>CP106715.1:107329914-107760981 GCA_025503065.1 Gossypium bickii
ATAACACATTAGCTAAATAGTTCCTCCTCTCACCGATCATTACCACCTCTTCATCCTCAACCATTTTCAACACCATGCACTTAGCTGTACAGTCTAGATTTACTTGATACTTCACTAGCTAGTCCATCCCTAAGATCAAATCGAACTCCCCGAATGGCAGTTCCATCAGATCAGCTGGAAACACTACCCCTTGAAGTTCTAGGGGTACATCCCTGTACAGTTTGTTTACTTCTACAGAGTGACCTAGAAGGCTAATTACAGTCATCTCCCTAGCGAAAATCTCATAGGCTAAGTTCATAGTTCCCACTATACTACTGGCAACATAGGAGTGCATCAAACCAACATCTATCAAAGCAGTATAAGATAGTCCAAAAATTAAGAACGTACCGGTTATGACGTCCGATGCGTCGCCCTCCTCTCGATGTCTCGCAACATAGATCAACCCAGGCTGTCTTGCCTCTGAGCTTTCAGCACCTCTGCTCAGTGCTCCGTGGCCTCGTCCAGAACCATTACCTCCCCTAGCTGAACCGCGACCCCTCTATGGTTACTGTCCACCACCTCTAAAATGAACACACCCCTAACCCTCAGACTGCAAATCTAGCCCATTTCTGCGAATTCCCGGCAGACCCTGATGACCCAGAACTCCTCTTATTCCAATTTCTATCCTGATTCTGTCTCACTGACTGCTTCACCTCCTCAGCTATCATGGCATTCTCCACCAAGACAGCAAATTCTCTCTCCCGCTGTGGGGCAATCAACATCCTCAGCTCATCTCTCAACCCGTCCTCAAATCTGACACATCGCTCGTGTTTCGTAGCCATGATACCTCGGGCATATCGACTCAACCTTAAGAATTTCACCTCATACTCCGATACTGACTTATTCTCCTAGACCAAATTCAAGAACGCCTTACGCTGTGCATTTATATAACCAGACCCGACGTACTTCCTCTGATAAGCCGCCATAAAGAAATCCCAGGTGATATCATCGGCCATCGTACCATCCCTGACCATGAGCCACCACTGGTAAGACTCATCCCGGAGAAGAGACACTATCCCTTTCAACTTCTCCTCAGCCGTAAGGTCCAAATTGTCCATTATGCACTCAGTCACCTCTAGCCAGTACTCAGCCGTGTTGGAAGCCACACCAGAAACACCTCTGAATACTTCTGCCCCATTGGCTCGGAGTCGTTTGGACACAGATTTTCGGACCCCCGTTTCGACGCCTGCACCCGCAACTCTCCAAGACCTGCAACATCGCTTGCGACACCGTGTCATCACCACCCGTCTGACCTTGGAACTCCGCGGCCTCAGCTGACAGCAGCGGCACCTCATTCTCTGACCCATGGCCAGACCCTACTGGTTCCGACACAGTCATCCTACCTCTACCACGACCATGCGTATTATGCCCACGTCCTCGGGTGCTCATGACTAGCATTCACGTGTTAATCTGGTTTAAGAATTTTATGCGTTAACTTTCTTCCACTGTTTATTACAGCACAATTTTATGAACATTTTATTATAGTAGTTGTTCTCGCAAGTTCACACAGCCCTACGGTCTCAGTCTCTAAAGTGAATTCCTATCACTAGTATCCATATCACAATTATTTAACCCATAAAAGCAGTAGTTAGGGGACTTACCGTTGCAGATTGGTGCCAGAGACTCAGGTGCCATGCTTTCCCAAAATATGCATTTTCCTTCAAAATCATTTCGTAAACCCTCTATTGAAAACATTTTGGGCCTCAGGCCCACAGTCGAGCTTTTGAACCAGGCTCTGATACCCAAATTATAAAACCCCAAACTCGTTCAAAACACCACGACCGAATCTGAGCTGTCACAGGGGAAAATCGTTCTTGAAAAAACAGGTGGTTGTCTCTAATTCTAAGGAAAACTTTTGATTTTATAAAAAGTCGAGTTGTTTACAGTAAATTGCTATATTCATTTCGAAACTAGTTTTAAAGAAAATTTAATTAATTTGTGGTTACTACATGTTTGCTGTTTACCCTGGTAAACTTTTGGAAAATCCCGATAATTTGTAAATGTTTTGGAAAACCTTCATTTTATAGGTTTATTAGGCATGCCGTTAATAACTAAACAAAATTTAGTGAAAATTCAAATAGATAAATAATCCCAAACGTAAAATTTAGTGGCCTTATTACAACCAAAAACCAAATTAAAAGTAAACTAAGTCCGAAATAATAATTTAAAATAATAACCCAAAATATCGTGCATGGTCACCTCAAGTCCGTCCCGGCTCCATATCCGCGATCTAAGAATCATCTGCAAAATGTAAAGGAAGGGGTAAGTCACTCAGACTCAGTGTATAAATCCCCATCCCGAAGGTAATAAGCCCTTACACAGTTTCATAAGTGAATATGTATGCCATGCAACCCAAAACCTAACCATCCGAAACTCCTGAATCTACCCCGTGTGGTACCAAACCACTGGTGGTCCCAAACCACTTGTGACCGTAGTCACAAATAATATATGTTGTACCAAACCACTAGTGACCGAAGTCACAAATAATCAGTGTGGGGCCAACCCACATTGTGGTACTAAACTACTGATGACAATCCCGTACCAATATGTAGGGCCAACCCACTGTGGTACCAAACCATTGGGACTAGTCACAAAGATAGATATATGTGGTACCAAACCACTGGTGGTGCCAAACCACTAAGACTTAGTCACAATATTATAGAAAGTGGGGCCAACCCACTGTGTGGTACCAAACCACTGGTGACAGTCTGAAGTCATACCTTCTCCCTCCTCTCATCACCCATTTTTATGAACATTCTCTTCAAGGCAAAATAGTCATGCTTAACATTCAGAAATAATATAACATGGCATATGTAGATTTAACAGAGGCATTTAACGTTAGCCAAGCAAAGTGGACTTACCCAGAGTCTTCTTTTTACCCACAAGGGTAAATTATCGAATTTAACAGTTATTCCAGCTTTTGGCAGTATACAAGATAAAACATATTAACGTATGAAGTGTGTAAGAGTTACACACCTGATTACCCGTAATACGACACTCTCTACGTTGACACTGTCATTAACCGACACTACCGCTATCTGCCTACTACTTTACTCAGATGCTGGCCCGTAACACGGTGGCCAATTGCGAATAGCCGGCACAGCCCTCTTCTTGAACCTAGGGACTGGGTTCACGGATCCAACCCCTCCTAGCACTTGGCAAGCGTTCGAGTCCATGAATACACCTTAGTCATTAATTTGGATTAAAGCAGAGAAAACAACTAATGAGATTTAACGCTTAAGGCCAAGGCCCTCACCTAGACCGACTATTCTGAGGCTTTAGTCGTGATCCACAAGCTAACAGAACCCCAGAGATCTCTAAGAGAATGCGTCTACCCTTCCACCTACAATCGGCCAAACACCTACACATGAAGCCAAGTAGCCTTCGGCTTGGCAAGAAAACCCGGAAGAGAAAGATAAAGATCCAAAAGCAATCGCTACTAACCTTAACAGGGGATTCAATTAGCCTCCAAGTGAAATCGGCACTAGCATAGAAGGAAAGGAAATTCGGCAAATCAGAGAGAAAGATGAATAAGTGATGAGCAATAGATGCGACTAGAACAAATACTTTTCAGGAACAAAAAACTCACCAAATGATTCTAAGATCCAAGAGGTTTCGACTAAAAGCCACAGAAAATGTAATCTTCGGCTTTTGGTGATTAAAAGAAGACTTACATCAAAGTGATGAGATTCAAGGGGTTCGGCTAACAAGGGGTTTTGAAAAGAATAATAAGATGGATGAGAAAAGAAAGTGAAGATTCGATTTTGGGAAAAAAGATGGAGAGAAAAGAGTAGGAGAAATTCGGCTATGGCCAAAGGAAGAGAACGAAAAAGAAATCGCAAGAAAAGGGAGGGGTGATTCAGCTTTTGAAAACAAGAGTGGAAGATGGGGTAGAACGATTTGGCTACCACAACAAGAAAAGAGAAGAGAATCCACTAGGGGTTTCGGCTATAGTCAAAAGATAAGAAAAGAGGAGAGTAGCTTAGGTGTTTTTCAGCACAAGGGAAATTGAGAGAAGAAAAGAAGAAGCAAGTGCACAGCATGAAATGTGGGAGTGGTTCAATTCAGCACAAAAAGAAGAAAAAGAAAAAGACCCTAAATGCTTTCTAACTAGCCGAATGCCACACCTCACCAAAGCCTATACCACAATTGGCTACCCCTCTAACTAGCACCCAAAAACCGATTTCCCTTTCCTATACAGAGTTCAGGATTCGGCCAACTCTAAGCTCCCATTTCCATCTCTACAAATTTCTCCTGACCACTCATTCAAATCTATTTGAATGATTCAAATCCCTAAATTTCCTCTCTTCCACTCATTCGAATCTGTTGACTCCTTCAACAGTCATCCACCAGAGTCCATCCTAAGTACAACTCCCCTGGTCTTGGCGTAAAAAATAACAGTCAGAAAGGAGATTTCCACAGCTCGAACCAAGGCTCTCCAGCTCATATGAGGCGTCACACCCTTGCCTCCTAAGTGGCACCTCTTGCCACTCCACCACTTGAATTCTTATGACAAAACTTACCAACAACTACTTTTAACACCCAGCTCAATCAGCTCCCCCCCTTCAAAGTGCCTAAAACGCAAATTTCCCTTACAGCTCTAGCCTACCCTTAGCTCATGCCTGGACCCTAAAATAGCCCAAACTAACACGACATCCATGCTACCTACATGCAAGTAGTTAAAATGCAAAGACCCCGTTTTAAGGATGTTACATTCTCGGCTTGGCTCCTTGGCCTAGCTTTGACGCCGGTTTTGGCTTCTGCCAAACTCCTCTTTTCAAGTTGCCCCCTTGGGTGTTTATATAGACTTTGTGATGCTTTACTTGGCCCATAAGTTTCCTAATTTAAGTAGAATTCCTACTAGGGTGTTTGAATAGGCTTTGGAATGTGTTTCTTTGCCTCCAAGTATCCTTTCCCAAATGAAATTTCTCTTTCTAGCGACAAGGACACAGTCATGGCACAAGCCCGTGTGAATCATGGCCAGGTCGTGTTCTAGTAATTTAATAAGGCACGGCCGTGTAGCTTGAAGTCCAGGCCGTGCTGATTTCGTGAATTGGCCCATTTGGCCCGTTTTAAGCCTGTTTTACGTTCTTTTCATCCTTGGGTGCTTTCTTGAGGATAAGACATGAAAAGAAAGGATTAAGAGCACATTTTTACATAAATCGAGGATTAAATTATCCAAACGCATGCTAAATATGGGCCTAAAATATGTTACTTTTACGGTTTATCAAGAAGTTTCAAGATGTTTGAGTACGGGAGGACGTTTTGAAAAAGAGTCTATTGGAAAGTCAAAGTGAAAAAGAGAGGTTACGAGCCCAAGTAGCAGAATTGGAATAGTCGCTACATCAGCATCGTAGTTGTAACTTCGTAATTGAGTTGAAGGCCAGTCAAAGCAAGATCTAATAGTTGAAATGGAAAATAAAATAGCTCAAGACTGCACTACGAGATAGTAAGATTTGAGTTGAATTATTTGAGGTAAACAATGACCATTGGAAAGAGCAACTCCACCGTTCTTAATGTCAGGTTAGGGACCGAGATCATGTTATGGGCGAAGCTGTGGCTCAGGTTCGAGAGGTAGCCGATCATTTACAAACCTTGGGAGTTCAGGCTGATGTATTAAGTCTAAAATACGAGTCAGAATCAGATTGAGGCCGAAACTTAGCTTGGCATCTTAGAAAAGTCAAGGCTTTGGGTATTAGGGCGAAGTCATATATGTAATTATCCGCTCTATGTAAAGAAATTTGTTTTCTAGTAAAGTTGATCAAATAGAATTGAATCAAAATCAATGCCTTTTTTACATTCATCTCATTCATTTGCATTACATTACATCATTTGCATTAAATTACATAAAAAGACCCTAATTAATTAAAATTATGGCAGTTACCCTAGAAACCAATGAAAATCCACCAATTACATATCGCTACAATACCCGTCGCAAAACGAAAGCAATGGATTAGAGACTAGAAAGATTAGAATAGATGTAAAGGGATATGCAAGATCAAATGCAAGAACAATTGGCTAAAATGTAACAAGACATGAGGGATCAGATGTTGGAATCCCAAAGAAACATGATGGACCAATTGGCCCAGCCGATGAATGGAGGGCCGGATAAAGGAAAGAGCCATGTAACCAATCCTAGTGATGACAATGAAGAGCCTGCCTATCTTCCAGGTTTTATACCAACAAACACTCAAGCACAACCAGAAGTGTATCCGCAAATATTACCTGTCACTATTAGATCCCAATATCAAGCGGGTGCATCGGCACCGATAAACATTCCAATGGGCTTGGGTTCTAACCTAGGGGATAATCCAACTAATCTCGTTGCCTCAGATCTCGATGATGTGGTAGAGATAGAGAAAGCGAAGAGGGATCTGCCCAAACAACTTAAAGACCAGTGCTGATGGTTGAAAGAGAAGTTTAGGGCAATGTAGAACACCGATTATTATTACAGAACTGACACAAAAGACTTAAGCTTAGTCCCTGACCTGGTACTCCCGCCAAAGTCTAAAACTCCGGAGCTCGAGAAGTATAATGGGACTAGCTGCCCTGAAGCTCATATTACGATGTTCTGTAGGAGGATGATAGAATACGTCAACAATGACCAGCTGTTAATCCACTATTTTCAAGACAGCCTAATCAGATCTGCGGCTAAGTGGTATAACCAGCTAAGTCGTGCCCAAATTGGTTCATGGAAGGACTTGCCTCAAGCTTTCATGAAACAATATGGCAACATAACGGACGTGGCACCCGACAAAATCACATGTTGGGAAGCACTACTAAAAGCTTTTCAGATATAGTGATGACTGGAGAGATGATAGAAAATGCGATAAGATACGGGAGGATTGAAGCAGGAAAAAGCACCAAGAGACCAACCCCGAGAAGGAAGGAAAATGAGGACAGCGACTATAAAGGTTATTCAAATCCAGTAACTATAAGCCAGCCGAGGACAGTGACTACCAGCCATCAAGGCCCCCCAAGGCAAGATTCCAACCCAAAGCCTAACACGAAAAGAATCCAATTCACGCCGACTCTGATGACATATAGGGAACTGTACCAAAATTTGTTCGATGCACACGTGGTATCCCCTTTCTATATGAAACCTCTGTAACCTCCAGTCCCTAAGTGGTATGATGCAAATGCTCAATGCGAATACCATGTGAGAATCACGGGACACTCGATTGAGAACTACACTGCCTTCAAAAAGAAAGTTGAAAGGTTCATAGAGATGGGCATAGTAAAATTCGATGACCCCATAGGACCTAATGTGGCAGAAAATCTGTTACCCAGTCATTCAGATAAAGGGGTAAACGCGATAGTTGAGAATGGTGGGAAAAGAACTAAGGTGAATGTATCAAAGGTAAAAACCCCGCTGAAATGGGTTTGGAATAAGATGGTAGAATGAGGATTAATCACACAAGACTTAGGAGAAAGGCACAGAGGAGCAAGGGACTACTGTGAGTTCCATAAGGAAGAGGGTCATGAGATCCAAAAATGTAACAAAATTAGGGCCCTAGTACAAGATCTGATGGATAATAAGGAGTTAGAATTCTTTGAGAATACCCAGAGCCCGAAAAGAAAAGATGTGTGCGTGTCAGAAGAAGGATCAACCAAGAAGGTCTATGGGGTCAATCACCTGGTGGTAATTATCTCGCGACCAAGAGTTAGTGAAGTTGGAGTACCAATCGCACCAAAGGTCATAATCCAGAAGCCTGTAACTTTCCCCTATAAGGACAGTAAAAGGGTTTCATGGAATTATGACTGTAATGGGATGATCCCAGGAGAGGAGAACCCGGCTAACACTTAGAAGGAAGGTCAAGATGTGGGTTTCTTTACACGCAGCAGAAGGCGTTATACCCTAAATGCAAAGGTAGAATCGGTGAAAAGAAAATCCATGATGGTTGAGCATAAGAAAAAAAAAGACGATCGAACCTGGATCGCCTACCAATGAGCTGGTGACAAAAAAAGAGGCAAAAGAGTTCCTAAAATTCCTAAAGGACAATGAGTACAATGTTGTGGAGTAATTGCACAAGCGGCCGGCTCGCATATCAGTACTGGCCTTGCTCTTGAGCTCAGAGGCACACCGTAGTGCATTGATGAAAGTGTTAAACGAAACATATGTTACGGATGATATATCTGTCAACAAGCTCGATCATCTGGTCAATAACATCAGTTGATAATGGGATCTACAAAAGATCTACAAAAGCATGGGATATACGCTGCTAGGGGTGTTAGTTGATAATGGATCTGCCCTGAATGTCTTACCCTTATCCACGCTAAATATGTTGCCTGTGGATAGCTCCCATATGAAAACGTGCCAAAATATTGTGAGAGTATTCGATGGTACTGAAAGAAGGGTCATGGCAAGGATCAAGATACCTCTTCAGATTGGTCCAAATACATATGAGGTGGACTTCTTGGTGATGGACATCAAGCCTTCCTACAATTTCCTGATGGAGAGGCCTTGGATTCATTCGGCAGGGACAGTGCCATCATCACTACATCAAAAGTTAAAATTGGTAACTGAAGGTGATTGGTCACAATAAACGCTAAAGAAGACATCATTACATCTGTTACCAATGATGCCCCATACATAGGGCAGACGATGAAGCAATAGAATGTTCCTTTTGATCATTGGAATTTGTCAACGCAACCTTTGTCGTCGAAGGCAACAAGATCCCTATGCCCAAAATATCCAAATCCACAAGGATGGGCCAACAAATGACAGTCGGGAAAGGAGCCTTACCAGGAAAAGGACTCAGAAAATGCCTTCAAGGAAAGACCAAGGTACCAATGCTAAAGAAAAAACGAGATTGCTTTGGCTTAGGATTCAAGCCAGATGTGAAGCAAAAGAGGAAAGAGGTAGAGAGAAAGCAAGAGAGAATAAGAGCACGTTTGCGTGATGAGGAGGTCAAATAGAAGCCAATGACCTTTTCTAATTTATCTAAAACATTTGTTTCGGGAGGAACTATATACCCTGAACAAAGGATGATAAGAAGAGAAGTAGCGGAGGAAAAGTTGGGAAGTTTGAGCATTAACGCCGTATCCGATGAAGAAACTGAAGAAAGAAATTTATCAGGAATTTTCCCTTACACTCTTGGAAGTGTTCTAAACAATTGGACCATGGAAGAGATTAATGTAGCCTTTAGAATTCATTAAAGGTAATGTTCAAAACACACTTGTTGCTCTAAGCCTAGGGGCAAGAAGAATCTTTTTGTTAAATAGGCATATGTCTAAATATCTTTATTTCAATAAAATGCATCCTTTTGTATCATTCCGAGCTAATGTTCTTTTATTCTTTTCATTCATAACCAAAATATTCTTTACATTTCATTCATAACCAATCATGCAGATAATTATTCTTAGATTCTTTTGTTTTTGCACCTTTCTTCGCCCTTCTAACAGGTCCTCAGATATCAATGATATGAGTGACGCTGTTATTAACTCAGAGTCTCCTTTTGAGAAAGATATGTGTATTAAGGATTCTCAAGATTTTGAAAATGATCGAGACTGTAATCTATCTCTCGATTTGTAGAGGATGGTCGAAAAAGATGAGAAGAAAATCCTACCTCAGAAAGAGTCGGTGGAAGTTCTGAGCTTAGGAGAGGGAAAAGAAGTGAAGATTGAAGCTAGTATTACCGCCGAGACAAAACAAGATCTCATTGAGTTGCTGTAGGAATTCAAGGATGTTTTTGCATGGTCATATCAAGACATGCCCGGGTTAAACACTGATATCGTGGTACATCGGCTCCCTATAAAAGAGGAGTGCAAGCCAGTTCAACAAAAGCTCTGAAGGATGAGATCCTACGTTTTGTTGAAGATAAAAGAAGAGGTCAAGAAGCAATTCGATGATGGTTTCTTGCAAGTGGTCAAATACTCAGAATGGGTAGCCAATATAGTCCCCATCCCTAAGAAAGATGGAAAAGTACGAATGTGCGTAGACTATAGGGATTTGAACAAACCCGAAGGACAATTTCCCATTGCCCCACATTGACACACTAGTGGACAACACGGCAAGTTATTCGTTATTCTCCTTCATGGATGGTTTCTCGGGATACAATCAAATAAAGATGCACCCTGAAGACATGGAGAATACCACATTTGTAACCCTGTAGGGAATGTTTTGGTATAAAGTGATGCCATTCGGGCTAAAAAATGTAGGAGCAACATACCAAAGAGCCATGGTGACCCTGTTCCATGATGTGATGCACAAAGAAATTGAAGTTTATGTTGATGACATGATCACAAAATCTCGAACAAAAATGGAACATGTACAAGTCCTGAAGAAGTTGTTCTTAAGGTTAAGAAAGTTCCAGCTCAAGCTCAATCCAGCAAAATGCACCTTCGGTGCTAGGTCAAGAAAGCTGCTAGGATTTGTAGTCAGTGAAAAGGGGATTGAGATCGACCCAGAAAAAGTCAGGGCTATACAAAGAATTGCCTCCTCTATGCACTCAAAAAGAAGTTCAAGGTTTCCTGGGAAGACTGAACTACATCGCTCAGTTCATTTCACAACTAACTGAGAAATGTGACCCCATATTCCGTCTACTCAGGAAACACGACCCTGGTACATGGGATGAGAAGTGCCAAAAAACTTTTGACAAAGTCAAGCATGACCTATCCAATGCTTCAGTTCTAATGCCACCGAGCCCAGATAGGCCACTGATACTGTTCTTGTCAGTATTTGAAAATTCCATGGGATGCGTGCTCGGCCAACATGATGAGTTAGGTCGGAAAGAAATAGCAATATACTATCTCAGTAAAAAGTTCACTGATTGTGAGACAAGGTACTCGCCGATTGAGAAATTATATTGCGCCTTAATCTGGAAAACCACTAAGCATTTTTAAATGGTCTATTTACCATAGAAGGACCTACATTTTAAATTTCTATAGCTATTTAATCCTATAGCTATTAGAATTCAACTTTTGCATTTTGTGCAATTTGGTCTTTATCAAATTAAACATGTAATTGGTAAAATTTCTTTACGAAATTTTTATACGACATTACTATCAAAATATAGACCATAAATTAATATAAAAATATTCTTTTCTTCCGCAATCAGATTTGTTGCCCCAAAACCACTGATTCCATTTTACCGAAAACGAGCTGTTACAACTCTCCCCCTTAAAAATTTTTGTCCCCGAGAATCTCACCAATAATGAGGTTTAGATATTACTTTCTCATAATTTCCTCTGATTCCCAGGTAGCTTCTTCTACATCATGTCATTTTCAGAAAACTTTTACTAAAGCTACCTTTTTATTTCTCAATTCTTTCACTTCAAGTGCCAGAATTTTGATCGATTCCTTATTATAAGTCATGTGAGACTGAATTTCATTATCAGAGTATTACCAAAAATTTCAGAATATTTTACAAATAATTTATGTAAATTATTATTCATAAACTGACACCATTTAAAATGTCCCTTAATTGGACCCTCGAGGCCCAATACGAGCATTAGAATCGAGTCGGGACTTAAACGGGAACTCTAAGAATTTTTCGCGAAATTTCAAAATTTTTCCAAGGTGCAAGGCTTACACGTCTGTGTGATCCAAGGGACACGCCCGTGCTACAGGCCGTGTTCGACCTCGTGTAACTCTCTGACTTGTGCACACGGCCATGCCACACGCCCATGTGCTAGGCTGTGTGGTTAATTAATTCAATTCAAAGTTAGGTGTAGGTTTCACACGGCCAAAATAGACGCCCGTGTAGCACATACGGCTGAGACACATGCCCGTGTCTCTGCCCGTGTGCTCAATTCTGAGCATTCTGTTTCTCAAAATTTAGGGTGCAGGGACACACCGCCTAACTTCAAGCCCATGTACCCGGTCGTGTGCCACACACGGACTAGACACACGCCCGTGTGGACAAAAACAAAGCCATTTCTAGGTTCAGTTCTCACCCAACATCATACCAAAATCCTGCACCAAACTTATATCCAAATACCAACCATATCACATTGAAATTAAACAAATTCCATCATTCATCATGGCATACCGTTACATGCATACATTCTTACCTTTTATAAGCATGCTCATTTAACCTTTCTGAATCAATCAATAATAAACACTTATGTTATCTCCCTAAGATAAACTTAAACACATATATACATGTACCAAAACATAATCATCATTAGCCATTCCAATGGCTAGATTACAATAATCATTTACATATAAATGCCAATATGGCCAATATAACCTATACATGCCATTATAACCACAATTGAATTTACCATATTGTATCGATATGGGCCGATGGATAGTGTGAGTGATTCCTGCCAAGCTTCCAATCCAACGAGCTTTCGATTTACTCTAAAACAGGGAAATAAAACTAAGTAAGCATTACATGCTTAGTAAGTTCATATAACATGGTACTTAACTTACCATTCATTCTATTTTGAAGTAACTATGTGAGGCATATTCAATCAATTTGCCCTCAAGCCCTACACATATCCTCATTTCCCTTGTTAGTCATATATTCCATAATAATATCAAAACATATATGGGCTCAAAAACAATCAAGTTTCCAGGCACATATGCTTTCTTTAACATGTATTCATTAAACATGTACAATTTCATCATAGTTCATCTCGACTTTAGATCATTTCATATCAAACTTTACCCATATCACTGGGAATATCAAAGCCACGATTAGTACACTCAAGGTGTACAAGTCTATTATCAAGTATGTACATACTCATTAAATAAATTCCATGTTCAATATCATCATTTCCTATTTCCACATATCAATTGTCACGTATCGTCCTTTTCGTATATTTCAAGCCGTTATGTGTAATAACTCATTTCTTATTCATGTCTTAACATGTCAAGAACTTTTACCCGTTGAATTTATTCGAAATATCAATAGGTACACAGGTAGTACACTCAAGGTGTATGAATCAGAATCCGTCAATTCATGTCCAATGGTACCCATAAGGTACTATTTTAGAGAGTACGCTCTCGAGCCACATATATAAAAACAACAGGATTACTAGTCCAGGATAAATCCTTTTTATGACATATGCTCTAAAGAGCTTGATCTGGATTACCCGTCCGGGTAAATCCAATCCATAACATATGCTCGAGAGGACTTATATCAGGATTACCCATTTGGGCTAAATCCTCTCCTAAATGAGATCAATAAGATTACTCGTCCTAGCTAAATCTCGTTAGCAACAAATGCAGGACCTCATTCATTTCGGGAACTCACATAACCATTGATTTTTCATTTATTCAAACCGAATTTCACATTTTCCAAACATAATTACCCATGTAATTATTTCATCTATTTATCACAATTGTATCCAATAATTCCTTTAATCACAGTCACTACTCAAACAAAGTACAAGAATAACATTTTATGATTTAAATCTAGCATTATCATTTATCTGATATTTCTCGATATGTTTACAGGACTTAACTTTTGTTAAGTATTCTTGATCATGTAACAAAGTTCATATTTATAACATTCAAATAATTCACACATATACACATTCAATACAAGCATATGAATATACATAATTTAGTTACACGAACTTGCCTCGACAAATGTTCATGTACGTAAAATCTACTAATCTGACATTTTCCTCTTTTCCTCGTTCTAGCTCCGAATTTGGTCTATCCGGATCTATACGAGTAAATTTAACATCAATTTATCATATTTCACATTCAAGTGGACTCAATTTTCATCCTAGGCAACATTACTATTTTGCCCCTAACTTTTCCATAAATTCCAATTTTGTCCCTAGGCTCGGAAAATGAAATTTGTGCAATTTACTCCCTATTCCAAGCCTAACCAAAATTCCATCTCAAAATTTACCGCACATGTATTCTTAAAAATTCAGAATTTTTCATCAAAATTCACAACTTTGCATTTTAGTCCCTAAACATGTTTTCACCAAAAATCACTTTGTAAAAGTTGTTTATCTATCATCAACTTTTTATTTTCTACCATAAATTTCTAATTTTCAGCATATGCATCCATGACCCATTTTCAATACTTTGATAACTTTACAAATTGATCCCCCAAATAGATAGATTAAGCTACCCCGATTTCAATAATATCAAAAATACTAAAAACGGGGCAAAGAAACTTACCCAATTTGGCCATAAAAGTTTCTTCTCTCTCTCCTAGAGTTTCCATGTATTCTTGGGGAAGAAGATGATAAAATAAGATGATATTCCTTTTTTATCATCTTATAATTAATTAAATATTTCACTTTCCAATTTAGTCCTTACCCTTTTTCTAAATTTCCATGGATGAGTCACCATAATTATCTACATACTTTTCTTTAATGGTTAAATTACCATATAAGGACCTCTAATTTTGAATTCCATAGCCATTTAATCCTTCTAGCTACTAGAATTCAACTTTTACATTTTATGCGATTTGGTCCTTCTCGTAATTAAGCACATAATCAGTAAAATTTTCTTATCAAAATTTTCACATGACTTTTCTAACATAAAACGGTCTATATAATAAAATAAAAGTAAATTTTATTTTCGGCTTGGATTTGTGGTCCCGAAACCACTATTCTGATTTCACCGAAATTGGGCTGTTACAGATATCAAAGTATAGAAATTTTTCCATGGATGAATACATTGAAATTTTGAAATTTATGATAGAATATGAAAGGTTGTTGATAGATAAACAACTTTTGTAAAGTGAATTTTCGTGAAATTGTGATTTAGGGACTAAATTATAAAAATTTAAAATTCATGGAAAATTTATAATCTTTATGAAATGTATGTACTAGAAATTTTATATGAAAATTTCGGTTAGGCTTGGAATAAGGACTAAATTGTATGAATTTTATTTTCCTAGCCTAGGGACGAAATGGTCATTTATGAATAAAATAGGGGTAAAATGGTAATTTTGCCTAGGATGTAAATTGAATTAAACTAAGTATGAAATGGATTAAATTGATGTTAAAATTCATTTGTATAGATCTAGAAAACTTAAATACGAAGTTAGATAGAGGAAAAGAAAAAGTGCCAGATTAGTAGATTCTCATATATGAACAAGTATCGAGGTAAGTTGGTATAACTAAATTGTGTATATTTTCATGTTTGAATTGAATGTTGAATATGTGAATTATAAATTTGTTATGTATATGAAATTGATTATAAATCTGATATGCTCAAAAATTGTTAAGTTCTGTTTGAATAAATGAAAATCGATGGATACAAGTTTCCTGAAATGGTTGTGGTCTTGCATATGTTGTGGACACACCATAGCTCAAAAGAGCATCCCGTATTAGCCCTAGTGAACTTCTCATGATATGGTTCTTGTGAGCTTCCCGTTACAGCTCTTTGGAGCATCCCAATAGGTTGTGATCCTACATTTGTTATGGACACACCTTAGCTCTTACGAGCATCCCGATTATAGGCTCTTTATGAGCTTTCCGTTAAATTGGGTCTTTGTGAGCTTTTTGATAATGCTCGCTTGAACTTCCCGATATTGGAAATTCAGAGCTTCCCGTTACATGGCTCTTCGCAAGTTTCCTGATATGGTTTTTTGTGAACTTCCTGATTATAGCTCTTATGAGCTTCCCGTTATATAGCTCGGATAAGCTTCCCGATAGGCTCTTTATGAGCTTCCTGAAGTAGATCTATGTGAGTCCGTTACAATGCTCGAGAGTTTGCTTCCCAATTATGTGCCCTAATTGGGTACCCCTGAATATGAATTGACAAAACACTGGATTGTATACTTCGCGTCTACTACCTGAGTATCCATCGATATTTCAGTAAATCAACGGATAAAACTCCTAACATGAGAAAATTGTGGTATTAAAGGAATTATGTCTCGAAAGTTTCTGAATACCTAAAAGTTTGAAACAGGATGAGCTCATCCATGTTTATTTGATGTACATGTGAAATATGTGACTAACTTGCTTAATTGAGTGTATGTGATTAGGAAAATTTGCCAATTTGTTGGGAAGCATATTATTGTTATGCATATTTAAATGAATATAATTGGTAAGTTAAATTCCTATTATATGAACTTACTAAGCATTTTGAAATGCTTACTCAGTTTACTTTTCTCTATTTTATAGTGCTCGGAAGCTCGTAAAGGTTAGAAATCGATCGGAGCATCATCACGCTATCCACCAGCTCGTTTGGTATAAATAGTAAATTTAGTTTGGTATAATGGCATGTATAGGTTAACTTGGTGAATTGTTGGCTTGTAATTGGTTGTTTGTAATCTAGCCATTGGAATGGCTAGTGATAGTTTTTTTTGGTATATTTATAAGGTTATATCATGGTAATTACATATATGTTTAGCATGGTTTTATTGAATTATGTTAAACATATGTCTACAAAGGTAAGATTTTAAACATGAATGCATGTGATAATATATCATGTTATATGTTAAAGTTGGCTTGGTTATAATACTTGAATTGGTTGGTATATGTTTGCAAGTATTGGTGTAGGTTGTTGGCAAATTTGGGTGAGAAATAAAGCTAGGAAATGGCTTTATTTTGTCCACACGGGTAGACACAGGCGTGTGTCTTAACCGTGTGTGATACACGGCTTGGTACATGGGCATGTGGTTTTTCTGTATCCCCTGGATCTTAAAATTTGAAAAACAAAATGCTCTGAATTAGACACATGGGCAGAGACACGGGCGTGTAACTTAGCCGTGTGTGTCACATAGCCTAGAACATGGGTGTGTGTCTTGGCTGTGTGAATCCTACACCTAATTTTCAAAAATTAAATTGACCACATGGCCTAGCACACGGGCATGTGGCTGGCTGTGTGACCTAAGTTAGAGAGTTTCACGGGTATAGACATGAGCTAGGACACGGCCGTGTGCCTCACATTGAATGCCCGCATGGCCTACTCACACGGGCTTGTGACCCTTGTATATAAGAAAAATTTTGATACTTTGCAAAAAAATTTATGAGATTCTGATTTAGTCCCGACTTGATTCTAATGCTTAAATTGGCCCTCGAGGGTCCATTCAAGGGACGATATGATTAGTTTTGGATATGAACAGTAAATGACATGAATTATCTATTACTGTTTTATAAACTCTGGTAATACTCTATAACCCTATTCCGACGACAGATATGGGTTAGGGGTGTCACACATTCTGTTTTTCAAATTTTAAGATGTAGGGGACACACGACCAAACCACATGCCCATGTACCAGGCCGTGTATCACACACGGTGAAGACACACGCTAGTGTGTACCTGTGTGGACAAAATAAAGCTATTTCCTAGCTTTATTTCTCACCCAAATTTGCCAACAACCTACACCAATACTTGCGAACATGTACCAACCAAATCAAACATTATAACCAGGCCAACTTTAACATCTAACATGATATATTATCACATGCATTCATGTTTAAAATTTTACCTTTTATAGACATACATATTTAGCATAATTTAATCAAACCATACTAAACATATATGTAATTACCATGATATAACCTTATAAATATACCAAAACAAACTATCACTAGCCATTCCAATGGCTAGATTACAAACAACCAATTACAAGCCAACAATTAACTAAGTTAACCTATACATGCCATTATACCAAATTAAGTTTACTATTTATACCGAACAAGCTGGTGGATAGTGTGATGATGCTCCGACTGATTTCCAACCTTTACGAGCTTCCGAGCACTATAAAATAGAAAAAAGTAAACCGAGTAAGATTTCAAAATGCTTAGTAAGTTCATATAACAGGAATTTAACTTACCAATTATATTCATTTAAATATGCATAACAATAATATGCTTCCTAACAAATTGGCAAATTTGCCTAATCACATACACTCAATTAAGCGAGTTAGTCACATATTTCACATGTACATCAAATAAACATGGATGAGCTCATCATGTTACAAACTTTCAAGTATTTAGAAACTTTCGAGACATAATTCCTTTAATACCATAATTTTCTCCTGTCAGGAGTTTTATCCGTTGATTTACTAAAATATTAATGGATACTCAGCTAGTATATGCGAAGTGTACAAGTCAATGATCTGTCAATTCGTATTCAGGGGTACCCAATTAGGGCACATAATCAGGAAGCACACTCTCGAGCATTGTAACGAGAAGCTCACATAGAGCCATTTCAGGAAGCTCATAAAGAGTCTATCGAGAAGCTTATCCGGGCTATATAACGAGAAGCTCATAAGCGTTATAAACGGTAAGTTCACAAAGAACCATATCGGGAAGCTCACGAAGAGCCATGTAATGGGAAGCTTTGGATAGCCAGTATCGGGAAGTTCAAGCGAGCACTATCGGGAAGCTCACAAAGAGCCAATTTAACGGGAAGCTCACAAAGAGCCAATTTAACGGGAAGCTCATGAAGAGCCTATAATCAGGATGCTCGTAAGAGCTAGGGTGTGTCCATAAAAAATGTAGGATCACAACCTATTGAGACGCTCTAAAGAGAAGTAACGGGAAGCTTGCAAGAACCATATCATGGTCCGCAACGTATGCAAGACCACAACCAATTCGGGAAACTTGTATCCACCGATTTTCATTTATTCAAACGGGACTTAACAATTCTCGGGCATATTAGATATATAATCAATTTCATATACACAACAAATTTATAATTCACATATGCAACATTCAATTCAAATATGAAAATATACACAATTTAGTTACACCAACTTACCTCGATACTTGTTCGTATATGAGAATCTACTAATCCGACACTTTTTCTTTTCCTCGATCTAACTTCGTATTTGAGTTTTCTGGATCTATACAAATGAATTTTAACATCAATTTAAACCATTTCATACTCAATTTAATTCAATTTACATCCTAGGAAAAATTACCATTTTGCCCCTATTCTTTTCATAAATGACGATTTCGTCCCTAGGCTCAGAAAATGAAATTCATACAATTTAGTCCTTATTCCAAGCCTAAACGAAATTTTCATATAACATTTACAGCACATATATTTCATAAAACTCAGAAACTTTCCATGAATTTTACATTTTTACAATTTAGTCCCTAAATCACAATTTCATGAAAATTCACTTTACAAAGGTTATTTATCTATCAACAACCTTTCATTTTCTACATAAATTTCAAATTTTCAACATATTCATCCATGGAAAAATTTCTATACTTTGATATCTTTACAAATTAGTCCCCAAAATAGGTAGATTAAGCTATCCCAATCTCAAAATTATAAAAATTACTAAAAACGGGACAAGAATACTTACCTGATTAAGCCAAGAAAGCTTACTTTCTCTTTCCTAGGGTTTAAATGAATATTTTGGGGAAGAAGATGATATAAAATGATGTTATTTCTTTTTAATTCATTTATCATCTTTTAATTATTTTAGTTTCCAATTTAGTCCTTGACTATTTCTAATTTTCCATGGATGATTCATCAAAAATATCTACTAAATTTTCTTTAATGGTCTAATTACCATATAAGGACCTCAAGTTTTGAATTCCATAGCTATTTGGTACTTATAGCTACTAGAACTCAACTTTTTCATTTTATGCAATTTAGTCCTTTCCATAATTAAACACATAACCGGTAAAATTTTATTATCAGAATTTTCATATAACTTTTCTATCATAATGAAAACCATGCAATAATATTAAAATAAATATTTTTAACTTGGATTTGTGGCCCTAAAACCACTATTTCGATTTCAATGAAAATGGGCTGTTACGTTATTGCCAGCTAGGCGGCAATTTTGTACATACTTTGCCAAGGGGGACCTCAGCCATTGCACCTAAGGTCACATTGCTCACTGTAGTACCTCACAATAATAAACCTCGTTGATGCATACCATACTCGACACATGGAGCCTTTTTAATCAAGCTAATCTAAACAGATGTTGAGCCCTCTCAATGCATGCATTACATGTCACACTTGAAGTGTTAAGTTTAGGTTGGAATAGTGACCTTGGATACTGAATTGCGAAATTTGCAAATTTATCGGGCTCTAGTGGAAATAAGAGTAAATAAAAGATTGGATTTCAACGATAGTCCAGTTACATTGAAACTAGAAAGTTTCTTAGTGAGAGACATGATGATTATGAACATGTACACTTGGCTATTGAATTTGAGATCGATGAAGGAAGTGCTTAAGTAGTGTATAAGGGGGAGATTGTAACACCCCTAACCCGTCTCAGTCACCAGATTAGGGTTACGGAGTATTACAGTACAATTCAGAACATTCAAAACATTTGATTTCAAATAGAACATTATTCAATTTAAAACTATAACAATCATTTACACATTCCATTTATAGCATACAATACACTTATGAGCCTTAAACTGATCTTACGAGGCCCTAAAAATAGTTTGGGAACAATCTGGGATCAAATCGAAACGAATTAGAAAACTTTGGAAAAACTTGAAAATTTTTGAAACAGGGGTTACATGGTCGTGTGACATAGTCCAGACCGTGTGAACATTTGAAGTCTGGACACATGATCGTGTCCCAACATGTGTGTCCGCCTGCGTAGGTATTCGAAATAGGGCCACACGGTTGTGTCACAAGCTATATGCAAAATTGTGTTACATATTAACTTCAGACACACTGTAACACCCTAAACCCGGCCTGGACGTTATGGCCGAATCTGGCGTGTCACATTGAAGTGTTTTTCGAAAACCAAGTTTTCATTGCAAACCCTCCTTAATATTAAAAACTAAAGTCTCAGTTTGTGCTCGTTCAATTTGAAAACGTGGTTCATTGCAAAGTTAATCACTTTTAAAAATGTTATTAACTTCGTTAAAAATCACTTTTAATTGCGAAAGCTAAATTAAGGTGAAGAAGTTTAAAACGTATGTTTTTAAAAAAAATAGAAATTGGGTTGAAAACTCGTCTACGTCTAACAGATATAGAACGTAACAAAATACCAAATCCAGAATTAAATCCAGAGAGGCCTTATTACAAAAATTTAAACCCAAAACGAAATTTAAAGTATTTATAAAGTCTAAAGTATAACAGGCGCAGTCGTGTGGTCACCTCTGAGTCCCTCACAGCACCGATCCTCCTAACGCTGGGGATTACCTGTACAGTTAAAAACGGAGTGAGTTTATGAAAACTCAGTGTGTAATCCCTAATCTACTAGAGTAACAATCGATATCTGTAAATAGAAATCGAAACAAATGCAGGCCGCCGCCCTTTACAATAACAATGCAGTCGATTCAGAGCATACGTGGGCCAAGCCTACTACAATATCATTTGGGTCACAACCCATAACAGAATCAATTGAGCCTAGCCCAACCCAATAACAGAACAAGTGGCCTAAGCCCAGTACATTGACAGATCTTATAATCAGATATGCAACAGTATGAGGATGCATCCTACCCCGGTCTAGCCAACACACCACCCGTACTAACCCTACACTCTTGTGGGGGATAAAATTGACCCACCCAGCCAACATAACAAGCTTAGCACCAGTTGCGGCACTAAGTCAACAGAATGGCTCGGCGCCGTGGACAGAACGTCTTGGCGCCGTGGACAGAACGATTAAAAGCCATACATATCGCAACAACGCTACCATTTAACAGAACGGCTAAAAGCCATAAACAGAATGGTTATAAACCATAATCAAGATGGTAGAGCCATAATCAAGATGGCACAAAGCTATCGGTATCTGTAATAAAATTGGCACGTAGCATTAGTGACGGTAATATAATTGGCACACAGCCACGGGTAATTATGATCGACACAGAGTCATCAGTATATATGTTAGGCACATAGCAACAGGTAAATACGATTGGCACAAAGTCATAATCAAGATGGCACAGAGCCATAGTTAGGTTGGCACAGAGCCATAATCAGATTACACGGCTTTAAGCCGTCCGTCGGTCCACAGTCATTTTATCCTATAAGGGTATTTCGGTAATTTTACAAATCGAGGGTATTTCGATAATTTCACAAATCGAGGGTATCTCAGTAAATTCACAAATCAAGGGTATTTTGGTAATTTTAAAAATCAAGGGTATTTTGATAAATTCACAAATCGGGGGTATTTTGGTAATTTCACAAATTGAGGGTATTTCTATAATTTTAAAAATTGAGGGTATTTTGGTAATTTCATAAATCGAGGGTATTTCAGTAATTTTAAAAATCGGGGGTATTTCAGAAGTTTCACAAATTGAGGGTATTTTAATAATTTCACAATCGAAGGTATTTCGGTAATTTTAAAAATTGGGGGTATTTCAGGTAATTTCACAAATCGAGGGTCCGGTAATTTCACAAATTAGGGGTATTTCGATAATTTCACATATTGAGGGTATTTCTATAATTTCACAAATCAAGGGTATTTCGGTAATTTCACAAATCAGGGGTATTTTAGTCATTTTGCCCTTTATAGGGCATAATGGTCATTTTACCTATAGAGGTATTTCAGTCAATTTACAACCTTTCCAAAGGTCTACAGCCGCCTCGAGCAACACAGATAACATATATGATCAAAACGGACCAAAGCCAAATATTCGGCTCAAGTGGGCCCACACGCTCATATGGCCCATGGAGCCCAAAATTGCCTTTGGCCATGTGATCGTCATGGCCGGCTCATTATTTCTTATCCATCCACAAAATTTACTCGTGTAGGGCCCACTTGGCCCATTCCGGTCCATTTGGCCCCAAAACGGCCTAAGCCCATGAGAACGCTCATGGTGGCCTCAACCATCTTACGCCTATATTTGTGAGCTCGGTCCACCACACGTGCGATCACGTGCTTGTGTGGCATCATTCACTGGTATTTCGGTGTTTTGACATTTCGTCGATCTACGATCAGAAGGAGTGTGGTTACACACACTCTATCTGCTTTCTCCCCCACTATCGAATATAGGGTACTGTTACACACCTGTTTAAGCGAATAAGGTAAATCCCCACGAAACAACAACCTTGATTACGCAAATACAGTTTAATCCTTCCTTAACCTAGTGGTTACCAAATCCTTAGCACAACCTGCATTGAATCCCAATATCTTTTACTATCACTATAAACAAAATAACTAAAACCAAACGAACGACATCTTACCACCAAGCAGAACTAAGAATAGTTGATAGATGAAATCGATCTACCACCCTAGGGTCAAAGGTACTCAGGAAACAGAAATCAACCGGAAAGATTGTACCTTTATCAAAAATCAGTAACATAGGAAGATATTAGAAGGAAAAACACAATCGTAGAGAGAAATAAGAATAAGCCATGAATACTTACCGATTCACTAGTGGCCTCTCACTAGCCGAACACAAAATAAATGGAATAAAGGGAAATATTCGTCTAACTCAAAATAGGAGGAGAGAACTGAAACTGAAAAGAGGAGGAGAGCACTGAGATTCGATCAATCGATCGAAAAGGGAGAACAGGAAAACAATAAATGAAAAGTGAAGAAAAGAGTGAGCATTCAGCTTAGGCAAAGGAATGAGAAGAAAACAGAGAAAGATGGAGGGGAAGAAAAGAATAGAAAAGTTAGAAGAATCAAAAGTGCCCACACGACAAGGCAGGATCGACCAAAAGAACCATAATGTACCAAAGAACTCAAAATAAAAACCTCGAAAGCAGAAAAGATACCTGTAACACCCCAAACCCGGCCCATACATTTCGACCAGATCTGGTATGCTACGGGTTGTACATTGAAAACTTTCTCTAATGATTGGTTTGGAAATTGTAAGTTAATGAGACAATATTTGAATAAATAAATGTCATATTTAAAAAAAAAACCCATATTTTTATTATCTTGAATAATTAAATCCTTGACAAAATTTCATAAGTTGCAAATATTAAAACCACTTAGAAGAATATAACTATGGGACCTTATTACATTAATATTTTCCAAAATAAAATAAAACTTAATGAAAAATTGGAAAAGTCTATAAAAATAAAAAAACCCGATGGCCCCTCGAGTCCGTCTCGGCTCCCATGTCCACAATCTACTGTTCATCTGAAATGTTTAAAAAAAATAATAGGGTGAGTCACCAAGACTCAATGTGCAAATCCCGAAAACACATAAAAGGCTTAAGCCCATAAACACATTATGGGCCTTGGCCTGTATACAAGGGTAACTATATATGCATCATGGCCCATCCCAACCTAGAAATCCATCCTCTACACACCAACCCGTACCAACCATCACACCTTGGGGATTTCTACAATCAACCCACCAACCGCTACACAACATACCAACAGTCATACTGCCTATTCCTTATCAATTAGGAATTTTAACGTGGGTTTTCTACCACCGATCACCAAGTGACCTAACATTTCATTTCGTGTGTTTTCTACCACCGATTACCTTGTGATCTAGCATTTTATTACGTGGGTTTTCTACCACCGATCACCATGTGACCAATCATTTCATTACATGGGTTTTCTACCACCAATCACCACGTGACCAATCATGCTCTTCCTCTTCATTATCATAATCCCACCCCATGCATACACACATAAAGAAAACATCATACAGACTTTCATATATTTTGATGCACATAGAGATTTCTATGATTACGTACCTGGCATCCTTGCCTAACCTTTTAGGGTTTCATTCGACTGTCTACACAGCCACTTTCCGGCTTTTTAGCCCATAACATAAACATACATATATTCATACAGATTATTAGTGTGTTAGAGATCTACACACCGGATTACAGATAAAACGATGCTTTCTATGTCAACGCTATCCTTAGTCGACACAGCTGCTATCTGCCTATGGTGTTGTTTAGAAGCCAGTCCACAACCAAGTGGCAAATCTCGAACGGCAGATACCGCTCGTTTCTTAAACTTAGGGATTCTCTCCTTTGCTTGATCCATATTTAATTCCATCATAAGTCCTTATCAGAACTACTATCACAATATTTAATCGTTAATCCTCATCATAAAGTTAAGATCTTGTATACAATGAACGAATCTAGTAAAAATTTAGGGAAAATCTTCTTACCTTAAAATCTCAAAATTGGAGACTAACAATTTTCGGCTTTTAGATCTAGTCGACCAAGTTTCCTTCAAATCCGGGAATGCCGCCCAACATAGAACCATTAAACTATTAGCTTTTCGGCTTTTGCCTTTCAAAAATCGGAATAGAATATGAGAAACTAGCAGAAGTCGACACTTACCTTAACATAGGGGATTCGGCTAGCACTAGAGAGGAGATTCGGCAATGCCAAAGAAAGAGTTTTAAATGCCGGAAGAATAGATTTAACTCACAAATGGGATGAAGAGAGAAAAACTATGGAGATTTTGGCTTTTTAGAGAAATCGGCACAAGAGGAAAAGAATGGAAAAGAGGTTTTGGCTTTTGAAGAAATTGAAGAAAAGAAATTGAAGAGGGAGAGGCTAAGGAATTCGACACAAAGAATGAAGAGGAAATTACTGTTTAAATGCCAGAATCAATAAGATATCCCCCTATATTTATAGAAATTTCGGCACCTACTGTTAAAAACCGAAAATGCCCTTTCTGATAATTAGAAGTCAAGCTAATAAAAAGGGAAAATTCGGTACCCCTTATCCATGAAGTAGCCGAATTCTTTACTCCTCTAAGTGGTGGATTTTTGGCCATCAATTATAAAATCCATATATATCCTCCTATTTTTAAGCCTTGTAGCCGTACACTTCATCAAATCTTAATGCTGAAATTTAACTCACTTAAATTAAAAGATTTGGGCTTCATTAAACTTAAATTTTGGACCCCTAACACTTAAATTAGCTCATTACACATGTTCACTCATTAAACGCATAGGCCCAAAAATTCAGGATGTTACAGTTCTACCCCCTTAAAGAAATTTCGTCCTCGAAATTTCCAACTAACTATTAATCGTACTACCCAAGTCTCACCACTATGCTTTCGCTGCGCACTCTAATTTAATAATCTATAAACATTGCCCGTATACAGTTTCTATACCCAAAAATATAGCATCAACACAAAACATACCCGACTTAATGGTGATTGAACAATCCTGAGCCTTATGCTCCTCAGACCCGCATCTTAAACACGTTCCTGACTTCCTCCAACATTCACCTGGATGACGCCTTTTTCAATATTCGCAAACCCAGAAGTTTGGACGTACCTAACCATGCTTCACAGAACGAGACTGCAACCCTAAAAAACTATGACCTCTTTTTTTTTTCTTATAGTCCACGCACCCAAACCGAAGTGTTTCACCGATTTCTTTAACCTCTTTCAGTACCTCCCTAACTAGCTGAGTCAGCACATCATCCTAACACTTCCACGACCTCGGCCGCGGCCTCTTCTTCCTCTTCTAGCGCTCATCGTGAATTTTCATATTATCTGGATTAGAAATTTTATGAATTATTAATTTCTTTCACTGATTAACCACGAACAATCTTATGGAAAGTAGTTTTAAGAGTGGTTCTTTTGAATTCGAACCTATCTACAGTTTCAATCTCAAGTTTATGCCTAATTCTAGAAACCATATACATTCAACCATCACACATCAACAAACATATAAGGGTATCTTCGTTATTTCACTACCCAAGGGTTTTTTTTTTTCCCATAGTTTTGCCCTACAAGGTATTTTTTTTTCCAAATAAAGTATCTTGGTAATTTTCTTTGAATTAGAGGTACTTTGGTACACTTTTTTTTATAAAGCAAGGGTATTTTGGAAAGCAAGTTTTTTTTTTTTTTCCGAAATAGAGATATTTTGATGTTGTTGTTTTTTTTTTCTTTTTGAAGCAGGGGTACTTTGGAAAATTTAATTTTGCAAACCTGGTTACTTTTGTAAATCTAGGGGTTTTCGAGTAAATTTGCAAAACATGGGTATTTTATAAAATCACGGTTATTTGGAAATTTTCACAAACCAAGGGTACTTTGAAAATTTTGCCAACCAGAGTGTTTCGGTAATTTCACAAATTTCGATAATTTTACAATTTTGGGGTATTCTGGGAAATTTTCACAAATCAAGTGTATTTTGGAAATTTTACAAAACTTGGGGGTATTCTGGTCATATACAAATCAGGGGTAATTTAGAAATTTTTCAAATTAGGGATATTTTGGTCGTTTTACAAATCAGGGTAATTTAGTAATTTTACAAAATAGGATGGCTGGTCCCTTTTGAGTTTTAATTATAGATTTTGGCCCGTCAACAAATCCTTGTGGCTAAGGTGAACAATCACTATGCACCAGGTAGGATTCCAGCGAAGAGGAGGTGAATCACTAAGATTGCTTAAGTACCAAGCTCCCAATCCTAGACATGCGTATGTCTGTTGCCACACCCTAGTCTTGCGACTCGTTTACGGGTTTGTTTAGGGAAATTAAGACTTATGAGAGTTAAGGGGTTGTTTCAACTAAGCCTAGAGTCCAGCAAGTTCTAATCTAAATAATCTACGTCCCATACAGCCCATCAAGCCCATATATATAACACAACAAGAGTTTAGAATACTTACCTGAGTGGATCGGATGCCGGTAGACTCGAAGGCCATATCTTCATCCAAGACATTTTTCTCAAATTCACATAATATTTTCAAAACACTACTAGACCCATTTCACAGGCCGAGTTTTGAACTGAGCTCTGATACCAAAATGTAACACCCCAAACCTGGCCCATACGTTTCAACCAGATCTGGTATGCTACGGGTTGTACATTGAAAACTTTTTCTAATGGTTGGTTTGGAAATTGTAAGTTAATGAGACAATATTTGAATAAATAAATGTCATATTTAAAAAAAAAAACCCATATTGTTATTATCTTGAACAATTAAACCCTTGACAAAATTTCATAAGCTGCAAATATTAAAACCACTTAGACGAATATAACTATGGGACCTTATTACATTAATATTTTCCAAAATAAAATAAAACTTAATGAAAAACTGGAAAAGTCTATAAAAATAAAAAAATTCGATGGCCCCTCGAGTCCGTCTCGGCTCCCATGTCTACGATTTACTATTCATCTAAAATGTTTTAAAAAAATAATAGGGTGAGTCACCAAGACTCAGTGTGCAAATCCTGAAAACACATAAAAGGCTTAAGCCCATAAACACATTATGGGCCTTGGCCCGTATACAAGGGTAACTATATATGCATCATGGCCCATCCCAACCTAGAAATCCATCCTTTACACACCAACCCGTACCAACCATCACACCTTGGGGATTTCTACAATCAACCCACCAACCGCTACACACCATATCGACAGTCATACTGCCTATTCCTTATCAATTAAGAATTTTAACGTGGGTTTTCTCCCATCGATCACCAAGTGACCTAACATTTCATTTCGTGTGTTTTCTACCACCGATCACCGTGTGATCTAGCATTTTATTATGTGGGTTTTCTACCACCGATCACCATGTGACCAATCATTTCATTACGTAGGTTTTCTACCACCGATCACCATGTGACCAATCATGCTCTTCCCCTTCATTATCATAATCCCACCCCATGCATACACACATAAAGAAAACATCATACAGACTTTCATATATTTCGATACACATAGAGATTTCTATGATTACATACCTGGCATCCTTGCCTAACCCTTTTAGGGTTTCATTCGACTGTCTACACAGCCACTTTTCGGCTTTTTAGCCCATAACATAAACATACATATATTCATACCGATTATTAGTGTGTTAGAGATCTACACACCTGATTATCGATAAAACGATGCTTTCTATGTCGACGCTATCCTTATTTGACACAATTGCTATCTGCCTATGGTGTTGTTGAGAAGCCGGTCCACAACCAAGTGGCAAATCTCGAACGGCAGATACCGCTCGTTTCTTAAACTTAGGGATTCTCTCCTTTGCCTGATCCATATTTAATTCCATCATAAGTCCTTATCAGAACTACTATCACAATATTTAATTGTTAATCCTCATCATAAAGTTAAGATCTTGTATACAATTAACGAATCTAGTAAAAATCTAAGGAAAATCTTCTTACCTTAAAATCTCAAAATTGGAGACTAACAATTTTTGACTTTTAGATCTAGTCGACCAAGTTTCCTTCAAATCCGGGAATGCCGCCCAACATAGAACCATTAAACTATTAGCTTTTCGGCTTTTGCCTTTCAAAAACCGGAATAGAATATGAGAAACTAGCAGAAGTCGACATTTACCTTAACACAGGGGATTCGGCTAGCACTAGAGAGGAGATTCGGCAATTGCAAAGAAAGAGTTTTAAATACCGGAAGAATAGATTTAACTCACAAATGGGATGAAGAGAGAAAAACTATGGAGATTTCGACTTTTTAGAGAAATCAGCACAAGAGGAAAAGAATGGAAAAGAGGTTTTGGCTTTTGAAGAAATTGAAGAAAAGAAATTGAAGAGGGAGAGGCTAAGGAATTTGACACAAAGAATGAAGAGGAAATTATGATTTAAATGCCAGAATCAATGAGATATCCTCCTCTATTTATAGAAATTTCGGCACCTACTGCTAGAAACCGAAAACGCCTTTTCTGATAATTGAAAGTCAAGCTAATAAAAAGGGAAAATTCGGCACCCCTTATCCATGAAGTAGCCGAATTCTTTACTCTTCTAAGTGGTGGATTTTTGGCCATCACCTTCCTTGATAGGTCCTTTCTTTTCTCCTTTTTATCTTCTATATTATCAATTATAAAATCCATATATATCCTCCTATTTTTAAGCCTTGTAGCCGTACACTTCATTAAATCTTAATGCTGAAATTTAACTCACTTAAATTAAAAGATTTGGGCTTCATTAAACTTAAATTTTGGACCCCTAACACTTAAATTAGCTCATTACACATGTTCACTCATTAAACGCATAGGCCCAAAAATTCAGGATGTTACAATACCAATATGAAAAGAAGGAAAAGTTTTCACCAAATTCAAAACCTCCAAATGTTCCAATTGCTGAAAAACACTCTCCTATCCGAATTTCCTATGCGTCCCCTTACCAATTTGGCACAACACTCCCACACTCTTCAAACTCCTTATTTTTCTCCATAAATCACTCCCTTAACCCCTCTACGAAATCCTCCTTGATTTACTCCAACACCTCCCCAGCTCAAGCAGCAAAAATATTATACAATTGCGCACACCCAGCCTCGAACCTCAGACTTCTTACCACACATGTAGCGCCACCTTGCCACTAGATCACCCACTCTCTTTGTGTCATTTTTTACCTTCAATAAATTAAAAGGTCTAAAGGTTCAAGTCTTGGCTATTGCAATTCATTTTGATTTCCTTTTAAATGAACTTAGACTTTGGCCCATAGACTTATATTTAGTTGTACATCATTTTAGGCACAAAAGGAGGTTGTATTGTGGTGGCATGTAACGTCTGGAGCATAGGAGAAGGCAAGGGTTCGAATCCCATTACAAGCAAGATGGGATATTTATTTTGCTAAGCTGGGACGGCAAGTGGTTGTTATGGATTTAAACTCTGCTGAATGAGGGATCCCACATTGGGAAGTTAGCATGAGGGAAGGTGAGAAGCTAGCTTTAAATAGAGAAATCTATGAGGAGAGTAAGCATACCTTGGTTGGGATTTGGGCATAGGAGTGTTCGGAGCGTGGATCAACTCCGGATTCCTATAAGGTGTGTATTTCGCACTACTCTAGCTGTAGAGCGGCAAATGCCAGAATGCCGGTCACACAACGATGGTAGCCACACGAGCGTGCGAGCGCACGTGTGGGAGCTTCGACGCGATAGTTGAGGCCATCATGAATGTTCTTGTGGGTTTAGGCAGTTTGGGCCCAGTGGGCCCAATAGGCTCGTGGGTCCATATGAATAAATTGTATGATTGTGTAGTAGATATTGAATTAGTTTATGTGAATCTCATATCTATGGCTAGATTTGGGCTAAATGGTCCACACGATCGTGTGGGTCCATTTGGGCCGAGAATGGGCCTTAGGCCCATTCGCATCATTATCTCTGTTTACAATACCTTTAATTTAAAATTACTAAAATACCCTTGGTTTGCAAATTACTGAAATACCCTTGGTTTACAAATTACTGAAATACCCTCAGATTGTAAAATTACTGAAATACCCTAGATTTTTGAAATTACCGAAATACCCTCGAATTGCAAAATTACCAAAGTACCCTTGATTTGTGAAATTATCAAAAGACCCCTGATTTGTGAAATTACCAAAATACCCTCAGATTGCAAAATTATCGAAATACCCTTGGCTTACAAAATTATCGAAATACCCCTGATTTGTGAAATTACCAAAATACCCTGGTTTATAGAACTATCAAAATACCCCAGTTTACGAAATTACTAAAATACCCCTGGTTTGCGAAATTACTAAAATACCCTCTATGGGTAAAGTTACCGGAATACCCTTTATGGGTAAAGTTACCGAAATACCCTCGACGGGTAAAATTACCGAGATGCCCTTACGAGGTGAAATAACCGTTTTACCCCTGACCGATTAAATGATCATTGTACCCTCGTGGTAGTACTAGTGTTGTATGTGTTAATCGTATAATTGATTATGTTTGAGATGTACTACTTACATGGATTAGTTATGAGTAGAATTACAAAATTACCCCTGCAGGGAAGGATTACCGAAATACCCTTATAGGGTAAAATGAATATTTTGCCCTTGAGGGTAAAAGAATGATTTTGTGCCATGACTTGACTGTGATCGTATGACTGTGTTTTAACTAACTTGACTGTGGTTGTGTGACTGATATGCTTGTAATATATATTTTAAATGACTGTTACAGAGTATGGTCGTTCTGAATACACCTGTGATGATTGAGTATGACATACACAATATATTTCATGGGGTTGGGACAAATTTACGGAGGAAGTGTACGGCCCATTGCCGTTCTGTATAAGGCTTTCAGCCTTTCTGTGATAAATATGGCTCTGTGCCATCTTGATTATGGCTTTGTGCCAACCGTATTTACCCGTGGCTATGTGCCTAATATATATATTGATGACTCTGTGTTGATCATAATTACCCGTGGCTGTGTGCCGATTATATTACCGTTGCTGATGGCTATGTGCCAAACTTACTACAGTCACTCTGTGCCATCCTGATTATGGTTTATAACCATTCTGTTTACGGCTTTTAGTTGTTCTGTTAATTGGCAGTGTTGCTGCGATATTTATGGCTTTTAGCCCTTCTGTCTACGGCGTCGAGCTGTTCTGTTGACTTAGTGCCGCAACTGGTGCTAAACTTGGTGTGTTGGCTAGGTGGGTCGATTTTATCCCCACAACTGGTGCTAAGCTTGGTGTGTTGGCTGGATCGGGGTGGGATGCATCCTCATACTATTGCATATTTGTTTATGAGAACTGTCCCTGTACTGGGCTTAGGCCCACTTGTTCTGTTATTGGTTTGGGCTAGGCCCAATTGATTATGTATGGGCTGTGACCCAAATGTTATGGTAGTGGGCTATGGACCACGTATGCTTTGAACTGGACTGTACTGTTACTGTTAAAAGGCTTTGGCCCAGACTATTTCAGTTTCTATTTCTGTATATTGACTGTTACTCTAATAAGGGGATTACACACTAAGTTTTCGTAAACTCACCCTGTTTTTAACTGTGCTAGTAATCCCCAGTATTAGACGGTTCGGAGCTGCGAGGGACTCGGAGGTGGGCACACGTCAGACATGCTTTAAAGTTGAACTTAGCGACTTTATTTCATTTTCTTTTAATTTATTGGGTTAATAATTTTGTAATAAGGCCTCTTTATTTTTAACTTATTATTTCTGATATTTATTTATGATGTTTTCTAACTGCTAAAGGTGGAATACGATTTCCAAAACGGTAACTATTTTCAAAACACTACATTTCCGCAACGTTTTCAAAATGCTTCTGTAACTCTATTTATAAACATCACATTTTTTGTAAATTGGTTATTTTAAATAGATAAGGTTTTAAAAGTAATTCGATTTTGAAGTGGATAGCATTTTCTTAAGTGTTTTGAGTTTTAACGAAGAGGCTTTAACTCTCAAACAAGTTTTACCAACAAGAAATAGAGTTTTCAAAATCACTTCCATGTGACACGCTAGATTCGGGCCTAACCTCTAGGCTGATTTGGAGTGTTACATTTAATGGTATCAGAGTCAAGTTGCAAAACTCGGCTATGGATTTGGTTTACAAAATTGAATTTCTGAAAGTGTTGTTTCAAAAAGCCTTGAAAATCAAAAGGGGTTGAAAAGATTTGTTGTTCTGAAATGTTGTATTGATCGTTTTCTGAAAGTGTGGTACATCGAGTCTCCGGCGCCGAATTCGTAAGTTTTCTAAATTCTTTTTTCTGATTAGAAATTTAAATACAGTAAGTTAGAAATATGGTAGTCCTTTAGATATTGGACTGTATTTTTTTTTGGTTTTTATTCTCTGTGTGTTTTGTTTGGATGTGATGTTTGAATATAGAAATTGTATGCATGTGTGATAAATATCTGTTTGTTTCTGTGGTTAGATGTTTTGTTGTGTGTAAGAGATTTCAAGATTAAGTTAAAAGTGTATTAGTGTTATTGGGATGAGAGTGCGCAGTGGCAGCATAGTAAGGTAGTCCGTGTTAAAAGACTGATAGATAGTTGGAAATTTCAAGAAAGAAATTTCTTTAAGGGGGTAGAATTGTAACGCCCCAAGTTTGGGCCAAGTAGAACTGGGCCCATTGAGCCTTGGGCACGAGAGCGTTTAAAATTTTTTAGAACAAGAGAACGACACTAATGCAAGTTGGACCTATTAGGTGAGTGATTTTGGAAGGTTAGAGGGCTTCCATGAAGTCCCAGGATCAAACCTGGGCTTTAGGAAAATTTTGTTTTTAGGTGAATAAAACCCTGGGAGTTAGTAAGTAGGCTTTAATAATAAAATGAGGAGAAAATGACACAAAAAGAGTTGCGGTCTAGTGACAAATGACGCCATATGGGAGACAAGGAAGTGATGCCATAGAGGAAGCAAGGGGTCCAAGGTTCAAGTCTTGGCGCTTGCAATTCATTTTGATTTCCTTTTAAATAAACTTAGACTTTGGCCCATAGACTTATATTTAGTTGCGCATGATTTTAGGCACAAAAGGAGGTTGTGTTGTGGTGGCATGTAGCGTCTGGAGCATAGGAGAGGGCAAGGGTTCGAATCCCATTGCAAGCAAGAAGGGATATTTATTTTGCTAAGCTGGGACGGCAAGTGGTTGTGATGGATTTAAACTCTGCTGAATGAGGGATCGCACATCGAGAAGTTAGCATGAGGGAAGGTGAGAAGATGGCTTTAAATAGAGCAATCTATGAGGAGAGTAAGCATACTGTAACACCCCAAACCCGGCCCATTCGTTACGACCGAATTTGAAATGCCACTGCGGAAAACGTTTGAAAATCTTCTTACTTAAAAGTAAAAACCGTTAAAATTTTGTTGCCTTTACTAAAACATTTTTTGATATTTAAAATATTCTAAGTAAAAATTAAGTTGTTATAAAAATACCGGATTCAAAACTTTAATATGACTTTTGAGATATAAATAGCTTTTAAAATTAAACTTACAAAGTATTAACTTAATTATAAATCTAACTTAAACATAACAAAATTCCAATACTTTAAGTGGGCCTTATCATAATAAATACTTATTCAAATACTCCAAATACTGAAAATGATAAATTCTATTAAATAAGGAAAACAACTTCTGCATGGAAATCTGCTTCTGCATGGCCACCTTTGTATCCACTCCAACCCGGTCCGAAAATCACGATCACCTGTGATAATTAATAAAATTTTGGGTGAGTTTAACAGACTCAGTGTGTAATTAAACCACAGAATTCCACCCACAAGTTAACCACATATTCTCCCATATATCAGATACAAATTAACATACTCACATATTATCACATTCTGGGCTTGGCCTATATTCATATCACATTCATATAATAGGGTAGTTAACCACATAATTTCCACATACTGGGCTTCGCCCATTTCCACACTGATTCAAATTCATATACTGGGCTTGGCCCTTTTCTTAATAATCCACATACCAACTGGGCTTGGCCCATTTTCACATATATTCACATACAAAATTATGCAATTATGAAGCCCAACCCAAACCTAGGGTCCATCCACTACACACCCCCGTATCCAGCCTACCACACACCAGAGGATTATTAAATCACCCTCTCTTTTTCACTCCAAAATGCAATCAATGCCGTCCACGTGCAATTAAGCACAATAGTCCACAACACGACCTCAGTCAGCGCCAATCCACGATGTAGCCGTAGCTAACACCAAAACCATGATGGGACACATAGTCACTCATCAACCATGATATGGCACATAGCCGATATCAACCACGATGAGGCACATAGCTACTCATCAAACCACACGAACTTAATCGCAAATAATCCACAACGTACCTCAGTCAACGTCAATCCACGATGTAGCTCAAGGCTAACATCAAACCACGTACTCGAAGTACACCCTGTCCTTCTTTCATATCATATCCCACCCATGCACATGCAACGTGAAATAGTGCCATGATAATGCATGAGCCTGTTCATCAAACATATCATCACATATTTATATTAATAACCACATCATAGATTTAGTACTTACCTGATTACCGATATACCCCTTGAGGGTACCCATATCATAATTTCCACTGCACTAATTAGCACATTCATAACACATACACATATAACACAATACCCGGAAAACGGTGGGTTAATCACACACCTGACTTTCTAGCGAAATTCTGAACTACTCGAATCTAACACAATCTAGAATCCCGATACTCTGCTTACTTGTCGATTAGCCCCTAAAAATCATAATACACAATCACCACACACTTAAACTTATAAAATGGCCTATGGCCGAAACTATATACCACTTACCTTGCTTACTGAAAATCCCGAATCACCACTTAACTATGAAACTATCAAAATCCCTTGAGTACTCCAGATCCCGAAACTCCTTTAATGCTTCCACTATCATCGCTTGCGAAGACTAAAAGAGAATGGATCTTGGCTTTTAGAAAAGGTTCGGCTAAGCCCTTCAAATGTTGATGGAAAAGTCGGCCACAAGAGAAAGAAAGTGTATTCGGCTATGATGTTTCTTTTGGGTGCCAAGCAAAGAAAAGAGAAAGAAAGCTTACAGGATTCGGCTAATGCTAACAAATAGAGGAGAAGAAGAAACACAAATGGCCTTTTGGCTTCTTAGAATTCGGCACAATGAGGGAGTGAGTTGAGAGGAGAATTTCGGCTAAAGGAAAAAATAATTGGAGAAAAGAATTCCAACAGGTGATCACTCCTATTTAACTACACAATTCGGCACACCTATCTCCACTTATCAAATCCAAATCAATCTCTTATTTCCCTCTTCAATACTTATTCAAAATAAATTGAATAAGTCAACATTTATCCATCTCCTATTTAATCTCTAAGCTTATTCAAAAATATCTAAATTAAAACAATTATTATCTTCTCTTTAATCTTCTATCTATCTATCTAAATAAAATAAAATAAAACCTCAATTATCAAATCCCAATTTAATCTCTTATTTTATCTCTTTTACACATATTCAAAATAACTAAAATAAATCTTCAATTATCCTACCCATCTAAAATAAATAAATAAAAAAACAACTATATATTATCTACCAACTTAAAATAAAATAAAACCTTAATTATCTTCTTATCTCACATTAAAAATAAACAAATTAAATTCACATATATCCTACACTTAGCCGAAATTAAAAGGGATTAACCAAGCCTTTATCTTTATCCAAAGAAGTCCACATGCTGTCCACCACCTTTCCAGTCTGACGCAAAATAAAAATAAAACAATCCTTCCCGCTCACCAGCCTCGAACCCAAGACCTGTTGGAGCAAGCTTACAGGTAACGCCCCAGGCCACTCTGCCAAGGTGTTTTTTATGACATAAACCCGCCACAAATTCTTTTAAAGCCTACCTAATCAAGCTCCCTCTTCTTGACGCAAAAAGCGAAAATAACAGCACTCCTTATGCTGTCAACAGGACTCGAACTTGAACTCTCCTGCACCTCCCTTTGCATAAGCGTCCCCAAACTTTCTTTGTCGCTGGTTCTTTTGTGTCATCAACTCCCATATTTTCTTTTAAAACCTCCTTCTCCTGAACGCCAACTTGCAAAAATAAAACACGCTTATGCTGCGCCCAAGACTCGAACTCCGGACTTGTTATGACGTTATTTCCGGCCCTTAAGTAGCGCCTTGCGTACCACTTTACCAAGGCACTCGCTTTATGCCAAGAACGCCCACAATTTTTCCTTAAGGCTTCCCCGCCCAATTCCCTTTGACGCCAAAAAAATAAAACTCCCAAGTGCGATTCCTGCAGCTCGAACCCCTTTCCCTCCTGAAGTCCCCTTGCTCCTTAGCGCCCCAAGCCACTTTGCCAATTAATTTCTTATGTCATAAACCCCACATAATTTCTTTTAAGGCCTCTTTGCCTAGTTTCCTCTTTTAAACCCAAAAATCCAATTATTTCCCAAAGCTTTCACCTTCATTCTAGAGTTCTAAAAACTCTTAAAGCATCTCCAAATACCCTTAAAACCCACTAGCACTTAAGTTATGCTCCAAACGCATAACCCCTAATCTAGGATGTTACAGTTCTACCCCCCTTAAAAATAATTTCATCCTCAAAATTACTTACTAACGAATAATCGTACATCCTAACTCACCGCACTACGCTTATGCTGCGCACTCTGATCTTAACAAATCTAACACATCCCCTAGAACTCATTTCTAACGTCACGATTTAATCTGATTAAAGAGTTTTATGCATTAGTACTTTTGTTCCACTTTGTTAATCCGCATGACAGCTTTATGAAACAAAGTTTTCGTGAGTTGTTCTTTCGATCAATCAAAGTTTCCACTTCAAATTCACTATTCTAATTCAGAGAATCACATTCACATTCATCCACAACATTCACTTCACTACTTTGGGCATTTCGATCATTCCCTACCCTGGGAGTAATTTCATCATTTTCCTATAGGGTATTTTTGTAATAAATCGAGGTCACAAAAATAATCTTTACAAATCAAGGCATTTTGAAATCTCCAAGTTTCGAGGGTATTTTGAAAATATTTTTCAAATCAAAGGTATTGCGTAAATTTTGGAAATCGGGTTAAACCTAAATTTTAGAAGTCAAGTATGTTTTAGTAATTTTCCCAAATCTGGGTATCTTAGTATTTCAAAAATAGCGGTTTCGATATTTTTGTAAAGTGAGAATATTTTCATAAAAGTCGAGGGTAATATGGTAATTTTTAAACCAAGGGTATTTTCGTTATTTTTTTCAACCAGGGGTATTTTCGTAAATTTTCCCAAGTCAGAGTATCTTGATATTTTGAAAACCAGAGATTTTGTATTTTTGTAAAGTAAGATTATTTTAACAAAAGTTGAAGGTAGTACAGAAATTTTACAATCAGGGGTATTTTTAAATTTTTTTTTACACCTAGGGGCATTTTCGTAATTCTGCAAATCGGAAATATTTTGGAAAAATTTTCACAATAATCTTTTACTACAATTAAAAAGGTAATTTAGGGATTTTAAAACTAGGAATTTTATAAAACTGCATGGCTAGTCCCTTTCGGGTTTTAATCATTGGTTTAGCCCGTGATTAAGTCCTCTTGGTTAGGGTGAACGGTTACTACGCACCAGGTAGGATTCAAGTAAAGAGGAGATGAGTCGCTAGGACTGCTTAAATACCAAGCTCTTACCGAATCCACTCCTAGACATGCGCACAACAGTTGCCACACCTTAACTCGACGACTTAGTCACAGGTTTGTCTGAGTGTCCTTAAGTCTTATACACTTGTGTTTAAGTAGACTAGTCCTAGGGTTCAACAGATCCTAGTTCACTAATCTATGAGCCCATATAGCCCATACAGTTCACATATTCAAATCATCTCAATAGTCAGAGGTACTTACCTGGTGGACTTTGGGCCTGAGATACAGGTGTCATGCCAGAATAACCTGAAAAATTAATTCATAAAAGCCCATATTTTTGAAAAACCCATCTTTGAAAACATTTTTGGACCCAAAACCCTCAAAGCCGAGTTTTGAATCGGGCTCTGATACCAAATTGTAACACCCCAAACCCGGCCCATTCGTTACGACCAAATTTGAAATGCCACTGTGGAAAACGTTTGAAAATCTTCTTACTTAAAAGTAAAAACCGTTAAAAATTTGTTGCCTTTACTAAAACATTTTTCGATATTTAAAATATCCTAAGTAAAAATTAAGTTGTTATAAAAATACCGGATTCAAAACTTTAATATGACTTTTGAGATATAAATAGCTTTTAAAATTAAACTTACAAAGTATTAACTTAATTATAAATCTAACTTAAACATAACAAAATTCCAATACTTTAAGTGGGCCTTATAATAATAAATACTTATTCAAATACTCAAAATACTGAAAATGATAAATTCTATTAAATAAGGAAAACAACTTCTGCATGGAAATCTGCTTCTGCATGGCCACCTTTGTATCCACTCCAACCCGGTCCGAAAATCACGATCACTTGTGATAATTAATAAAATTTTGGGTGAGTCTAACAGACTCAGTGTGTAATTAAACCACTGAATTCCACCCACATGTTAACCACATATTCTCCCATATATCAGATACAAATTAACATACTCACATATTATCACATTCTGGGCTTGGCCTATATTCATATCACATTCATATAATAAGGTAGTTAACCACATAATTTCCACATACTGGGCTTAGCCCATTTCCACACTGATTCACATTCATATACTGGGCTTGGCCCTTTTCTTAATAATCCACATATCAACTGGGCTTGGCCCATTTTCACATATATTCACATACAAAATTATGCAATTATGAAGCCTAACCCAAACCTAAGGTCCATCCGCTACACACCCCGTATCCAAATTTACTACACACACGGATTATTAAATCACCCTCTCCTTTTCACTCCAAAAGGCAATCAATGCCGTCCACGTGCAATTAAGCACAATAATCCACAACGCGACCTCAGTCAACGCCAATCCACAATGTAGCCGTAGCTAACACCAAAACCACGATGGGACACATAGTCACTCATCAACCACGATATGGCACATAGCCGATATCAACCACGATGAGGCACATAGCTACTCGTCAAACCACGCGAACTTAATTGCAAATAATCCACAACGTGACCTCAGTCAACTTCAATCCACGATGTAGCTCAAGGCTAACATCAAACCACGTACTCGAAGTACACCCTGTCCTTCTTTCATATCATATCCCACCCATGCACATGCAACGTGAAATAGTGCCATGATAATGCATGAGCATGTTCATCAAACATATCATCACATATTCATATTAATAACCACATCATAGATTTAGTACTTACCTGATTACCGATATACCCCTTGAGGTATCCATATCACAATTTCCACTGCACTAATTAGCACATTCATAACACATACACATATAACACAATACCCGGAAAACGGTGGGTTAATCACACACCTGACTTTCTAGCGATTTCTCCTCAGCAGATAAATCGAGCTTGTCCATAATTCACTCTGTCGCCTCCAACCAATACTCAGCCGTACTGGGTGCCACACCAGATACGCCACGGAACACCTCAGCTCCATTGGCTCGGAGTCGCTCGGGTACAAATTTTCGAGCTCCCATATTTCCTCCTGCTCCAACTACCATCTAAAGAACTCTCAAGATCCTCGCTGCGATCATCGCATCATCCCCGCCTCGATCCTCGATGCTCAACACCAACAGCTGGTGGTGGGGGTGGTGGTACCTCATTTTCGGACCCTTGACCAGACCTAACGGGTTCCGATACAGTCATTCTGCCTCTACCACGTCCTCGCACATTACGACCATGTCCCCTAGAACTCATTTCTACGATCGCGCTTTAATCTGATTAAGAAATTTTATGTATTAGCCTTTGTTCCACTGATTACCCGCGAAGAAATTTTATGAAAATGAGCTTAGTAGTAGTTCTTTCGATCAATCAAAGTTTTCGTTCAAGTTTTCTACCCTAATTCAGAGAAACACAATCATTCGATAGTATCTACTACACACACTTTTATCACTCAAATATCTCCGTCTGTTCTAATCCCAGGGGTATTTTCGTCATTTGTCCTTTAAGAGTATTTTAGTAATAAATCGGGGTTAATTTGAAAATCGTAATAAATCAGGTCACTTTGAAATTTTCAAAACTCGAGGGTACTTTTGAAAATTTTCTCAAATTAGAGGTATGGCAGAAATTTTGGAAATCAGGGTCAATTTGGTACTTTTGTAACTCAGGGGTGATTTCATAAATTTTCCAAATCAGGGTATTTTAATATTTTGCAAAATAGGGGTTTCTGGTATTTTGGAAAAATATCTTAGTAAAAATCGAGGGTAGTATGGTACTTTAAAATTTTTCAAACCAAGGGCATTTTAGTAACTTTACAACCAGGGGTACTTAGGTAATTTTTTGTAAATCGAGAAAAACTTTCAAAATATATATATTTTTTTACAATTCAAAGAGGCAATTTGATGATTTTAAAACTAGGGTTTTATGAAAATATAGCTAGTCCCTTTCGGGTTTTAATTATTGAATTTAACCTGCGAATGAGTCCTCTTGGTTAGGGTGAACCGTAGCTACGCACTAGGTAGGATTCGAGCGAATAGGAGGTGAGTCACTAGGACTGCTTAAATACTAGGCTCTTCCTGAATCCAATCCTGGACATGCGCACAATGGTTGCCACACCCTAACTCGGTGACTTAATCACAGGTTTGTTTTAATTAGGCTTTAAGTCTTATGTGATTCTTATGTTTGGGAAAACTAATCCTAGGGTTCAATAACTTACTATGCTGATCTACATTCTCGATATACCCTTCTACAAATCATACTATAAATCACACAACAGTTAGGAGTACTTACCTGATGGATTTCGGGTCGGAGACTTAGGTGCCATGCCAGAAAACCTGCTTATTTCACAAAATCTTTCACAAAATTCATTTCGGCTTTATTTTGAAAACGTTATGGGCTTTAAACCCAAGGCCGAGAGGTTAAAACTGGGCTCTGATACCAAGTTGAAACACCCCAAACCCGGCCCACGAGACTTGACCGAATCTGGTATGTTCCTTGAGTAAAACATTTTCAAAATTCGTTTGTTACTTTGGAAAACTTAGGTGGTTTTGAAGAAAGTTTGATTCGTGTTGAGTTCAATTGGATAATAGTGTTGTTCTTGAAATCAGGGATTTATTAAAACCTTGATTTTATATTCCAAAACCACAAGTTAAAAAGAGTTACCGAATTGGTTAAAGATTATCTTTTAATTTGAAAATCATTTATGTTTAGGTGTCAAAACATTTAACATTTATTTTAGGAAAAGTTGTTTAATCCTGATTTTATAATAACCGTTTCATAACAAATAATAAAAATGCATGCATAACTTGATTCATACTAGTGGCCTTATTACATCAAAAACAAAACCCAAAAAAATCCAAAAATACTTAGAAATAAATAGTCCAAAATAAAATAAAATCTGAAATTTGAACATGGCTACCACTAAGCTCCCCGCCGACCCTGGTCCATTACTCAGTGTCACCAGAAAAATATCCCACAACGGGGTGAGTCAAACAGACTCAGTGTGTATAACCAACACTAAGTCCCAAAGATTTAGGCATACAAATTCATACGTATAACAAAGATAATAATGATGCAATCCCAAACCCAAACCTAGATAGCCATCCGCTACACATCACCCGTACCAACCACCACATCGTGGGGACTACTAAGTCGACCCTCCATCCACTACACATCATCGAAGGCATTCGCTGCAGACGATGTGCTCATCGCCCTTATATATTGTGGCATAGTCACCAGATAATTATTTTGTGACATAAGTCACCACATTCAGATTTCGTGACATGAGTCACCACATTCAGATATTATGGTATAAACCACCAGATCACTTCCCCTTTCCATATAACCCATATGCCCCATGTCATACAAAACGTATAATATCATGCCTTATGCCTTATTTCACATTCTTATCGATATTCACATACGTACCATATTCCAAATATTCATATCATGATAATAATCATATCAGTTATTAGCATAATATTAAGTACCATCACATGGTACCCTTGCCCACTTTTCACATTATTATAAACACACATATCAAATTAATGCCATAAATCTATTAAGAGTTAGTGTAGGGTACACACTTGGTTTACTTAACGAGATCACTAAAATCCCAAAAATCCCGATCTAATCCTCTAGATCCTTAGCTCCTACATTCGGCCAACACTAAGTTTCTTAGCAAAACCCAATCGGCTTATACAGTCAAATCTCAAAGGATTATCACAACTTAAATTCTTACCTTGCTGTCGATTTGATTACTAATCAAATCCCGAAGCTTTGTGATGTTCCCTCTTACAATCGGCCAACTACTAAATCACTTAACCGATTAATTTCGGCTTTTGAATAAATAAGAAATAGATCTGAATCACCAAATATGGCCTTAGCCGAATGTCAGATTCACTTACCTTGTGGATCTAAATCCCGAAAAGTGTCCCTTGGTTGGTAACTATCGAAATACCTAAAAGCTCATGTTAGATCTGATTTTCAATACTTAATGGACACCATACATGGCCTTCAGCCTAATATTGCTCTTTACTTACCTTGAAGAATCAAATCCCGAATGATCTCCCTAGAAGCCGACTACACCAAAATCTCGAAAAGATCCTTCATAGTTTCGGCCAAAGAGTGATATTGGGATTAGTTCCTAAGTTTCGGCTAAAAAGAAAAGAAAGGAAATTGAGTAGCATCTGATCTTACCCCTAATGCTGTAGTCGACTGCTCCCTTGCTTAAATCCATAGAGAAATTCGGCTATGGCTGGAAAGAACTTGCTTTCGGCTTTTGAGATTAGCGAAAAGAAGAAGAGAAGGGTTGAGTAATTTCGACAATGGTGATAGATAAAGATTCGGCTAGCACAAGGGATGTTTCAGCTTTTGATGCTAGGAAGAGATCGGATAGAAAAGAAAACTTTGAGAAAAGAAGAGAAGGAGAATTCGGCCAGAGAAAGAGATGAGAAAATAAAAGAAAAACAAGGAAAAAGATGAATACTCTGCTGATAAATTTGGCTACCTACTCAAACTCTAGATTTACCTTGTTATTCTCCTATTTTTCTTTTTCCTTGCACATTCAAAATAATTTAAAATAAATCCTTATTTATCTTCTGCTTTAGCCGAAATTTTCAAAGGAATTTAATCACATCACAAACTCATCCCTTAGTGCCCCATTGTCGTCCACCTCTCTGGCTCCTTGCTGCAAAATAAAACTCTTTTATTTGCTTCCCTAGCAGCTCGAACCTAGGCCCTTGCACCCTGCTTGTGGCGTCACACACTGAGGCCCTAAGTGGCGCCTCCATGCCACTTAACCAAGCTAATTTTTATGTCTAATTTTCCCTACAATTTCTCTTAAGGCCTCTCTTGTTCAATTCCCTTTCAATACTTCAAATTTAATATTTTCTAAGGCATTCTTCTATATTCTAAGGTTCTCAAAATTCATAAAACATACTTATAATACACATAGGCATGCTTTTACATAAAATTCAGCAATAATTCATAAGCCCAAAATCCTGGATGTTACAGTGAATGAGATTGATACAAGATGGTACAGGTATGTGCATAAACCATATTAGCTTTGAATCGAAGAAATGGTGAAGAAAATATATAGTTTTGTGAATGAGTAATTGAAAGGTTTTTTAGTTTATGTGAATCCATGTTTTTTTAATCAATTGTTGAATTATGTGATTATGATTATATCGAGTTTATTTCGTATAAACTTACTAAGCTTTATAGTTTAGTTATTTTATTTTTCCTATGTTTTATAGTGTTATCAAGCTAGCTCAGATTAGGGGATCTTCGGAGATCGCTTCACACTATTCACCTAACACTTGGTACCTATGAACTTTGGTATTTTAAGTATATGGCATGTATAGGGACTTCGAGTCATGTTGATTATGTTTTGGTAATGATTTTGGCCAATTGAATTGGCTTGTAAATGTACATGTTTTGGATTGTATATATAGCCTTGAGTAATTGCTTATTTTGGGTTTTTTTGGTATGGATGAATCATGCTTGTGAAATTAGGCCAAATAATGCATATTTGAGTTTGGTCATTTTTTATGTTTGAAGTAATTGGTATTTGGTATGTTCATTTATGCTATGAATTTGTACCATTTGGGTTGTGTATGTACATACAAATTTGGGTGGCAAATTAGCTTGGTAAATAGCCTATTTTTGTCCACACGGGCGTGTGTCTCAGCCGTGTGTGTAACACACTGTCATATTGCACAGCTGTGTGTCCCTTGATGTTGAAATTGAAATCAAGTCAGTATGCTCCACACGGCCTCACACACGAGTGTGTGACTTGGCCGTGTGGCATAAGTCAGTATACCCTACAGGTTTGGCATGGCCTAGTACACGGCCTGGAACATGGGTGTGTATAGCCATTTTTAGGGCACACGGGCATGTGTGTTGGAAGTGTGACCCAAGTCAGAAAGTTACACGGGGTCGGACACGGGTTGGGACACGGCTATGTTCTCCCATTTTGAATGTCCACACGGCCTGTGACATGGGTGTTTCTGGTGGCTGTGTGAGACACACGGCCTAGCCACACGGGCGTGTGTCCCCTGTTTTGAGAAAATTTCTCTAAGTGTTGAAAAATTTCTCAAGTTGTCAGTTTATTCCCGAACCACTCCTAATACATGTTTAGGGCATCGTAAGCTTGTATTAGGGACAAGTTGATTGAGTTTGAATGATGAATCTATGAAATGATTAAATGTTTGTGAAAAATATGTTTAAATGTGTTGTAAGTCTGGTAATGCTCTGTAACCCTATTCCGGCGTTGAATACGGGTTAGGGTGTTACAGAAATCACCTTTCTAGGGCATATTGTATCTTTGGAAGGTATTCGGGTGGATCCAAAGAAAATAAAAGCTATATTGGAGTGGAAACCAAGAAGAATGTAACAAAATTTAGAAGTTGTCTTGGATTGGTTGGTTATTATAGAAGATTTGTTAAGGGATTTTCTACGATTGTTTTGCCATTGACCAGATTATTGCAGAATGATGTTAAGTTTGAATGGTCAGAAAAATGTCAATAGAGTTTTGAAAGATTAAAGATAATATTACAAAAGCTCCTGTATTGATTCAACCTGAGTTAGGTAAGATGTATGAGATTTACAGTGATGCTTTGCATAGTGGTTTGGGTTGTGTATTGATGCGGGAAAGAAAAGTAGTTTTTTATGCATCCAGAAAATTGAAGTCGCATGACAAGAATTATCCGACACATGATTTGGAGCTAGTGTAGTGGTATTTGCATTAAAAATTTGGAGACACTACTTGTACGGGGAAAAGTGTTTTATTTATACAGATCATAAGAGTTTGAAGTATTTGTTAACACAAAAAGAATTGAATTTGAGACAGAGAAGGTGGATTGAATTGTTGAAAGACTATAATTGCATAATTGATTATCTTCCGGGTAAGGCAGATGTAGTAGCATATACTTTGAGTAGAAAATCTTTGGCAACTTTGAGAGCAGTGAATGTTTATTTGAAAATGGAACCATCTGGTGGGTTGATAGCTGAATTGAGAATAAAGCCAACTTTGTTACAGAGAGTGAAAGATGCTCAAAAGAAATATGAAGAGAGGTTGATGATTAAGTAACAATTTGAGAGTGAAAAGAATAGTGGATTTGAGATAGCCAGTGAAGGAACTTTGAAACATCATAGTAGGTTATGTGTGCCTAATCAAGAGGATTTGAAGCAAAGTATCCTTTCTGAAGCTCATCATGGTTCATTTGTTATACACCAGGGAAGCAACAAGATGTACCAAGATTTAAAGTCATTTTATTGGTGGGAACGAATAAAATAGGACATAGTTGAGTATGTTTCAAAATGTTTAACATGTCAGCAAGTGAAAGAAGAGCATCAACTTTCAACGAGTTTTCTACAACTGATAACTATATCGAAATGGAAATGGGAAAGAATCATAATGGGTTATGTAACCAAATTACCATTTATTCCAAAAAAGAACAATGTTATTTGGGTTATAGTAGACTGGTTAACGAAATCTGCCCACTTCTTGCCAGTACGAACTGATTATTCGATGGAAAAATATGCAGTATTGTATATAGATGAGATAGTGAGGTTGCACAGTGTGCCAATATGTAACACCCCAAAAATCCCTTATAATTATTCTCGTATGTTTGTGACACAAATCTGTATCTGCTTCTATGGTTATGTGTTATGGGAGTGTCTGAGAAGTCTTGGGTTCAAGCCTTAGCTTGGGCAAAAATTTTGTTTTTAATTGAGTAAACCCTTATCTTTGGCCAGTAAGCTTGTAGGGAAAAGTGTGTAAAAACATATCAGAATGGGTCTACTGGTCTGGTGGTTAAGTAGGGTGTAAATAAGGTGGAGGTGTGGAGTTCGAGTCTTGGTGTGAGCGATGGATTATTTTTTTTGCCTATGCCGTATAAGAGTTTTGGGTTAACCGAAATAGTGTAGTGTTTGTAGGAAAGTGGAATTGGTTGTTGACGAGTTTGAGGTGGGTTGGTAGTAAGGATTTTGAGGAGAGGATTAAGGGAAGTGCTCAGAGTTATGCCAAACCTGATCTTTTCTTCTCAAAAATTTGATTTTTATTTTCTCAAATTTCGGCCTTTCTACCCCTTTTGACAATTTTTTGAATCCATTTTCTCTGCCGATCTTTTTCCTGCTTCACTGCTGTCAACTTGCTCTTCTGAATTTTCTCTTCTTCTCTTTTTATTTGCTACCGATTGCTTGTTGAAAAATTTCATTCTTCTACTACTTTAGCTTCTCCATTAATCCATTCTTTCTCTAAACTCTTTTACGTGCCGAAACTTGTCTTCTCTGTTTTGCATTTGTGCGTTTGGTAAGTAGTGTTTTCGCCATGTGTTAATTGATTCTTGGTTGGTGACTAAGGAGATTGTTGTTACTTATGGTAGGCGAAAGGCAGTGATCGGTTTGTGCTACTGCTGAGGTTGGAGCGTTAAGGACAGAGTTGTTGTTGGTAAGTGGATCATGCTTATTGAACCGCCCTCAGTATTGGGGTCTTGATTAAATCATTGTTTTATGATTAATAAGTGTGTTTTAATATTCGACTTTTAAGTTGGTAATTGGGGAATCTTTGTTAAGTCTGGAGCGAAGGGTTGTATTGGTTCCGAATTGTAGAGGGAAACGTCTAATGTTCAAAAGGTAAAAGCTAGGTTAAGGTGTTAGAATTATGTCTTCCGATTTTAGTTAATTGGCTATTGATTGAGGTGTATAATAAAGTGTTATACTGGTCAATTAATAGGTTTTGGGTGCTCAGGAGTGCTTTTGCAAAGAATCGGAACCAGGTGTGTAAACACAACTCTGCAAACGGAAATCGGCGAAAAGCCGAAAAGTGAGACTATCGACGCCACACGGGCGTGTGACCGCCCATGTGGTAGGTCGTGTGATCAGACACGGGTGTGTAATCGACAAGGCAGGCCATGTGTGATTCGTGGGCCGAGCCAAATTGGGTCGTGTGGGCCTCACAAAAGTGTGGGCCCAACACGGGCGTGTAGGATTATTGGGCTTGACCGTGTGATCCACACGGCTAAGGCCATTTTAGACCTTGTGGGCCACACGGGCGTGTGGGCCCACATGGTTAAATTATACGGGCTTGTGTCACTATTTTGACTGCTAAGGTTGCACGGGTCGCCCGAGTCGGCTGTGGACCTACTGTAGGGTCGGTAAGATTACCTAGATCCCTAATTGACTAAGTGACTGTTATATCCATGTACTTTATATATATATACATGTACGGCTGTATTGTGAGCACGTTGTTAAAACTATACTAAATACATATATGATACCATGATTTGGCATGACATGATTATGTGATGCATTGTATGGGGATGGATTTATATGGATCAGAGGAAGTATACTGAAAGGCTTCGAGCCTAACTTACTGGCAGCTCAGCTGCAAACTAGTATCTAATGCCACAACCTGTACTACTTGGAGTGTAGGGATGGGTGGGTTGATTATATCCGCACATGGAGTGTAGAGATGAACAGAGTTGGAGTGTAAAGGCTGGCTGGGAAAGACTTGTATACTGCATAATTTGATACTGTATTGATTACTGATACTGTAATGGGCCAAGGCCCAAATGTATGACTGCCTCTATATTGAGATAGCCTAAAGCCCAAACTGATACTGTCATTGATTTTGAATAGGGCTTAGGCCCAGACTATGATTGCCTTCTGTCTATCTGTTTGTGCTATTTGGGATTACACATTGATTTTTCGTAAACTCACCCTTCTGTTTTAATTGTACAGGTAATCCCCAAACATAGGCTGATCCGTGCGGCGGAGGATTCAGTGGTGGCCACACGACCTAAATTGTTTGATTCAGTACCTAATAATGATTTTTGATTTTATTTTGGGGTATTTTACTAGAATAATGGCCTTTTTGGATTTTCGTGGTTAATTAAAGAATTTCTATTATTTTGATTTACAACTGCTAGTAGTAGGGTTAATTAAGTTTTCAAAACGAATCAAATGTTTTAACAAAATACACTCAAATACGCAAACAGATTTAAAAAGCTTCCGCGATAAGAGACGTTTTGAAAATTAATATCATTTTGAAAGAGAATACTTTTGTGATAATGAACTACATTTTGAAAATGAACGACGCATCCTAGAATTAACATAAGATTTTGTAATGAGGCTAATTCAAAAAAAGGTTTTTACGGCCATAACTCATTTATTTCCAAAACACTACCATGTGACATCGTCAAGATTCGGCCATAACGTCTGGGCCGGGTTTGGGGTGTTACATTTAGTGGCATCAGAGCTAGGTTGCAAAACTCGGCTGTGGATTTGGGTCTTAATATTTGATTTTCTAAGAAATATTTTCTAGTGATTTGGATTGTTTTTACTGAATTTGTGGTACACCGAGTCTCCGATGTCGATCTTGTAAGTTCTCTAAAACTATTATGTGTTTTAAACTAAAACTGAAACTACTATAGGTAGTATACTGCACTGAAAACACTCTAATTTAGTGTATACTAAGAAATTGTAGAGGAACTGAAAACTATAGTGAGACTTCGGTTTACGAAAATGAACTTTGAAATTACTGATACTATTCTGCATAAAACATTTGTTAATAAAATACTGAAACTATAAATTGATACATAAAACTGTTAATACAGATAAACACACTTAGACAATGAGCATGAGAGGTACTCGCGGATGGGGTACAAGAGGCCGTGGTAAAGGCCGTAAAGGGGTTCGAGATGGGTCATCATCAATGCACAATTAACTATGACTTATTCCAAAACACATCAATAAAAATCATAAATCAAATGAAATTTCATTCTAATCATAATATGAGAAACTTACTTTAGAACAAGGCATAATTCAGGGATTTTCAAATAATACTATAGTTAACCCCCCCACACTTAAGATGTATATTGTCCTCAATGTACAAAGATGACTAATAGCAAAATAATCAAAAAAATCATAAGATGGGGAGAGAAGTGAAACTTTGATAAATCGTAAATGTAACATATTTTAATCCCACATTTAATATGCTTTTGGATGATTTATCCCTTGATTTATGTAAAAAGGTGCTCTTAATCCTTTCTTTTCATGTCTTTGACCCAAGAAAGCACCCGAGGATGAAAAGAACACAAAATGGGCCTAAAACAAAGCAAATGGGCCTTTCCATGAAATCGACACGGCCTGGGCCAAGGACCACACGACCGTGTCTCAAAAAACAACTGGAGCACGGCCTCATCGCCACCGTACACGGCCGTGCCAAAGCAAAAATTCGAACATGGTCAGGTCTCGACTTACAAGGGCGTGTGACATGGCCGTGCCTCTGTCACTAGAAAGAGTAATTTCAGTCGAAAAAGGATACTTAGGGAGAAAGAATCGCATTCCAAGAGCCTATAAATATCCCCCAAGTACCACCTTTGAATGGGCGTCAAAGCTAGGCCAAGGAGCCAAGCCAAGAAGGTCAGAGTTAGGGAATAACGTGAAGATAGCTAGTTGATCCATCCCACGAAGCCAAAATTATACTCAAGACGGCGGAATTCTCCTTCAATTCCTTCAGAGAGTTTTAGGATTTTCTTATGTTTTGTTTTATCTTTTCTCTTGAGATGTTTTCCTGTTTAGTTATGAGCTAAACCCTTCAGATACCTGAAGGGGATGAAACCTAGATGGATCTTTTTATTTGATTTTTAAGTTATATGATAAATTACTTGGTTTGTTCTTAATTATGTTGTTTAATTCAAATCTAATGTGCTTAGGTGGAGGAGGAATAGACCCTGCCTAAGAGTAGATCTAACATAATTAAGCGGAGTTGATCGAGCACCTAGAGATAGGGTTACGAGATTCTGCTGGATTAGGGTGAAACCTAATAGGGGAGTCCATTGATCGATTTACTACTTTCCTAGGGGGTTATTATAAGCGAACGAGAGTTCCACTAATTAACCTAGGATTAGACATTATTCACTTCGAGAGAGGGTTTAACATAGGTTAGGGAGTCTCACGGATCAAGCTAAGTAAAAGAAATCATATAATTTAAAGGTTAATTAATAAATGAAGTCTAGGTGGATTCTTCCTGAATGTACCGTCGCAATCAATTGAGTTTTTCTTCAAAGTTATTTTCCTATTCGTCTTTTTGTCTTTTTGTCTTTGTGTCCTTAGTTTAGTTTTCGTCAAAAGCAACTTCACTCTAATTTTAATGCTAAATAATAAGAAGAAGGTTAGTATTAGTACTTTTAGTTCCTTTGGGTTCGATATCCGATCTTGCCTAAGCTATACTACTGTTCGATAGGTACACTTGCCTTAATTTCGTTGTCAGAGTTAGTCTCCAGGTTTGATCATTCTTTTATAAATACTTAAAACTCTAATTTTACAGCGATCAAGTTTTTGGCGCCGTTGCCGGGGAACTAAAATATTAAGAAACCTCTATTTTTATTACTTTCGTCATTATTTTATTCGCAATTTATCTTTTTTGTTTTCTTAGGTTAAATTTTAATTTTTCTAATTTTTATTATTTTATTTCTTTCCCTTTTCTAGGTACCTCTAGTTTATGACTAGAAGGAATCCGAGAGGACCTTTGGTATACGAAAGTGATATCGAAGCAACCGCTCGAAGGAATCATCGGAAAGCTAGGCGAGCCTTAGATTACATAGAAAGAGAGGAGGAAAACAGATCCAATCCTACTGAAGAGATGGGCGAAAACAACCCACCACTACGTGATGTGGGGGATCACAATGCTCCACGTACAATGTTTGATTATGCGAAACCGCATTTAACAGGAGCAGAATCTAGTATTGTTAGGCCTGCTATATGTGCAAACAATTTTGAATTAAAGCCTAACACAATACAAATGATTCAGCAGTTTGTTCAATTTGATGGTTTGCAGGACGAAGACCCAAACATGCATATAGCTAACTTTTTAGAGTTCTGTGATACCTCAAAATAAATGGCATTTCTGATGATGCCATCCGTCTTTGGTTATTCCCTTTTTCATTAAGGAATAAAACCAAACAGTGGTTAAACTCGTTACAGCGAGGGTCAATCACTACATGGGATCAAATGATCGAAAAATTTTTGATGAAATATTTTCCACCAGCCAAAACGGCTAAACTATGTAATGACATCTCTTCCTTTGCGCAGATGGATTTAGAGACACTTTATGACGCATGGGAGAGGTTCAAAGATCTCTTGAGGAGGTGCCCAAACCATGGTTTACCCCTATGGCTACAAGTCCAAACCTTCTACAACGGAGTAAACCCCTCAACGAGACAACTGGTAGATTCAGCTGCCAGTGGAACGCTGAACAATAAAACTCCTGAAGTAGCCTACGAATTCATTGAGGAGATGTCTTTAAACAACTATCAGTGGCAAGCTTCGAGGACCAAACTGAAAAAATTGGCAGGAGTTTTTAACGTCGACACCATGACCATGCTATCAACGCAACTTGAGATGATGAATAAAAAGCTTGATAGTTTGTGTTCTTCACAGATACATCCAGTCATGCAGTGCGATGGTAGTGGAACTGTGGCATCCTGAGTACCCACCCTACCAACCAGGAGCAGAAGATGAACAGATGAACTATATAGGTAATAATTTCCGATCTAATAATAATCTTTATAGTAATACTTACAATCCAGGTTGGAGGAATCACCCAAATTTTTTTGTGGGGAAGACAAGGCAATCAAGGAAATCAAAGGCCACAAGACAAGAAGCTAGCCATCGAGGAACATATCCAAGAAGCTGACAGAACAATCAAAAGTAATGAAAACTGAATGGAAGAACTTGCTAATTCAGTCAAGGAAGTAAGCAAAGCCGTGGAACAACTTGTAAAGTCAATGTCAGAACGATCGCAAGGACACTTACGTAGTAATACCGAAATTAATCCTAAGGAGCAAATTCAAGCTATCACACTTCAGGATAGCAAGGAAATAGATACACCCAACCCAACTCCAGAAAGTAAGGTAGACGAAGAAACAACAGATGTGGTACAAGAAAAGCCAAAATCGGGAGTCATGAAGTACAAATCTCGCATACCTTATCTCGCAGCATTACAAAAAGACGATTCAGAGGAGCAGTTCGGTAAGTTTCTTAAACTTTTAAAGAAATTACATATTAACTTGCCTCTTCTTGAAGCTCTTTTCCAGATGCTAGACGCGAGGAAATTTTTAAGACAGCTCTTGACCAACAAACGCAAAATAGATGAAGAGCACCACGTGGAATTAAACGCAGCATGCTCAACAATGTTACAAAATAAACTACCACAGAAGCAAAAAGATCCATGGAGTTTTACAATTCCATGTTTAATTGGTAGTTTAAATATTAATAATGCGTTAGCTGATTTAGGGGCAAGCATAAATGTTATGCCTTATACGTTGTTTAAGCGACTAGGTCTAGGGAAACCAAAACAAACTAAGATGAGTATTCAATTAGCGGATAAAACTGTTAGAATCCCTAGGGGCATTATTGAAGATGTTCTCGTAAAAATTGATAAATTTGTTTTCCCAGTAGACTTCGTTGTTTTAGACATGGATAAGGATAATTCAATCCCCTTAATTTTAGGGAGACCTTTTCTAGCAACTGCCAAGACTAAAATTGACGTCGCCACAGGTGAGCTCATACTTTGTGCAGGTGACGACTCAATAAGTCTTCAAGCCCTTGATTCAGCTAGGACGTCAAGGAATCAAAGTAAGCAAGAAAATTCTTTCGATAATCATTTAATTTCACCTTCTTTTTAGGAACCTCCAAAAAAGGAAACGATTGAACCAGATCCTCAGTTCAGTGCCGACAAAGAAACAACTCACGAAGAACAAAGGACCCAAATCGATGACCTAAATGTATGGAAAATACACCTCAAGGAAAAACTAGGGTTACACAAAGAAGAATAGGAAACACGGGTCAAAGAAGAGCTAGATTTACACACTGTACAACCAGAGGAACCACCAGAAGAGCTCGTGGGAACATCAAATCACTATAAGATAGGAGATCGTGTTCTCACATCGATATAAACCGAGCCTCACATCACCACAACAAACCTGAAGAAAAAGGGAGAACTTCTTCATAAGGTGCATGATATCTTCCTACAAGGAATAGTCGAGGTCAGTAATCCTACTTTTGACACTTTCAAGGTAAATATTTCTCAACCTCAATTTTGTCATAGAACTAAAACTATTGATATGAGGGAAGATATTCAAACTTTTAAACCTTCCTAAAAATTTCAAACACGAGAAAAGTCTAGCTTAAGACTATAAACGAGCACTTCTTGGGAGGCAACTGAGTACTAACACTATCTCCTTTTGCAATTTTATTTCCTTTTCTTTTTCTCTTCCTATTTCAACTAACCCAAAAGTGCAGAATTCCAATCACACGGCCTTATACACAGCCGTGTCCATGGCCGTGTGGACCACCAAAACCACCACACTAACAAGACAGAGGTCGTGCAGTCAGTCCAACCACCACCCAACGTCACGGATCCAACCACTCTCGATACAGGCACCGACAGACACGGCACGGTCGTGGCACTAACCGTGTGTGGCTACCAACTCTCATTCTACAGACAGAACACACCCATGCCACAAACCGTGTAAAATTACTAAGGTTACTGACTTATCGAGCACGGGTAAGACACGCCCGTGTCATCTGACCATGCCAACAAAGAAACATCACGAACACGGGCGTAAAAGGATCAAGCACGGGCATAGGGTGACAACACCCTCTATAACACGACCGTGTGAGGAGGACGTGTAACTCGACACACCCTGGGAACACAGTCATAGGGGAGCAGAACGTCTGAACGTCTATTTAAATCTCTCCCCTCTTCTCCTTTCCCCCATCTGAGTTCATCCTTATTTTCTTTGTTTCTACTCTCCTCCACCTCAAGAATTCTCCACTTACTACGGCTCTAGATCCTTGAGCAAGACAACACCATGCCAAATAAGCGTAAAAGGCCATATTCCACAAAGGGGAACAATCAACATGAGTTCATGCCGGCAGCTTCGTCTCAACACCAGGCCAAGGACCTATGAGACCTTTTTTTTTTGTTTCACATTTATCTTTTCCTTTATTTTCCTTCTTTTTAGCTATCTTATGCTTGATTTATTTTATTTCATTTTAGTTTCTTAGTTTCAGGTTCTAAAGGCTGCTTGGGAATCACGCCACTTCCGCCACCGCTAGCACCTCCGTCACCTTAGAAGTCATACCCACCTCGCTAACCACCTACCAATAAGGATTCTCAAGCCCCTTTATTCCCTAGCCTTAGTCTATTTTCCTTCTTAGTCTCCTCCTCTTTATCTTTCTTGTCTTTATTTATATATTTCGTTTATTTTCATTAGGTCTTAATGAAACCTGGCTATTTCTCAAAGCACTACCCAATTTCTTCATCTAGCGCAGGAACGTTATCCCGACGGACCATCACCGCCACCAAAGACACTCATTCGGGAAAACATCCACAAATCAGGGAGTAATTCTTTCCCCTTCTCTTTTGGTTTATCTTTAAAATGTCATTATTTATCTTTGTACATTGAAGGCAATGTACATCTTAAGTGTGGGGGGGTGAATAGTTATTCTGAGAAAATGTTTAATTTTTCATTATTCTTAAACCCTGAGGATAAAAGTGTCTAAATTTTGCATGATTCTCAAATCCCTGATTTAATCATGTTTTAAAGTAATTTTCTCATATTACTAATTAGGATGAAATTTTTACTGATTTATGATTTTCATTAATATGTTTTTGAATAAGTCATAGTTAATTGTACATTGATGTTTAATTTAAGGAATACTAGAGAATCAAGCATGATAAGTCTGTTTTTCAGATATTAAAATTTTTGCTAGGTTTTTAACCTGAAATTAAATTTTACCTTGAAATTTGAAATTTATAAGGATGATGTCAAAACACCCATAATTTTTGTGAGTATTTGAACCTTATAGAGCATATATTCTTTTTCATGCTCAGTTTTTGATTATGAGTATGTCAACTATGAACTGTTATTCTAGAACTTGCCTCAATTATACATATCAAGACCACAGTTATGATTTGATATACCGAGATGATAAAGGCACTTAGGTTTTAACCCACTTACTCCACTAAAAAGCCTACCCTCATAATTAACCCTTAGTAAACCTTGTTGAGCCTAACAACCCTTTTTATTGACTTACCCGCTAAATTTAACCCAAGACCCTTTGTATCTGTTATCACCCTTTATTTTTTATTATCCTTTAATCGAGATTTGATTTGAGCTAGTTACGTAAGGTTATTATTTTGGTAGTTGAATTTATCTTGTATTTGGTTTGTTCTTAAAAAAAAATTGAGTTTTCAATATTAGTAGTATGTAAAGTGAGCTTACACAATCAAAGACTAATTCCCAAAAGGAAAACCTCGTATTAGTAGGATTTTTATTATTTTTAGTAAATGTAATTATTATCTTAGAAATTTTTAGATAGGTAACTTATCAACTCAATCTCGATTCTAACCTTCTAATTTTAGCCTTTATCCACACCTTTAACCCTAGCCCCGTTACAACCTTAACAAAGACCTTTTGATCTATTTATCATTTCATTTTACAGTGGTGGAGATTTGATTTTTAGACAAGCCTATGGGATTACTTTTCAGGTTCGGCTTATGAGTGCTTAATTTTGACCCTTAAACACTTTTTGAGTGATTTGAGTGAATCTTTTGTGAGGATATCAATCCTTGTCAGTTTTGAATTAAAAGGTAATTATTTAAATGAAAGGAAACTCCTATGTTTTCGTGCTACAATTGTATGACCTATCTTGTTTGAATTTTTAGGAATCTTTGAGTTGAATTATCCATGTATAAATTATCTATGAATTACGATAAGGCATTATTGATAGGAATTATGAATCATGGAAAGTTCGTTTTAATTGTAAGTTGAGAATTTTGCTTGAGGACAAGCAAAAGCTTAAGTGTGGGGGTATTTGATAAACCGTAAATGTAACATATTTTAATCCTACATTTAATATGCTTTTTGATGATTTATCCCTTGATTTATGTAAAAATGTGCTCTTAATCCTTTCCTTTCATGTCTTTGACCCAAGAAAGCACTCGAGGATTAAAAGAACACAAAACGGGCCTAAAATGAAGCAAATAGGCCTTTCCATGAAATCGACACGGCCTGGGCCAAGGACTACATGGTTGTGTCTCGACGAACAACTGGAGCACAGCCTCATCGCCACCGCACATGGCCGTGCCAAAGCAGAAATCCGAACACGGTCAGGTCTCGACTTGCACGGGCGTGTGACATGGCCGTGCCTCTGTCGCTGGAAAGAGTAATTTCAGTCGAAAAAGGATACTTAGGGAGAAAGAATCGCATTCCAAGAGCCTATAAATATCCCCCAAGTACCACCTTTGAAGGGGCGTTAAAGCTAGGCCAAGGAGCCAAGCCAAGAAGGTCAGAGTTAGGGAATAACGTGAAGATAGCCAGTTGATCCATCCCAAGAAGCCAAAATTATACTTAAGATGGCAGAATTCTCCTTCAATTCCTTCAGAGAGTTTTAGGATTTTCCTATGTTTTGTTTTATCTTTTCTCTTGAGATGTTTTCTTGTTTAGTTATGAGCTAAACCCTTCAGATACCTGAAGGGGATGAAACCTAGATGGATCTTTTTTTTTTTATTTTTAAGTTATATGATAAATTACTTGGTTTGTTCTTAATTATGTTGTTTAATTCAAATCTAATGTGCTTAGGTGGAGGAGGAATAGACCCTGCCTAAGAGTAGATCTAACATAATTAAGCGGAGTTGATCGGGCACCTAGAGATAGGGTTACGAGATTTTGCCGGATTAGGGTGAAACCTAATAGGGGAGTCCATTGATCGATTTACTGCTTTCCTAGGGGGTTATTATAAGCGAACGAGAGTTCCACTAATTAACCTAGGATTAGACATTATTCGCTTCGAGAGAGGGTTTAACATAGGTTAAGGAGTCTCACGGATCAAGCTAAGTAAAAGAAATCATATAATTTAAAGGTTAATTAATAAGTGAAGTCTAGATGGATTCTTCCTGAGGGTATCGTTGCAATCAATTGAGTTTTTCTTCAAAGTTATTTTCCTATTCGTCTTTTTATCTTTGTGTCCTTAGTTTAGTTTTCGTCAAAAGAAAATTCTCTCTAACTTTAAGGCTAAATAATAAGAAGAAGGTTAGTATTAGTACTTTTAGTTCCTTTGGGTTCGATATCCGGTCTTGCCTAAGCTATACTACTATTCGATAGGTACACTTGCCTTAATATCGTTGTCAGAGTTAGTCTCCAGGTTTGATCATTCTTTTATAAATATTTGAAACTCTGATTTTACAGCGATCAAACTTCCTGAATTTTGGATGAAGTCAATGAAAAGAAACTGGATAGGATTGGAGGTGATCATGAGGAAGCGTCTCGAACTGTTTGAAGTTGAATCCTCGAAGCAGCTAGTCTGATTTTATTGTATCCTAAGCTAAATCTAAATATCATAAAGAATAAGAAGAAAAAAAGAAAAAAAATAATAATAATAAAAAATAGAAAATAAAAAACAGTTAGAAAAAGAGAGAGTGAGGTTTAAATAGAGATGTAGACTGGGTTTTGGGATTTTAAATTTTGGGCGCGTTCAGGGTGTTCGGGCACGGCCGTGGGTGTAGTGGCATGCCTGTGTCTGCCTTCACACGGTCATTTAATACGGACGTGCTCCTCCCGTGTTCGATAAGTCAGAATGTTGGCACGGTTGGAAGGCACGGCCGTGTTTAGCCCGTGCTTAACAAGTCAGTAACCTCGCACGGGGCATCGGCACGGGTGTGGACTATTATCGTTACTCGTGTTGGGAAAAGAAATTTATTTCTATATCGTGCACGGCTACTGGCTCGTCCGTGGTTCATCCCCTAGCTTCCACACGGCCAAGGGCACGCCCGTGTGTAGGGCCGTGTGGCCTAGAAATTTGCTCTTTGGTTAGTTTATGGTTAGGTGCTAAAAAGAAAAATAAAATAAAATAAAAAATGTAAAAATGGGGTTAGCTCTCGGGTTGCCTCCCGAGAAGCGCTCGTTTATAGTCTTAAGCTAGACTTTACCTCTCATTCGTATGGTCATGGTGGTTTAACGAGGTGAAAATCCTTTCTCATGCGATCACTTCGGTTATGGATATATAGTTTAAGTCGAGTAATGTTTACCTTAGAAGTGTCGAATTTAGGATTGCTTACCTCGACTGTGCCATATAGAAAGACATTAAGTACCTCAAAAGTGATTTCTTCATTTGCCTTAAGGTCTAAAGTGGTAATTGGAGGGTTTTCCTTATTCAACAATATTTGATCCCTTATTTTGAAGTGATTTGTTGTTTCTATCGGCTTGTTTGGGGTTTCCTTCAGTTTCACTTCGTGCGGTTCCTGTTCCTCTTTGATTTTTTATTCCTCCTCTTTTAGTTTGTCAACCCTAAGGCTTTCTTCTTTGTTGGCACGAGGTCTAAGATCTAGCTCAGCTAAGTGATTTCGCGATGCTTCCTATAAAGAAGGTTGAACCAAATGATTATCAATAGAATTAACGTTCGTACCTTTATTACTCGATGTCCAAGCTGAGTCAAGAGCTTGAAGAGTGATTGTTTCGTCATCTACACGAAGTGTGAGTTCACCGAATTCTTCCTCTATGTGGTATTTCTTTATTGCATCGGGATATGGGACACGAGCTTGGTACTCTGTATTTACTGGGTTTGGTAAATCATGGCTTACCTCAATCTTACCTTTACTTACCACAGTTTCTTGCCTTGGGTTAGATTCCACTAAAAATTCACTGTTATGAGCTTGTACATCTTAGGGCCCATAATTCGGCTCAAGTTTGTAGCCTTGTGGTGTTTCCTGTGGTGAAAGTTGAACAATTTGATTATCAACTAAATTTACTTTCTCACCTTCGTCACTTGATGTCCTGGCCGAGTCAAAAGCTTGTAGACTGATTGATTCATCACCTACACGAAGAATGAGTTCTCCTGTACCAACATCAATTTTAGTCCTGGCAGTTGTTAGAAAGGGTTTTCCTAAAATTAAAGGAATCGAATTGTCCTCATTCATGTCTAAGACAAAAAAATCTACTAGGAATATGAATTTATCAATTTTGATTAGAACATTTTCTATTATACCCTTAGAAATTCTGATAGTTTTATCAGTTAACTGAATGCTCATCCTAGTTTGTCTGGGTTTCCCTAGACCTAGTTGTTTAAACATTTTATAAGGCATAACATTTATGCTTGCCCCTAAATCAGCTAACGCATTATCAATAGTTAAACTACCAATTATGCATTGAATTGTAAAACTCCCTGTGTCTTTTTGCTTCTACGGTAGTCTATTCTGTAACATTGCTGAGCATGATGCATTTAATTCCACGTGGTGCTCCTCGTCTAATTTGCGTTTGTTTGTCAAGAGCTATCTTAAAAATTTCCTCGAGCCTGGCATCTGAAAAAGAGCTTCAAGAAGAGGTAAGTTAATATGTAATTTCTTTAAAAGTTTAAGAAACTTACCGAACTGTTCTTCTGAATCGTCTCTTTCTAATGCTTCGGTGTAACGTATGCGAGGTTGATGCTCCTTAATTACCGGTTTTGGCCTTTCTTGTGTTACCTCGTTTTTACCTTTTTCTTCCTTGTTTTCTTGTTGTGGGATGGGTTCGTCTATCTCTGTATTTTCCTGAGCTGCTATGGCTTGAATTTGCTCCTTTGGATTAATCTCAGTGTTGCTTGGTAGACGTCCTTGCGGTCGTTCTGACATTAGCTTTGCAAGTTGTTCAACTGCCTTAGTGATTTCCCTTACGGACTTAGTAACTTCCTCTAATCGGTTCTTGTTCTCTTCAATCAGTGTTTGTTGACTTTTAAATGTTTTCTCAGTGTCTTGGAGAGGGGTGTCTGTGGTTGCCATGAATTTTTTCAGCATCTCTTCAATGTTCGACTCCTCTTCTTATTGGTGACGTGGTTGTTGAAAATCTGGATAAAGTTCCTATCTTTGGCTACATTGATCATTCCACGAGAAATTTGGATGGTACCTCCAACCTGCATTATAAGTGTCATTATAAAAATTATTTTGAGGTCTAGAGTAGTTACCCATATAGTGGACTTTTTCGTTCTCCATGCCATATCCGTAGGGTGGGTACTCAGGATTCGCCACGCCTCTTGGATTCGAGTCATATTGCATTACTGGGTGTACTTGCGAGCGACTACACAAACCATCGATCTTTTTATTCATCATCTCTAGCTGGGTAGATAACCTGGTGAACACGTCGAGGTCGAAGGCACTGGCTGCTTTAGTAGGAATTGTCCTCATGACTTGCCACTGATAATTATTCAGTGCCATCTTCTCTATAGACTAAAATTATCTGCCAAAAGCAAAATAGAGGAAAAAATTAGCAAAGTAAAAAATAAAAATAAAAAAATAATAATGAAAATAAATTGCAATAAAAAATGGCTAAAGTAATAAAAATAGAGCTTTCTTAATATTTTAGTTCCCCGACAACGGCGGCAAATACTTGATCGCTGAAATCAGAGCTTTAAAATTTATAAAAGAATGATCAAACCTGGAAACTAACTCTGACAACGATTAAAGACAAGTATACCTATCGAACAGTAGTATAGCTTAGGCAAGACCGGATATCGAACCCAAAGGAACTAAAAGTACTAATACTAACTTTCTTTTTATTATTCAGCCTTAAAAATAGAGTGAAGTTGCTTTAGACAAAAACTAAACTAAGGACACAAAGACAAAAAGGACGAATAGGAAAATAACTTTGAAAGAAAACCCAGTTGATTACGACGATACCTTCAGGAATAGTCCACTTAGACTTCACTTATTATTTAACCCTAAATTATATGATTTCTTTTACTTAGCTTGATCCGTAAGACTCCCTAACCTATATTAAACCCTCTCTTGAGGTGAATAATATCTAACCCTAGGTTAATTAGTGGAACTCTCGTTCGCTTATAATAACCCCCTAGTATAGCAGTAAATTGATCAATGGACTCCCATATTAGGTTTCACCCTAATCCGGCAAAATCTCGTAACCCTATCTTTAGGCATTCGATCAACTCCGCTTAATTATGTTAGATCTACTCTTAGGCAGGGTCTATTCCTCCTCCACCTAAACACATTAGATTCGGATTAAGCAACATAATTAAGAACAAACTAAGTAATTATCATATAACTTAAAAATCAAATAAAAAGATTCATCTAGGTTTCATCCCCTTCAGGTATCTGAAGGAATTCCGCCGTCTTGAGTATAATTTCGGCTTCTTGGGATGGAACAACTGGCTATCTTCACGTTATTCCCTAACTCTGACATTCTCAGCATGGCTCCTTGGCCTAGCTTTGACGCCGGTTTTAGCTTCTACTGAACTCCCCTTTCAAGTTGCCCCTTGGGTGTTTATATAGACTTTGTGATGCTTTACTTGGCCCCTAAGTTTCCTAATTTAAGTAGAATTCCTGCTAAGGTGTTTGAATAGGCTTTGGAATGTGTTTCTTTGCCTCCAAGTATCCTTTCCCGAATGAAATTTCTCTTTCCAGCGACAGGGACACGACAATGGCACACGCCCGTGTGAATCGTGGCCAGGCTGTGTTTGGACTTTTAATAAGGCACGGTCGCGTTTCTCGGGGTCCAGGCCATGTTCTAGTAATTTTAATGAGGCACGGTCGTGTGGCTTGAAGTCCAGGCCGGGTCGATTTCGTGAATTGGCCCATTTGGCCCATTTTAAGCTTATTTTACGTTCTTTTCATCCGTGGGTGCTTTCCTGAGTATAAGACATGAAAAGAAAGGATTAAAAGCACCTTTTTATAAAAATCAAGGAATAAATCATCAAAAAGCATATTAAATGTGGGATTAAAATATGTTACTTTTACAGTTTATCACCGAACGTTTTTCCTGAGTAGCTGCCTAGGTTACCTCCGAATCATGAAGTAGAGTTTGGGATTGAACTCCTTCTTGGTACAGCTCCAGTGTCCATCGCCACTTATAGAAAGGTACCGAAGAAGCTTGTGGAGCTTAAGGCGCAGATTCAAAAGCTATTGGATCGTGGGTTCATCCGCCCTAGTGTGTCTTTGTGGGGAGCATCGGTTCTGTTTATGAAAAAGAAGGATGGATCCATGCACTGTCAACTGAACAAACTAACCATCAAGAGTAAGTACCCTCTACCGAGGATAGATGATCTATTCAACCTGTTCCGAGGGGCTTCAGTTTTCTCTAAGATTGATCTACGATCAGGTTATCACCAGTTGAGAGTTAAATAGGCTGACGTGTATAAGATAGCATTTAGGACTTACTATGGCCATTACGAGTTCCTAGTGATGCCATTTGGATTAACGAATGCACCAGCAGCTTTCATGGATCTAATGAACCGAGTGTTCCAGCCCTACCTAGATCAGTTCGTAGTGGTACTTATTGATAACATACTGGTGTATTCAAAAACTGAGGATGAGCACGATGAACATCTCAGAGTGCTTATGCAAATTCTATGAGAGAAACAACTATACACCAAGTTCAGTAAATGTGAGTTCTGGTTACGTAAAGTAACATTTCTGGGACATGTGGTTTCTGCTGAGGGGATTAGGGTCGATCCTCGAAAGATAAAGGTGGTATTGGAATGGAAATAGCCTAAGACTGTATCTGAGATTCGCAGTTTTCTAGGACTGCCAGGATATTATCGACGATTTGTAGAGGGGTTTTCATTGATCACCGCACCCATGCCTAAGCTGCTACGTAAGGGTGTGCCGTTTAACTGGACTGATGCATAGTAAGAGAGCTTTGAGAAGCTCAAGACTGTACTAACGGAGGCTCCTATTCTGATACAACCAGAGTTTGGAAAATAGTTTACTGTCTACAGCGATGCATCACATGTCGGTTTCGGGGGTGTGTTGATGCAAGAGGGTAAGGTGGTAGCATATACGTCTCGTCAGACTCATGAGGAAAATTATTCGACACATGACTTAGAGTTGGTCACGGTGGTATTTGCACTAAAAATCTGGAGGCATTACCTGTATGGTGAGAAGTGTATCATTTACATTGAACACAAGAGCCTCAAGTACCTCCTCATTTTGAAGGAGCTAAATCTTAGGCAACGTAGATGGATTGAGCTACTTAAGGACTATGACTGTACGATTGAATACCACCCTGGCAAGGCCAATGTGGTGGCCGATGCACTGAGCTGCAGGGCTGTGACTGATCTGAGGGTGATTTTGCTCATCTCAATTTATTTGATGATGGTAGTCTGTTGGCCGAACTTCAAGTTAAACCGACGTGGATAGAGCAAATTAAAAGTAAACAGATGGATGACGAGTATTTGGGTCTTCACTTTCGACAGATTGAAAGTGGGAATACTGTGGATTTTGGACTGAATAGCGAAGGGGTACTCTGTTTTCGTGGGAGATTTTGTGTACCAAATGATACCAAGTTGAGGCAGTCTATACTACGAGAGGTGCATAGTAGCCCGTATGCTATGCATCCTAGCGAAAATAAGATGTACCGAGACCTTCGTGAGTTATACTAGTGGCCAGGTCTTAAGCGAGAGGTTATCAAATTTGTGGCTCAGTGTCTGACATGCCAGCAGGTTAAGGAGGAACATTAGTTACCTTTGGAATTGTTGCAGCCAGTCAAGATTTAGCTTTGGAAGTGGAGCATGTAACTATGGACTTCGTTAGTGGGTTACCCCTCACACCCACTAAGAAGGATTCAGTATGTGCCATCATGGATCGATTGACCAAGTTTGCCCATTTCATACCGATTCGTACTGACTACTCTCTACAAAAGCCGGCTAAATTGTATGTGTCTGAGATAATGAGACTACATGGGGTATCGATTTCGATAATATCTGACAGGGATCCTCGCTTCACGTCTCGGTTCTGGAAGAAGCTACATGAAACTTTAGGTACAAGGTTGGACTTCAGTACTACGTTCCATCCTCAAATAGATGGACAATTTGATAGGATGATTCAGATACTGGAGGAAATGTTGAGGAGTTGTATGATTGACTTCTGAGGCAGTCGGAAGGATTACCTGCCGCTAGCAAAGTTTGCTTATAACAACAGTTATCAGTCTAGCATTCAAATGGCACCTTACGAGGCACTTTATGGTTGTAGGTGTCGCACACCTTCGTGTTGGACTGAATTTGGCAAGCAACATGTATTGGGCCCTGATCTAGTTTCTGATACCGAGGAAAAAGTTAGATTGATTCGAGACTGACTGAAAGCAGCATCTGACACACAAAAGTCCTATGCAGACCTAAAGTGTCAAGAGATAGACTATTCAAAGGGGACTCCGTTTTTCTCAAGGTCTCACAATGGAAGAAAGTACTGAAGTTTAGATGTAAGGGCAAGTTAATCCCTAGGTTTATTGGGCCTTACCGCATACTAAAACGAGTGGGACCGGTTGCCTAGTAGTTGGAGTTACCTCTAGAGTTAGATCAGATTCACGACGTGTTCCACGTCTCTATGTTGAGGTGTTACCGCTCTAATCCCACGCATATTGTTCCTGTTGAGGAGATCGAGGTTAGGCCAGACCTGGCCTTTGAGGAGGAGCCAGTCAAAATAGTGGATCGCAATGTAAAGGTTCTAAGAAGGAAGTCTATCCCACTGGTTAAGGTTCTTTGGCGTATTCATAGCTCCGAGGAGGCCATATAGGAGCCTGAGGATGCGATGCGATAGCAGTATCCTCATCTATTCTGATCAGGTAAAATTTTGATGCCGAAATTTTCTTTAAGGGGGTAGAGTTGTAACACCCCAAAAATCGCTTATAATTATTATCATATGTTTGTGACACAAATCTGTATCTGCTTCAATAGTTATGTATTCTGGGAGTGTTTGAGAAGCCCTGGGTTCAAGCCTTAGCTTGGGCAAAAATTTTGTTTTTAATTGAGTAAACCCTATCTTTGGCGAGTAAGCTTATAGGGAAAAGTGTGTAAAAACATATCAGAATTGGTCTGCTGGTCTAGTGGTTAAGTGGAATATAAATAAGTTAGAGGTCTGGATTTCGAGTCTTGGTGTGAGCGAGGGATTATTTTTGTTGCCTATGCCCTATAAGAATTTTGGGTTAACCGAAATACTGTAGTGTTTGTAGAAGAGTGGAATTCGGCTGTTGAGGAGTTCGTGGTGGGTTGGTAGTGAGGATTTTGAGAAGAGGATTAAGGGAAGTGATCAAAGTTGTTTCGAACCTGATCTCTTCTTCTCAAAAATTTGATTTTTATTTTCTTAAATTTCTACTTTTCTACCCCTTTTGAAATTTTTTGAATCCATTTTCTCTGCCCTTCTTTTTCCTGCTTCACTGCTGCCGACATGCTCTTCTGGATTTTCTCTTCTTCTCCTTTTATTTGCTACCGATTGCTTGCTGAAAAACTTCCTTCTTCTACTACTTTGGCTTTTCCATTAATCTATTCTTTCTCTAAACTCTTTTATGTTCCACAACTTGTCTTCTTTATTTTACTTTTGTGCGTTTGGTAAGTAGTGTTTTTGCCGGGTGTTAATTGATTCTTGGTTGGTGACTAAGGAGATTGTTGTTACTTATGGTAGGCAAAAGGAAGTGATCGGTTTGTGCTGCTGCTGAGGTTGGAGCGTTAAGGATAGAGTTGTCGTTGGTAAGTGGATCATGCTTATTGAATCGCCCTCAGTATTGAGGTCTTGATTAAATCGTTGTTTTATGATTAATAAGTGTATTTTAAAATTTAGCTTTTAAGTTGGTAATTGGGGAATCTTTGTTAATTGTGATGACAGCCGAAACTCTGGAGCGAAAGGCTATATTGGTGCCGAATTGTAGAGGGAGAGCTCATTAAGGTGTTAGAATTATGTCTTCCGATTTTAGTTAATTGGCTATTGATTGAGGTGTATAATAAAGTGTTATACTGGTCAATTGATAGGCCTTGGGTGCTCAGGAGTGCTTTTGCAAAGATTCGAAACCAGGTGTGTAAACACAACTCTGCTAACGGAAATCAGCAAAAAGCCGAAAAGTGAGACTATTTACACCACACGGGCGTGTGGCCACCCGTGTGGTAGGCCGTGTGATCGGACACGGGCGTGTGATCAACGAGGCAGGCCATGTGCAATTCATGTGCCGAGATGAATTGGGTCATATGGGCCCTACGGGCGTGTGGGATTATTAGGCTAGGCCATGTGATCCACACGACTAAGGCCATTTTGGGCCTTGTGGGCCCACATAGGCAAATTATGTACCACCCCAAACCCGACCTAGATGTTATGGCTGAATCTGGCGGTGTCACATTAAAGTGTTTAGCGTACAACTTGTTGTCGTTGAAATCCTCAAAATCGATTAATCATTTTGTTATTAAACGGTGATTCCAAAACGGGTTGTTTAATTCCAAAGCGTGCATCACTAAAAGCTAAACACTTTTAAAACGTTATTAATTTTCAAAATCTCATTTATTGTGGAAGTTTTTTTAGGAAATGTTGCGAAAACGTTGTGTCTTTGAAAGTAGTTACCTTTTGAAAACCCATCTTTTTCTACAACTAGCAGTTTATATCAAAATAAATAAATAAAATCCCCAACTTAAAGTTTATAACTTTAAAAAGGCCTCATTACATAAAAATACCCAAATTCAGTTACTTATAAATCAAAAGCTAAAAATAAAACCTGATGCGGTTGTGTGGCCATCATAGAGTCCCTCGCAGCACGGACCCGCTTACGATTGGGGATTACCTGTACAGTTAAATAAAGGGGTGAGTTTACGAAAACTCAGTGTGTAATCCCCTAACAAGCAAATAGTCAATTAAACAGTAGATAAATGCAGTTTGGGCCTGAGCCCATTACAATAACAGTCTAATTCAGTGTGGGCCTAAGCCCTTTCCTATAACAATAAACGATTGGGCTTGAGCCTATCACAATGCCAGTAATTAATAGGGCCTTTGCCTAATTTCAGTAATAGTATTAGTGGGGCCTTGGCCCATAACAGTAACAGATATCAGTCATGCAGTGAACAGTATGTAATATCATTAATCAATGCAATAACAGTGCAGTATTATTAGTTAGTGCAGATATGCAGTCAGAAATCCTACCCAATCCAAGCACACCATGTGGGGATAAAATCGACCCACCCAGCCAGACACACCAAGATTAGCACCACCATTTACACTAAAAAGTATTGCAAAGAAAGTCACGAAGAAAATAAATGGCATATAGCCATCAAGAAGTCCACAGCTTGTCTTGGGCGACTTGCATGCGACCTTATCAAGATCAAAGACACTTCCTCCAAATATAACAACCCATCCCCATGCAATATGTTCTGACATAATATCATACGTGTATGCAAAATGTCATGCTCAATCATAGTCATACATATCATAGAGCAAATCAGTCATACATAACATAAGGCCATAACAGCCATTTCATCTCCTAGGGGTATAACAGTCATTTAACCCTATGGGGGTATTTCAGTCATTTTATCCTATGGGGGTATTTCAGTCATTTTAACCTATAGGGGTATTTCAGTCATTTACCCTATGGGGTATTTCAGTCATTTTACTCTATGGGGGTATTTCGATCATTTTACCCTATGGGGGTATTTCAGTCATCATTTCGACCCAACATGGCCCAAAACGGCCTAAGCCCATGAGATCGCTCATGGTGGCCTCTACAGACAAACGCCCCTATTTCGCGGGCGCAAATTGCCGCACGTGGGATCGCACGCCTGTGTGGCATCAAATGCCATATTTTTTGGCTTCTCGACTTTTACCGACTAACAGTTAAAACAGTGTGAGTACACACTTTTTTTACTTTTTCGCCGATTACTATTTACAGAGTACTGTTACACACCTGATGCGATTTGCAGTTTCTCCTCGTTCTGAACACTCTTATTTCGAAAATCAATGATCCTCGCACCCTTGGTTCCCAGGAAATGTGCCAATCAACCTCGACCACCACCTACACAAAAGGCACAATCTCTATATTAGACTCATACTTGACAAACCATCTCAATTGCACCCCACTTACCACTCAATACTGTTTCTCAAAAAGTAACAGATAACTGCTTATCATACCATAACCACTTACCAACAACGATAAAATAGATTGCAGATTAGAGATGTAGCATACAAAGAACCAATAATATGGATTAATCTATCAGTATTCGGCCAATGAAGAGCACTTGAGGGAGAGGAAGGGAAAAATCGTGTGCTCCCAAATGATCAACGAACCCTTGCTAAAGTCGAGAGCAAAAATAGAAAGGTATGATGGGTGCTCAGCCAAAGTAACAACGTAACAAGGAAAAGAAATTAGAAAAAGAAAAGAGGGGAGAGTATTCGGCAGAGCTTAAAAAAGAAGAAGGGAGAATCGGCTAGGAGAGAAAATCAAAAAGAAAAAAAAATAGTGAGGGAGGAGAGAAGTTGTATTCGGCCAAGGTTGAAAGAAAAGTGTAAAATCGAAACTCAAGAATTGGAAGAGAGCAGAAAAGATTCCACAAAGAGAGAAAAGGATCAACAAACAAAACAAAAATCAAAGGCCACCAAAACCGAAAGGTACCTGACAACACTAGCAAAATTTGGTACTAAGGAAAAGCCAAAAGTCGGCAAATGATAATGACCAACAGAATTATAGCCAAAATCGAAATGAAGAGAACTTTCCAAGTTTCACTCAACCACCGAAAAAAATGAAACAAAAGGAATGAAACCTGAATTCTAACTCTCACCAAATCGGCAACAACCCCAAATCCTAAAAATCCCTCCTCTAATTCGGCTACACACTCTCCATCAACTTCCTATCCCTTAATTTTCTCCTATTATCTCTCCACAACAACAACCTCCCCAAATCCCAATATTCTCTCCTCAAATCTCTCTAAATATCCCTCCTCAATTCTCTATATGACCAGTTCAAACTCCATTTAGTAGTATTTCAATCCTACTCTACCACCCACACGAATTAGGCAGCAAAATAAATACTCCTTTTTTGATGCGCCACCACTCGAACCTTAGACCCCATGTACACTCCACAGGCCCCCTTACCACTAAACCAATAACTCCTTTGTATCATATATTAACCACAATAATATAAGAACCTACTATCTAGATCCAAGGATTTTATTCACTTAAAATAAAAATTTTGCATAAGCCAAGGCTTGAACCCCTTACTTCTTAGACACTTCCAAACACTCCTAAATCAATTAACCATTGAAGCAGACATTCATTTATGTCACTTTCTTGCACAACTAAATATTTATGTGCAGTCTCCTAACTGTTCCCTTGTTTAAAACCTATTTCTTCTAGGCCCAAAATTCGGGGCATTACAATTCACCCCTCTTTAAAGAAATTCCGTCCTCAAAATTTCCAATTATCAAATTAGTAGCATAACACAGACTCCACCACTACCCTTCCGCTGCGCACTCTAGTTCCAAATTAGGTATATAGCCAAACGACGAGGACCCAACTCGAGCACCTCTACGGCCTCTACCATGGCCTCTTGTACCTCGTCCGTGTGTACTTCTTGTACTCATTATCTATTCGTGTTTTATCTGAACTAATAATTTTATGCAGATTGATTTATAGTTCTAGCTGTTTTAATAGATGTCTTATGAAAATCAGCAATTTTCAGTTTATTTTCGCACAACATAGTGTCTATCGGTGTCTACTGGCTTACTACAGTTTCAGTATACCCTAATAAAGAGTTTGCAGTACTACCTACAGTAGTCTTAGTACTCCTACCTATGGTAGTTTCAGTCAAAATCAAAGTACAGTTTTCAGAGAGAACTTACAAGATCGACGCGGAGACTGGGTGTGCCACACAATTAAAAAATTCTTCCAGAACATTTCAAATTATTTAAAAGTAACTTTTAGAAATTCAAAGTTTAAAAACCCATTCCACAGCTGAATTTTACAACTTGGCTCTAATACCACTAAATTTAACACCCCAAACATGGCCTAGACGTTATGGCCAAATCTGGCAATGTCACATTGAAGTGTTTAGCGTAAAACTTGTTGTCGTTGAAATCCTCAAAATTGATTAATCATTTTATTATTAAACGGTGATTCCAAAATGGGTTGTTCATTTCCAAAGCGTGCATCATTAAAAGCTAATCACTTTTAAAACGTTATTAATTTTCAAAATCTCATTATTACAGAAGTTTTTTTTTTTAGGAAATATTGCAAAAACGTGGTGTTTTTGAAAACAGTTACCTTTTGAAAACCCGTCTTTTTTTACAACTAGCAGTTTATATCAAACTAAATAAATAAAAACCCCAATTTAAAGTTTAAAACTTTAAAGAGACCTTATTACATAAAAATACCCAAATTTAGTTACTTATAAATCAAAAGCTAAAAACAAAAGCTGATGCAGTTGTGTAGCCATCATCGAGTCCTCGCAGCACCGACCCGCTTACGACTGGGATTACCTGTACAGCTAGATAGAGGGGTGAGTTTACGAAAACTCAGTGTGTAATCCCCTAACAAGCAAACAGTCAATTAAACAGTAGATAAATGCAGTTTGGGCTTGAGCCCTTTACAATAACAGTCCACTTCAGTGTGGGCCTAAGCCCTTTCCTGTAACAATAAACGATTGGGCTTGAGCCCATCACAACGCCAGTAATCAGTAGGGCCTTGGCCCATAACAGTAACAGATATCAGTCATGTAGTGAACAGTATGTAATATCATTAATTGATGGAGTAACAGTACAGTATCATTAATCAGTGCAGATATGAAATCAGAAATCCTACCCAATCCAGCCTCTACACACCACTTCGTCCCGCCAAACACACCATGTGAGGATAAAATCAACCCACCCAGCCAGACACTCCAAGATTAACACCGGTTGTGGCACTAAACAGTATTGTAGTAAAGCTGCCAGTAAAATAAATGGCATATAGCCATCAGTATGTCCACAGTAGTCTTGGGCGACCCGTGCGACCTTATCAGTATAGTACACTTCCTCCAAATATAACAACCCATCCCCATGCAATATGTCGTGACATAATATCATACGTGTATGCAAAATGTCATGCTCAATCATAGTCATACTTATCATAGAGCAAATCAGTCATACCTAACATAAGGCCATAACAGTCATTTCATCTCCTAGGGGTATAACAGTCATTTTACCCTATGGGGGTATTTCGGTCATTTTATCCTATGGGGGTATTTTGGTCATTTTACCTTATGGGGTATTTCGATCATTTTATCCTATAGGGTATTTCGGTCATTTTACCTTATGGGAAATTTCAGTCATCATTTCGACCCAACATGGGCCAAAATGATCTAAGCCCATGAGATCGCTCATGGTGGCCTCTACAGACAAACGCCCTTACTTCGTGGGCTTAGATAGCCACACTGCGATCGCACGCTCGTGTAGTATCAAATGCCATATTTTTTAGCTTTTCGACTTTTGCCGACCTACGGTTAAAACAATGTGAGTACACACTTTTTTACTTTTTCACCGATTATCGTTTATAGAATACTGTTACACACCTGATGCCATTTGCGGTTTCTCCTCATTTCGAACACTCTTATTTCGAAAATCAATGATCATCGCACCCTTGGTTCCCAAGAAATGTGCCAATCAACCTCGATCACCACCTACACAAAAGTCACCATCTCTATACTAGACTCATACTTGACAAACCATCTCAATTGCATCCCACTTACCACTCAATACTATTTCTCAAAAAGTAACAGATAACTGCTTATCATACCATAACCACTTACCAACAATGATAAAACAGATTGTAGATTGGAGAAGTAGCATACAAAGAACCAAGAATATGGATTAATCTATCAGTATTTGACCAATGAAGAGCACTTGAGGGAGAGGAAGAGAAAAATCGTGCGCTCCCAATTGATCAACGAACCCTTGCTAAAGCCGAGAGCAAAATTAGAAAGGTGCAATGGGTGCTCAGCCAAAGTAACAACGTAACAAGGAAAAGAACATAAAAAAAAAGAGGGGAGAGTATTTGGCAGAGCTTAAAAAAGAAGAAGGGAGAATTGACTAGGAGAGAAAACTGAAAAGAAAAAAATGGTGAGGGAGGAGAGAAGCTGTATTTGGCCAAGGTTGAAAGAAAAGTGTAAGACCAAAACTCAAGAATTGGAAGAGAGCAAAAAAGATTCTGCAAAGAGAGAAGAGGATCAACATACAAAACGAAAATCAAAGGCCACCAAAACTGAAAGGTACCTGACAACACTAGCAAAATTTGGTACTAAGGAAAAACCAAAAGTCGGCAAATGATAATGACCAACACAATTATGGCCAAAACTGAAATGAAGAGAACTCTCCAAGTTTCACTCAGCTACTAAATAAAATGAAAGAAAAGGAATGGAACCGAATTCTAACTCTCACCAAATTGGCAACAACCCCAAATCCCAAAAATCCCTCCTCCAATTCGGCTAAACTCTCTCCATCAACTTCTTATCCCTTAATTTTCTCCTATTATCTCTCCACAACAATAACCTCCCCAAATCCCAATATTCTCTCCTCAAATCTTTCCAAATATCCCTCCCTGATTCTCTCTATGACCAGTTCAAACTCCATTCAACAGTATTTCAATACAACTCTACCACCCACACGAATTAGGCAGCAAAATAAATACTCCCTTTTTAATGTGCCACCACTCGAACCTTAGACCCTATATACACTCCACGCACCCCCTTACCACTAGACCAAGAACTCCTTTGTATCATATTTTAACCACAATAATTTAAGAACCTACTATCTAGATCCAAGGATTTTATTCACTTAGAATAAAAATTTTGCATAAGCCAAGGCTTGAACCCCTGACTTCTCAGTCACTTCCAAACACTCCTAAATCACTTAACCATTGAAGCAGACATTCATTTATGTCACTTTCTTGCACAACTAAATATTTATGTGCAATCTCCTAACTGTTCCCTTGTTCAAAACCTATTTCTTCTAGGCCCAAAATTCGGGTAGTTACAAATTACATAGGTTTGTGGGCCCATTTCACTATTTTGACTGCGAAGGTTGCACGAGTCGCCCGAGTCGACTGTGGACCTACTATAGGGTTGGTAAGATTACCTAGATCCCTAATTGACTGAGTGACTGTTATATCCATGTACTTTATATATATACATGTACGACTCTATTGTGAGCATGCTGTTAAAACTATACTGAATACATATATGATACCATGATTTGGCATGACATGATTGTATGATGCATTACATGGGGATGGGTTTATATGGATCGGAAGAAGTATACTGAAAGGCTTCGAGCCTAACTTACTGGCAGCTCAGCTGCAAACTACTGTCTAGTGCCGCAACCAGTACTACTTGGAGTGTAGGGATGGGTGGGTTGATTATATCCCCACATGGAGTGTAGGGTTGGACGGAGTTGGAATGTAGAGGCTGGCTGGGTAGGACTTGTATACTGTATAATTTGATAATCAGTCTCGACATCGATATCAGAATGGGCCAAGGCCCAAATGCATGATCGCTCAGACTTGAGATGGGCTAAATCCCAAACCGATCATCACATCGATTCTCGAATAGGGCTTAAGCCCAGACTGTGATTGTCTTCTATCTGTCTATTTGTGCTATTTGGGATTACACACTGAGTTTTCATAAACTCACCCTTCTATTTTAACTGTACAGGTAATCCCTAAACATAGGCAGATCAGTGTGGCGGAGGACTCAGCGGTGGCCACACAACCTAAATTGTTTGATTCAGTACCTAATAATGACTTTTTATTTTATTTTGGGGTATTTTACTGTAATAATGGCCTTTTTGGATTTTCGTGGTTAATTTGGGATTTCTATTATTTTGATTTACAACTTCTAGTAGTAGGGTTAATCGAGTTTTCAAAAGAATCAAATGATTTAACAAAATACACTCAAATACGCAAACTGATTTAAAAAGCTTCCGCAATAAGAGACGTTTTGAAAATTAATATCATTTTGAAAGAGAATACTTTTTTTGATAATGAAGTACGTTTTGAAAATGAACGACACATTCTAGAATTAACATAAGATTTTGTAATGAGGCTAATTCGAAAAGAGGTTTTTACGACAACTCATTTATTTCCAAAACACTACCATGTGACATCGCCAAGATTCGACCATAACGTCTAGGCCGGGTTTGGGGTGTTACACAGTATCAATTATTTTTTATCCATATCCACGGTTTACATCAAGTTTTAGGAGAAACTGCATGAAGCTTTAGGCACAAGATTAAATTTTAGCACTGCATTTCATCCTCAGACGGACAGGCGATCTGAACGGGTAATTTTGATTTTAGAAGACATGTTAAGAAGTTGTATTATCGAGTTTTAAGGTAGTTGGGAAAAGAATTTACCCTTGGTTGAACTCACTTATAACAATAGTTATCAATCTAGTATTCAAATGGCACCGTATGACACATTATATGGAAGAAAATGTATAACTCCAGTGTGTTGGACAGAGTTGAATGAAAATAAACTAGTGGGTCCGGATATGATCAAGAAAACATAAGAGAAAGTGAAGATGATTAAGGATTGGTTGAAGGCAGCCTCCGATAGGTAGAAATCTTATGCTGATATTAAAAGAAAATACATCGGGTATAGTGTGGGTGAAAAAGTATTTTTGAAAGTTTCACCATGGAAAAAGGTTCTTCGATTCGGGAAGAAAGGAAAACTGAATCTAAGATTCATTGGGCTATATGAGATCTTGGAACAAGTTGGTCTAGTTGCTTATCAACTAGCATTATCACAAGAATTAGACAAAATTCATATGTGTTTCATGTATCTATGCTATGAAGATATCGGTCTGCTCCATCTCATGTGATTACACTGAAAGTGATAGAAATCCAACCGAACTTAACTTATGAAGAAAAACTGAAAAAGATACTTGCTTGAGAAGTTAAAGAATTGAGAAATAAAAGAGTCTCATTGTTTACATCATAATACAGAGGAGGCTACCTGGGAAACAGAGAAGATAATGAGACAGCAGTATCCACAGTTGTTTACATCAGGTAAAATTTTGAGGACGAAATTTTTATTAAGAGTGGGAGAATTGTAACGACCACGTTTTAACTTGGAGCTAAGTACAGTGATGGATTGGGTCAAGAAATAGTGGAGAATTTTTTAAATAGACTAAATAGGGATTTTTAGTATTAAATTAAGAAGTACTTAGACCCGATAGGAAATTAGGAAATATTTATGAGATAGGAAAATTAAAGTAGAAGCTTAGACTAATTTCAAAGAGTATAAAAATTGTTGGGGTGTAAGTAGGAATTTAGAAGGTTATAGGAACTTATGTAAGTAGTGGAAAAACAAGAAAGGACTAATAGGAAATTTTGCCAAACTAAAACATGATTCATACATGGATTTTGTAGAGATGCTTAAGGGTAACATAGTAATAGTTAAATAAGATATTTATAAGTGTAATGATTAGGGGCTATAGTGTAAAAATAGATGGCTAGAGGACTTATTAACAATTTTACCATTTTAATTAAAAATGGTGAGATGTTTTAGTGGAAATGTGTAAAAAAGTGGAGAAAAGATGAAAGTTGTCATCTTTTTCATCCACCAAACCGTCACTCACCCCCCCAAGTTCCATCCAACTTTTCTTTTATGTCCTTTTGTGTCCTTCCTCCATTGTTGAACCAACTAAGCTCAAAACCATTCTTTTTCTTTGAAACTTCTTTAATAAAAACTGAAAATAAGGCTAATGAGCATCTTAATCTCTTGAGAGGCCCCCCATAGATGTGGTAAAGGAGAGAAAAAGCAAGAGTTCGGGGTTTGGGTTTTCAAGGAGTTAAGGTAAGAGATGAAGAAATTATCATGCCATACATGTTTATTTTCATAATCTAGCATAGAAAAGGTACTTGATTTTAGTTTTAACTTATAAATATTATATGTTGTCATGAAATTGAAGAAACAGGTAAGAGGTTTGAGGACAAAAGTGAATGGAAAGGAAAAGAAGGGCCAAGGAGTAAAAGAGAAGATTAAAAAAAAAAATTCATCATCCAAATTTTGGTTGTAAGTACTACAAGTAGTTAATTTTGTTTAAGTTATGTTAATTATATAATTATGTTAATTAGGTAGTTTAATTATTATATTAATGATATTATAATAAGTATTTAGTAAAGGAAAATAATGTAAATGTTATATATTTTGGTTTTGGTGTATCATTATATGATGAATTGTTGTGATAGTGAAAAAAAAAAGGAAAGACTAAACGGAAAGAAATTGAAATATCTTATGATATTTTGAATATGTGAAAAGTGGTTTAGATGAAGTAATATAAAAATTATAGTGTTGTTTGTGATAAAAGTGAAAAGAATTTACAAGTTTTACTGTTATTATTGTGATAAGGACTAAATCATGAAAATTATAAAGTTGTATTTTTTTATGTCAAGTGAATGAATGTAAAGGTTTAATAATAAGAAAAACCAATGTAGATGAGCCCCGAACTATTAGGATAATGATGGCATGCCATTAAGGAAAATTAGCCCGCTTATCATATTATTTCGCACTTCAGTGCTTATCGTTGTAAAATTTGCCTTTCAATGCTTATCAATATTATTTTGCACTTTGCTGCTTATTGTTATTTGCACTTTGTGTTTAGTGTAGAGGTGTTCATGGGCCGGGCAGCCCGGCCTGGCCCGTAGGCCCGACCGAAATTTGGGAGGGTTTGGGCAAAAATATAAGCCCGAAAAATGGGCTTGGACAAAAAATAAGGCCCGTTTAAAAAATGGGACGGGCCTCGAGTAAGGTATTTTTGGCCCGAGCCCTGCCCGAATTCACTAAATGACCAAAAAATATGCTATTTTTTATTTTTAAATGTTATTTTCTTGTTGCTGCTATTTTGTTGTTATTGATTGAATATTGTATAAAACTTATTTTATTGTTAATTTTGTTATTATTTTAAAGGCATTTGTTGATTTTATTATTATTTTAGAGGTATTTGCTTGTTAAGATACATCTATCTTAGTTTTATTTAAGTCTACATATTTTTTTAAAATTTATTTTCAATTTGTTGGGAAATATTTATTTTTATTTTTTAGTATTTTTGATGTATTATATATATTTAAAAATTATATAAAATAATATAAAATTTTAGTACGGGCGGGCCGGGCCGGGCCTGGGTTTTAGTATTTTTATATGGGCCAGGCTTGGGAAAAAACTTAGGCCTATTTTTTGGGTCGGCCCGAACTCGGCCCATGAACACCTCTAGCTTAGTGATATATGATATGTATTAACAACGCATTTTTGATTCATTTTTGTATACCCTAAGTGTTCAGCTAGTCTACATTGGGCTACAGTGTCGTAATTCAGCTATTATCAATTAATAGGTTACGGTAAGTAATGGTAAGTACGATTCTAGAAAAATGTTAAATTTTATGGACTAATTTGATATGAATTATGTCTATAAAATGAATATAATTTTATTTTATATTTTTATTACTAGTAGATTTTAAAAATCTTGAAGTACTTACTAAGTCTTCACAGAGTTACCGCGTTAATTCTCTAACGTATAGGTACAGTAGATCCCGTTGGGATAGTATTGAGGTCAAGTGCATCCCATCTCATCACCACTTCAAGAGGCAAGATTGTATGCATGAATTTTTGGGTTAGTATGGCATGTACATAGGTTATTAGTATAGGTGAATATTAGATGGACTAAAATGCAAACTTTGGAAACCTTATTACTTTGGTGATCTAATGTCATATTTTGTTAGCTTTTGAAAGTAATTTATAAGAGTTTAACATATGCATGCATATATGATGTTATTATATGGATATTATGATGGATTTTAATGAGTTTGAGATTAATTTACTTGGTTTTGAGGTGTTTAAATGTTTTGAATCAATGCAGGGGGTTTTTTAGCAATTTTTCCTACTAATTTTGTCTCATTATAACCCAAGGTATAGATACCTAGAGGTAAGGTATCGATACCTTGGCCTTAAAATAAAAAAAAAATTTAAAACAGAAAGTAATTTTGGTATCGTTTTTGAAGTTGGTATCGATATTGAAGGCTAGGTATCGATACCTAGGCCTAAGGTATCGATACCTTCATCAAATTTTGAATTTTTGGAGTTCTAGAATGCTATTTTGGTATCAATTTTGTGGAGTGATATAGATACCTTTTATAAGGTGTCGATACCTTTTGTTTAAGTAGCGATACTTTTCCCATATTTTGAGTAAATACAATTTTTAAATCATTTCCAAACACAATCGACCATACATTAATGACCCCAGATGTTTATATTAATAATTTTTCAGTTAACTAAGTTAATACACTATGTATAAATGTTTAAATTATACAGTGTCTAGCCAAAATCACTTTGGCACCAAATGTAATAGCCTTATATCGGGTCCATACGGTCGGACCGGGTATAGGGATGTTACAATTATACCATCCAAATATTACATAGACAAAAAGTTATCAAAATATCACCAGCACAACCATGATTTTTAATGGTCAGAAAGAAATCTTCTCACACATTCCAATCGCACAAAAGAAGTTAGACTAAAGAAAATGAGTATTTGCATTGGATGGTCTGGAATTTTGGTCAACGCACGATAGCGCTCATCCTCAGTTAATCCTTCTACTTCACATAAGGCCAGATATAATTTTTGAGCACTTTCTTGAAGGCAATGCTCCTACTTAATTCAAGATCAACAGTCCGTATGTTTTCCCCCAATAACATGGCAGCATCAGTAATTGAAGTAGAAATTTTTTCACTTCTATTAGAAATCTTTTTTTTTTCTTCTTTGAAAATGTGGAACCATCTTGGTTTGGCTTTGACAATTGCGATTGTGTAGCCAAGACATCCATTTCAATCTAAGGAGACATCATTTTTGCATTCATGGTAATTGTTTCCTTCTTCAATATTATTTGCAATAGTTACATCCTCAACATCTATTTCTTCAACAATATCTGCAGTTATTTGAGCATGTGGCTCGATCTTTTGCATATATGGAAGTAAGTTGGTCATAATAAGGGAAATTGCGATGTCTAAATTGATTGGCTACTTTATGACTATATAAAAAAAGAATGAATCCACATTAGATATAAGTTTGGTCAAAACAAGATAATAAAGACAAAAAATAATTCTTACACTTATATATGAGTTCCACACAGCATCTTCAGCAACAACCATATGCCTATGCTCGTCCCAACCAAAACTGTTATTCTCTTTTCCACTAAACATGTCATAAACGGTTGCCCAATCCCTTTTCAATGTCTTAATCCTCAATTCAAGATTAGGTTTAGCCTTCAACATAGCATGAGGTAAAACTTTTTCTAACATTCTTTCCAGCTCGTTTAAATAACTGGCCTTGAATCATGTATTAGCATTATAGGTTCCAACATTGTACAAGTCGACCATACAAGCAACCAACGCATCATCTTCTTTTGGAACCCATTTCCTTTTGGTTCCTCGAAAATTTTGGGAAAAAACACTTGATTATGAAAAGCCTGACATCACTACCTTAAGAAAAAACACAAATTAAAAGTAGGTTTGATATTATGAATCAGAAGATTAACACTTTATAAAATTATAACACATGATGAATCAAAAGAAAATAAATTGAAGTTGTAATTCAACAAGTCTAATACAATACATAAAGGCATTTCAAACAACACCAAAGTTTCGTAAACTAGATACATGAAGTAACATAAACAAATTAACCTTCTAATAAACCTAACTAATTTCTAAATGCTTGCCATTCATAGAACATTTGATTAGCTAGTTCCATCCTCTAAGTAGTTCATGTATCCGATGGATGAATATTTACAGTATTCGTTTCATCGTCATCTATCACATTACTAGGTAATTGTTCTCCCAACTCCGCTTCAATAGGATCAAAACTTGTATAGGTTCGAATAAATTTATGAAACAAACAACATGCAATAATAATTCTATTGTGCACCCTCAAAGGATAGAATGATGGACTCCTAAGTATTCCCCATCTAAGTTTTAATAACCCAAAGCATCTGTCAATAACATTGCGCGCTGAAGTATGTTTCATATTGAAAAATTCTTATGGAGTACTTGGCTAGTAACCTTGACGCCACTCATTCAAATGATATCTTTGTCCTCTAAACAAGGCAAGAAATCTCTCACAGTTTGTGTAACTAGCATCAACTAGATAATAACAACCTATAAAAAAGAAAAAAAAACTATTTATCATGGTTAATTTTCCCAAAAAAGTATGATCTTAAAAATTAATTCAAATTCCTGCAATTCTTCACTTTACCATAAGGAACTTTTAGTCTATGTCTCCTATTAATGGCATCTCGAAAAACCCGTCCATTAGCAACAAAACCTTCCGAACCAGGAAGAACATAAACAAAATGCATATCAGGTGTACAAACACCTAACATTTTTGTTGCTATGTCACCTTTTCGCATTTTGATATCTAGGTTTATCAACTGTTGGAACCTTAATCTTAATGTGGGTTCCATCTAAAGAACCTAAGTAATTCTACATCACATGTATAAAACCTCAAATTAAGTTATTATATTTCAATCTAAATCAACTAAATTATGTATGAGCTATATATGGAACTCACTCCAATAAATTGAACTATTTATACCTTGGGTCTATAGAATTAGCTGTAATTGGCTCTGCTCTTTTACAAAGCACATCTTGTAAATGTATAATAGCATTTAAAAAATTGTGAAATTATTTGCTAACAGTTTCCCTAGACCTATTAAAGTGATGCTTGATAACTCAGTTTTTAAAGTGATAAGAAATTAATGTAAAAACATTGTCATTTGTTCATCAACAGGCATGTTTCTTAACGACTTCAATCGTCCTAAAGTTTGTAACATCTCACATAGTTTAAATAAAGTAATTATATTCATCTTAACTTGTTCAATACAGGTCTCGTCACTAGATATACAGGTCTTTTCACATAATCTCGTTTTGCATAAAAATTTAAAATATATGATCTAATCCTTGGTCTATAAGTATGTAGGCTATAGACAGCACCCAGTGTAACTAAGAATCAACTCGCAACTGTAGACATTTGCAATCATACTATCAATGCAAGACCAATTCTTTTACGCCTCACTTTGTACTATTAAAGGAAAACGAGCCATTACTGCAAGATATTAAAGTGTTACATATCTTCTTGTTCTTTTGACAAAAATGTGCCCGAAGGCAACTACCTCAATTAACATGAATAAAAAATTATGGATAACGCTTACACTGATTTTTCAAGGCAAGCTTACAAAGGAGGTCCACAACTTTATTTCTATCGCGTCTAATCCATTTTACTTCGATATCAGTGAAGGACTCAATCATGCCTTTAACTTCATTGATCCGATGGCCGAGGATTGTAATGTCCTCTTAATGCTTCCTAAAGCAGTTGACTAAGCTCGCATTTCTTCAAATCATAGTAAAAATGTCACATTTCTTCAATACTAATCTCAATAACAGTAAAAAAAAATCAAATAATTTAATTGCCAAAGAACTTACAGTGATTCAGTGAATACAAGAGGCTCAGCTGTGGGTAGAGAAAGCAATCAAGCAAGCCAAAGAAGAAGAGGAAGCAATAACACACTGCCAAAGAAAAATGAACAATACATATTAAGAATCTTTGCAAAGCACAAAAAAGAAATTACAAATATCTTCGCAAGTAAACAACTTTAAATTCATTTCTTTATCAAATTTCATTCAACAACATCGGCTCTTTGTTTAGCAAATAATAATGTCTTGAACAAAAATTATAGTTGTTTTAAAAGAAAAATAATTATGAACATCTAAACAATCGTAGATACAGTTTTTACTTCTAGAATTTACATTAAACAAGAAGTATAGGATTTCATTGACTTAGCAACTTGAAGTATGCAATACAAAAGTTGACCAAAAACAGTTTAAGGAAAAACATACAAACAACCAAAGATCTAGTCTTTTTCGACTATATAGTTATTGTTGATATAGGGAATATGATATTTAATTAAAATGTTGCTCATATGGTTTATGACTGAAAATGCAAATTGATTGTGACACAACATAAATTTATATTCGTTCATGTAATTATGAAACACAAAAGAAATTCTCAAAGACTTCAAAAGAAATTCTCAAAGACTTTCTTGCAAACCACCTTTAATTTGTCCAAATTTGGACAATATAACTTAGAATCAAAGCAAGCATTTAATCGACATGACATATTTAATGTGTCCTAATTTTGGACAACATAATTAATACACAATAAACTCTTGTAAAAATGTTGGAATACTTCTCCTTACCAAGCTGTTTAAAACAAGGAAAAATCATGAGATTCAATCAGGCAAATTACTCAAAAATTTTGTTCAAAGTCGAACAAGATTCTTCATGTCCCAAAAATCATAAAATTCAACATGCAACATCACCAACATAATACATATAAAAAATTCAAACAACAACATGACAAAGAAAAATTATTAAAGTATTTAACTCAACCGAATAACATGGAAATGTCTAGATTAGACAACATTAAAACCTCAGATGATTTGAATATTTAAATTCAACCGAATAATCCTAAAAATGTCCTGATTTGGACAACATTAAACTACCAACAACACACACAATTAAGTCCAACTAAATGACATGAAAATGTCCAGCATTGTACATCATTAAAACTTCAAATGATCAGATTAATTAAACTCAACCGAATGACAAGAGCATGTCCAACTTTAAGAACATAAATAAATTATGAAGTTAAGGCTTGGTTTGCTACTTCATACAGTTTTTATACTATTAATTAATGAAATTTTGCACAAAATCGAAAGCTAAAGGTTCAAGGACCTTACCAGTCGTAACTCACTGTTAATTAACAAATTCTAACCAGAAAATTTCTCAAAAAAAAAAAGAAACTTACAAGTATAACCATTAATTCAATATGACAATTTAAACAGTTTTCCCTTAAAGAACTCACCTCACTTAAACAAAATATAACAATTAAGTTTATGACTAAATATTTAACCATACCAAAGTTGTCGAACCATGCATGTCAATTTAGTCACTTAGCATGCTTAAAAGGAATTTAAGGAGCTTACTATAACTTCCCAAATTAATTTCCTACAACAATTTAAATATGGCATTAAATTAGTAAATTTCCCTTTTATTCGAACAGTAATCACAACAATGGCATGGAATTAACAAAAAAACAAGTTTTCTTTTCAATTTAAGCAACGTGCAACAACAACATAAGGCAATTAAATCACAATTTTCCCTCTTCAATCGACAGTACAAACAACAACCATTTCACTATTCTTTAACTACCAAAACTTGGTTTAAATTACTCTTAAAGGCTGTGTAATACCTGTAACACTAACCATTAAGCATGAATGTTTAGGCATACATCCTCTGAAAACTTATAGAATAGCAGCTAAGCCTACCCTTGAGTGATATCTTTCCCCTTCTTGTTGCCACCTTCAACCACTCCTTTAGCTAAAACACACAAACCATTCCATTATTTCAAGAGGAAACATGTTTAACACATAATGGTTTCAACTTAAGGCATTGAATGGTTATTTTACACATATAAACATCTTAATACACGGTTGGGAAGGGAAATTTTCCTTTCTCCAAACTTTCCATTTCCACAAGACATCTAGAATTAAGGAAAGATTCAAAATGTTTACCAAATCTCTTAAGAAACCAGCTCCTAAATGAGCTCAAATTTAACATGCAACGGCTCCCTTCTTCCCTCTCAATACGAACAGTAAAAGAAATGAGCACAAATAAGAAATTTTCCTAAGTATTTTCATCTTTCTCCCTTCTTCTTTTTTCACCATCCCCCTCTCAGCAACCCAAGAACTTCCCTAGAACCCTTTTTGAATCCCCAATTCAGACAAGAGTTTTAACTCAATTGATAAAGCAAAATAATGGGATTGAAGTCAAGTAATTCAAAGAAAAATTAGCAACAACCCCTGTTAGCATACTCTAAAAGTTGAGCATATATAAATCCCAATATACAATTAACATTAAAAAAAATGATGATACTCAAGGCCCAAAAAGGTGGAAATAATCAAATAGTTAAAAAAAATTTGTCACCAAATAATCAAATAGAAACCAGTAAATTCCTATTTATGTTTTACTAAAACTAAAGAACCAGAAAAAAAATCTACATAAACAAGTAGATATTTTCAAGCTTAAACGGTCACTTAAAAATTACTTTTTTTTCTCTAAATAAATTCAAATACAATAAAAATGACTAAAAAATAATATCTAGACGCAAAAGAAAGTGGAAATCAATCGCTAAATTACAAAATGAAATATATCCAGATCTTCATTTTGAAAGAAAATGACAAAGATCAAAGATCTGATAAGAAAAAATAAAAAGGAGAAATGAAAGATATAGAAAGGAAACAAAATAAAAAGAAGAAGAAGAGAAAATACCTGAAATCTAACAAGAATGAGAAAACAAGATTAGAGGTGTGGTGGCTTAAGATGCTTGGTGAGGGAGAGTAGTAAAAGGTAGTAATGAGAGATTATAATTTTTTTCTTTATTTATTAATACATCTAATTACAATTAAGTGGAAAAAGCAAGGAATGACATTCAATGTTTTTAAGAATTAAAAGCTAAATATATCCACTTGTAATAACAAATTACAATGAATCAAACACTGCATTATAGTGGACCTATTGAATCAAGCTTAAATAAAATGTCTATTCAATTCAACCAAACTCAAGTTGTTAGTGTCATAGAAAAATAACTTAAACTTATAAAGTTATTTTTTAAAAATAGTTTAAATTTAAAATTAAAAAAAAAAGAGTTATTGTCGTTTTTTTTTAGTATGTTCAGATACTTGCAAAACTGTCCTTAGTATGTTCATAGAAAAATTTAGATTCACGAGTCGATTGCTTGTACACGTGTTTTTTCAAAAATACGAAATGAAAAATGAAGAAAAGAAATATTTATTTGTAGTTTTTTAGAGTAAATCATGTTTTATTTAAGAAGAAAAATATCTACAAAAAATTTATCGATTAATACAAAAATATTGAGTTTTATTTGAAATAAAAGGAAAATTGATGTACTTATTCTGGAAAGGGCATTTTGTTTTTAATAAAAATCAATGAAATCTAACCGAGCATAGCGATGGATTCACGATCAGAATGCTACCTTGTCATTCTTGAAAATATATGAAAATATATACTAAATATTCCTATTTCTATTTTAGAAATTTAAAAGAATTTTATGCCTCCAAGATTTCAACGGAGTCACCACCACAAGTTCCATTGAATCCTTCGTCGGCACCACTGAAACGAAGCTCCCCTCCACCTCCTTCAATCTTTCATCTTGGTTCGAATCGAAAAAAGCCCTTAAGTCCAGAAAACCTCTTGGACTTATTCTAACCTAATCTCCACCATTCACCATTGGTCTAACGTGATTTTAGGGTATGTTGTTCTACACTCAGGCAGACACTGTTTCACCTTTTGGATCCTTAAATCGTTGCTTTAAGCTTATCTATGCATGGCTTGGCAGAGATAAGTCTCCTAATCATTTCCTCTGTTACTTTTTTCTTCGGACTTTGATTTTTACTCTTGACTTTTGTTGTTCTTTCAGGTTCGGTTGGCTTCTTCTCTTAACAAGGAGTATTTCTCTCTTCTTCTTTTTTAACTGTGTTTTCGGTTTTCTATTTTGTTGGCATTTTGGGCTGTTGAGGGTGAACAAAGATGGTGATATTGGGAAGGTTGGGGTTTCGGTTTAGGATGGGTCAAGTGAGTGATGTTGAAAGTGGTGGTCGAATGGGGGTATGACAGTGGTGATATGGTTGAAGGTTGGTGGTGGCAATGGTGAAGGTGAGTGTGAGAGTTGTTGGTGTTGGAAGGCTGGAGAGAGAATGGTTTGGTCCACAGCTGAGAATAGAGTCGAGAGTGATCAAAAAATTCGAAGCAGCCCACCAAAGTGATGATTGAGAAAGAGCAAAAAACAAAAAAAATCCCCAGGAGTCCCCTCACCCCCCCCCCCCTTTTCTTTCTTCTTTATCCACTTTTCTTCTTGTTTTATGTGGAGGGAGAATGAGGATTGATGGAGATGGCATAGGGTGGCTACAGGGATTGCTTGGTGAGAGTTGGTAGTCGGTGGCAGGAGCGATAGGAGTGTAGTAGAGGTGTGCATGGGTCGGGTGGCCCGGCCCGGCCCGAAGGCCCGCTCGAAATGTGGGAGGGTTTAGGCAAAAATATAAGTCCGAAAAATAGGCTTGGGCAAAAAAATAAGGCCCATTTAAAAAATAGGCTCGGGTAAGGCATTTTTGGCCCGGGCCTGGCCCAGCCCAAATTCATTAAAGGGAAAAAAAATTTAATTTTTAAATATTATTTTCTTATTGTTTTTCTCCTTATTTTGCTACCATTTTACTATTATGTTTCTATTATTTTGTTGTTATTGTTTAGATATTATATAAAACTTATTTTATTGTTAATTTTGTTATTATTTTAAAGACATTTGTTAATTTTGTTATTATTTTAGATGCATTTGTTTGTTAAGTTGCATCTATTTTAGTGTTATTTAAGTCTACATATTTTTAAAAATTTATTTTCAATTTGTTGAAAAATATTTATTTTGATTTTTTAATATTTTTGATGTATTATATATATTTAAAAATTATATAAAACAATATAAAAAATTAATACGGGCGGGTCGGGCCGGGCTCGGGTTTTAGCATTTTTATATGGGCTGGGCTTGGGCAAAATTTTAGGCCCATTTTTGGGCCCAGCTCGGCCCGAGCCCAATGAACGGGCCTAAATTTTTAGTTGGGCCCGACCCGAACCCGGCCCGGCCCATGCACACCTCTAGAGTGTAGGGATTGAATTGCAAAAAAAATTAAGGGAAATTTTGTAATTTTTTTGTGTTTTTTTTTTATTTTAGATTTTTTTATAATTTGATAAAATATAATATTTTTATATATTTTTTAAAAATCTCGATTATTATATCTGTTATGAATATCTTATTAAGTGGATGTCCATCATGATCAAGATAAAGTTTTAATATACTTTAAATTCTAATAGTTATTAGAATTAGATATTTACTTCTTTTATATTTCTTATGCCTATAAATAGAGACTCTGATAAAGCATTGTAATCACTCCTTCTGATCAATAAAGTACATTCTCTATTGCTTTCATATTTTTTTTATTCTTTATTCTCCCCATCTCTCTTTATTTTATAACACGTTATCAGCATGATCTTCTTCAAAGTGATAATTCCTTTTATCGACGATCAAATTTATCTTCCATGATTTTCAATTTCTTTGAAGGTAAGATGCAAAGTTTTTATAGGAAGTTTATTTTATTTAATGTTTCATATCTGATTATTATTTTTCATTCTTTTTCGTTATATGTTATCATTGTTTTGATTAACTTATTTTACTTTTTGTTCTTAAGGATGGTGAAAGATTTGATACCGTTATCTATATGAAATTAAGAATATTTTCGAACGATCTCATACCTTCTATTGATGACGATGATGTTAAAAATCTTCAGATTTTGATTTGAAATCTCACGCATGTTTGCGATGGTGATTATGAAATAAAGAATCTATTGGGATGTTTATAAGTCCATCCTATTAGATTTGTTGCATTCCCCGAAGTGAATGTAAACATAAAGAAAATAAAAGATATTATTATGGACCACTAAAAGTTGGAACATAGTAATAAATAAGATAACAATGAGAGTTCTCAAGATAACTCTTCAAAAGGTAAAGATAACTTACGTTATCAATATGATATGAAAGATTATTGGCCACATATATGGCATATATTTTGTTTCTATTAATATTCTTTGAGGAAGGATATGAGAATGTTGTAATAAATTCTATCATTATAGATAGAAAGTATTTATCTTATTTGGCACTAAAACAAATAAATATTATTTCAATATTTGAAAGTACAAAATTAGTCGAAAGCTCTAGAAGAGCTAATATATTAATATTTTGTGATGGTTAATCCATTAGTTTTAAAAGATATTTATAATGAATCTTATATTGAGATTGTGAATGAGAAAAATATTATATTTCATATGAATCACTATTGTTATAAATATTTATTTTGAAATGATGAAAAAAAGAGGATTGGGTTATTAATTTATATTTATTTTATAATCTTTGTGATCTTCTTTTGTCATCATCCTCATGAAGGGGTTGGAAACAAAATATTTGACTATGAAAGATCTATTTATGAGCAATAAAATATGATAATTCTATCTAGAGCTTATTATGGTTGGATGCACATGAAGTTGCAAAAATTATTTTTAGATATTTGAAGATTTTGGCAAATTTCCTTGAAGCAAATATTGCATATAATTATTTGGAAATTATATTTATTTTGTTGACTTAGTGACATTATAATATTCACATTGATTTAGACATTTTCAGTAGTAAATGTCACAATAGCACTTATATGTGGATACAAAGTAAAAAGAATGATAGTAAAATTATCAATTTGTTACAATTTAGTACAATTGAAATGCGTGTTAAAGTAAATCAGAAGTTTACTGATACAAATGCATTTACTACTTGGCGTGACTTGTAACGCCCCGAATTTTGGGCCTAGAAGAAATAGGCCATGGGCATAGGAGCAATTGGATTTTAGTTGTGCGAGAAAAATTTTACAATTTCATGTTAGGCATGCAGGCTTTGTGCTTTAGGGGTGATTGGGGGCGTTTGGGAGGTCCTGAGTTCCAATCTAGGCTTTAGCAAAAGATTGAGTTTTTCCCTTAAGTGAACTTGGTGTTAGCTGGAAGGCCTTATTAATATTCATGGTTAACATATGACACAAGGAAGCTTGTGGCCTAGTGGCAAGGAGGCATTAGGAGTATGCATGTGGTCTGAGGTTCAAGTCATAGCTTGTGCAGAATTTTTGGTTGTTCTTGAATGAACTTGGATATAGGCAAGAAGTCTTTATAAATATTTGGGATAAAATGTGACATAAGATGACCTTGTGGTCTAGTGGTTGTGGCGTCATTATGATGGCAAGGGATCTTGGGTTGGAGTCACCCTGTGCACAAAGGAGTATTTATTTTACTCCTTTGCTGCGAAGTGGTGGAATTCGAGTGAAAGACTACTGGGGAGAAAGTTTGAATTGGTCTTAAGTTGTTGGGAGAAAATTATATAGCAAATCAAGGAGGGATTTATGGGGATGTTTAAGGAGTTTGAAAAGAGGGAGAAGTTGTAGCCGAATGGGAGTGCTGGTATGTGCAAACTCAGCTAGAAGGTTTTAGGTGCTTACGTTTTGCTTTGTTTAGTTTTCAGCATTTTGTTTTGTGCTCTTCAAGTTCTTTTGATGTGTTGAATTGTGTTTTTGGGGTAGCCTTTAGCACCGTTTTTCTCTCGTTTTCTTTTCTGGTAGCTGAATATTGCATTTTGGGTATTTTATGAGTAGTCGATTTCTCCTTTCTTAATTTTGTTGAATCTTTCCTTTCTTTCAGCTTCTCATTTCTTTCTTTTCTTTCCACTGGGTTGGCTGAATCTCTATCTTTCTCCTCTCATATTTCTAAACCGATTATACCTTTCTTTTCCCTTTCTTTTCTTTACTGAATCAATTATTCTCCTTTTCTTCTCCTAAGCCGGATACTCTTTTCTTTCTTACACCTAAGTACCTTGAATCTGTTTGCCGAATATCACATCTTGTAGCTTGGGTTTTGTGTTGACCGATTATTGCTCTTCTTTTCATCTCTATTATATACTTCAGTTCTGGCCATAGGTTTTTGACCGATTCTCTTTCTCCTCACCTATTCATCTTGTTTTGGCTTGACAATGGTTCTCTGGTAATTGTAAGTATGATTGACTCTTGCTCTATTTCTTTAATTTCTTTTTTTTTTTTTTTTGTTTTAAGAGACCTCACTCTTTGGTTCTGCTTAAAACCGAATGCCATTTCTCCCTATCTCTAGTTTTGAGACTTGGTTGGACAATGGATTTTGTTTCAAGCCTTTGGGTATGCGAGTTTTGTTAATGGGTGGTGCGTCTCGTGTGTAGATACTAATCAAGAAGTAGGTAATCACTTTTAATCAGCAGTTTAGTTGCAAGTATCCATTGGTTCAAGCAAGGTAGGTGATTGTGGTTTGAGTGATGAGGTTTGGTTGATTAAGGCTAGTTATGTTTTGTTGATATGCATGTAATCATGTATTGTGAATGATTATAGGTTGGTGCTCGAACGCAGTGCGCGAGTGTTCACAAGCAGGTGTGTAACTTTGTGCTTTGTTGATGATCGGCTGAAAAGCCAAAAGTGTGTATTCCACACTGATTGGATTGTAGAGCAGCAAAAGCCGAAAAGCCGAAAAGTCAAAAAGCTAAAATACGGCGTTTGATGCCACACAAGCGTGCGATTGTACGTGGGTGATTCGAGCCTACAAATCTTAAGCATAGGACCGTAGAAGCTATTATGGGCCAAAATGGGCCATGTGTGCACAATGGGCTCGTGGGCCCTACACAGTTAAAATCTGTAATTTGTGGTAAATGTTAAACCGAGCCGTGTCGTCCACATGGCTAAGGTCATTTTTGGCCAATGGGCCGTGTGGGCCTAATGGGCTCGTGGGCCCCACACAGATAAAATGCATGTTATATGGTTTTTATTGGTTGAACTGTGCTGTTCATATAGCCGAGGCTATTTTTGGGCTAATTGGGCCACACGAGTGTGTGGGCCCACTTGGGTAAAGTAATGGGCCTCAGGCGCATTACACTGTTGTGACTGTTTAGGTTACTTAAGTCGCTCGAGGAGACGGTGGATCTTCTGTTGGGTCGCTGAAACCCCGATTTGTGAAATTATCGAAATATCACTAATTTGCAAAATTACTGAAATACCCCTGTAGGGTAGAATTACTGAAATACCCCTAAAGGGTAGGATTACCGAAATACCCTTATAGGGTAAAATGACTATTTTTCCCTCGTGGGTAAATAATTGTTTTATGCTATGTTTTGACTGACCTGAGCTATGCTTTGTCTGTCTTTGTAGAGTATGCCATGTGATTTATATATATGTGCTTTGCATACATGACATACTGCATGGGATTGGGATTTTGTAATTGGAAGAAGTGATTAATCTGTTAGAGTCACACGGGTCGCCCGAGACGAATGTGGACCCACTGATTTGATTGTTAGGGTTAGACGGGTCGCCCGAGACGACTGTGGACCCACCGATTTGATTGCTAGGGTTACACGGGTTGCCCGAGACGACTGTGAACCTACTGACGGCTTTAAGCCGCTTATATTCTGGCAGTTCTGCTGCAATATTGGTTAGTGCCGCAACCGGTGCTAACATTGGTGGGCTGGCTGGGTGGGTCAATTTTATCCCCACATGGTGTATTGCTTGGTATGGGTGGTGTGCTGGCTAGATTGGGGTGGGGTGCATTCTTACACTATTGCATTTCTGTTTATGAGATTCGATACTGATATGGGCTAGGCCCAAATGATTTTGTTATGGGCTGAGACCCAAACGATATGGAAATGGGCTTAGACCTACTGATACTGTATGGTGACTGAATAGGGCTCAAGCCCAGTCTGCTTTTGTATTCCGTTTATTTGACTGACTGTTTTTATATTAGGGGACTACACACTGAGTTTTCGTAAATTTAGCCCGTTTTTTTGTAATTGTGCATGCAATCCCTAGCCTTAGACGGATCGGAACTGCAAGGGACTCGGAGATGGCCACACAACTGCTTCTGTTTTTCTATTAAGTTATTCATAAGTACTTTATTTTGGTTTGGTTTGTAATAAGGCCTCTTGAAGTTTTCGAATTTTAAATTTTAGGTTTGGTTTTATTTTAATTTATATCTGTTAGAAGTAAATCGCGGTTTTCCAAAATGATTACTGTTTTCAAAACACTACATTACAACAACTGTTTTCGTTTATCACGTTTCCACAACGTTTTTAAAATGCTTCCGCAGTTGAAAGGGATTTTGAAGGAAATCAATAACGTTTTAAAACTGAAAAACCTTTTTCAATGAACCCCATTTTAAAATTAAACGAACACAAGCTGAGGCTTTACACAAGTTTTAAATGGCAAGAAGTTTTTGAATATTAAGAAGGGTTTCCAACGAAAACATGGTTTTCAAAAAACATTTCAATGTGACACGCCAGATTCAGGCCTAACTTCTAGGCCAGGTTTGGGGTGTTACATGACTAGTTAGACCATCTTGGATCATATATGATGGGAAAATTAATTAAGAATTCATATGGACATTCATTAAAGAACCAGAAAATTCTTTAATTTAAAAGAATTCTCATATGTTGCTTGTTCTCAATGAAAAATTGATTATTAGAATCTCACTAGCTAAAGTTGAGATTTAATATCTTACATTTCTAAAACGAATATGGGCTCATTCATCCACCATGTGGATGATTTTGGTATCACATGATTTTAGTAGATGCATCTACAAAATAATCACATATGTGTTATCAATTTGCAATCTGTCATTTGCAAGATTGCTTGTTTAAATAATTAATTTCAGATAATACAATTAAGACAATTCATCTTGCTAATACCGATGAGTTTATATCTCAGTCTTTTATTGATTGAGTTTGAAAAACTTTAGTAAAAGTTTATTATTTATGCGCATAATGGTTTAGAGAAATTATTGATTGAACACCTTTGATTAATTTCCAAACCATTACTTATGAGAACTAAACTTCCTATTTTAACATGAGATTATGTTGATTTACGTGTTGTACATATCAAGCCAATAATTTATAAGTACTCCCCATTACAATTGATTTTTTGTCAAGAGCCAAATATTTCTCATCTTACAATTTTTAGATGTGCGTATATGTTCCAATTACTCCACCACAACGCACAAAGATGAGTGAATCCTCAAAGAAAGTTGGGAATATATATTAATTACAAGTTTCTTTATATTATTAAATGTTTTGAGTGTATTCGAGATTCAATTATGATATGATTTGTGATTACAATTTTGATTCAATAGTTTTCCCGACATTAGGGGGAGAGAAATAATAACTTGAAATGAGTTAAGGGGAGAGTAATTTGAACCAGAAGTTTAATAAGGATAACTCATTACAAGCTAACTGTTAGATGTATTTACAAACTTAATGAGAATAACCAAGTGTTATATACCATCTAATATTTTAATTTGAAATTAAAGTCCCAGTAGGACAATCAGTTAAAATAAATAATAGATTGATCGGTTCCAAAGATGAAAATTCTTCTAGATGGTCATATAGTAGAGGCGGGTGCTCCAGAAGAGACCCAAGACATAAATAATAAGTAAAACTCCAGAAGAGATTCAGGTACCTGAAACTAAATATTAAAATAGTGAAAATAAGAGATCTCGATAAGTTATGTCAATTCGAGAAAATGTAGAACTGAATAATAAAAGTGGTCAACAATGATTTTGCATGTGATATTATTATTGAAATTATGAAATAAAAGAAGGATCTTGAATAAATCTATTGAGAAATTTGGAATAAATTGATCAAAATAAAAAGACACAACTCAAGTACAATTAAATTTGTGGAGTTTTTTGGAGCAGTAGTCCAAATATCTAAAGGTATAAAGTCAGTGAGTGTAACACCCCTTACCCGTATTCAGTATTTGAACAGGGTATGAGGCATTACAGTACTTAACTGGCTCAATCAAACAACCTTGATCCATAAAATTTCATTTCAAAATAAAACTTTTCATTCAAGACCATAATGTCCTTATTATGGGTCTAGGAGACCCCAAACATACAAACTGAATGGTTCAAGATTAAACTGGAAACTTTTACACACTTAGAATTTTTTTTGCTTAAAATAGGGCCACGCGCCCATGTGAAATGGAACATGCCCGTGTGGGCAGGCCATGTGGTCACACACGCCCATGTTCCTGGCCCGTGTGGATTTTATTTTCTAATTTGAACCTACAAGGGTTTTCACACGGCCGGACACACGCCCGTGTCCCTCACACGGCCATGACACGCCCGTGTCCTCGCCCGTGTATGAAAACTTTGGCATTCTGTTTATGACGTCATCATCTCAATAAGGTCACACGGCCAAGGCACACACCCGTGTCCTTATACTGTGTGTCGAATTAAATTCCTACTTCAGGTGCAGACTTCACACGGCCTGGGCACACGCCCATGTCCATGGTCATGCCTCCCACACGGCTAAGAACAAGGTTGTCTCTCTGTTTGTGTGTTTACTACTGAGCATACTGACTTGTAAACCTAGCATTCAAGGGGACACATGGCCAATCAATCACGCCCATGGGGCTGACCGTGTGTCACACACGCCCGTGTGTCTACCCGTGTGGACATTGGAAAGGCTATTTTCCAAGCCAAATGCCACCCTACATAGCAACCATACTTATACCAATTCAATTAAACATATATTATGATCATAAGGCACTTCTAAGAACTCACAATCAAGACATCTGCACAAGTATATACTTCATTAAATTCATCATCATTGAATATATGAACTTGTCAAGTATTTGCTAATTTCCAAGGACCATTTACAAAATGATTGAACAACATTAATAGCCAACACTTTGGCTAATAAATATGACATAACGAAAGACCAAGTCCTATACATGCCATACTCAAAATAAATCTAACTTTGCTATACCAAATAGAAGTTGATAGTGTGATTTTCGAACCCCGACGTTTTACGAATTCTCGAGCTAGCTTGGCAATACTACAAGGACAACGGAAATGAGAGGAGTAAGCATAAAGCTTAGTAAGTTTGCATGAAATAAATAACAACATAAGGCTCATAATGTCATCCATCCATGGCATTGAATAAAACAAAACGTCTTAGGCACATTGCCATAACTTACTCATACTTACTCTTACCAATTACATATCATATCATATATCGTAAACTTTTCCCGTGAATTACTCACATGTACCTGTATCACTTCATCACACAGCTTTAGCACTAATCTCATTTCTATTACAAGCTTAACTATTACCCTATTGAATCACATGGGATACTCGAAGGTACATAATCATCATCATTTACATAAATACAATGCTAATGTCATATCCCAGATATGGTCTCACATGGGGTCACCTCTAGTTGCCGATGCCATATCCCCGATATGGTCTTATACATGATCTCATATCGATTGTCGATGCCATATATCGAATATGGTCTTATACGATTCTCATATTTGATGTCGATGCCATATCCCAGATATGGTCTTATACGGGATCTCAATTTGGTGTCGAGGCAATGTCTCGGACATGGTCTTATACGGGACCTTACCCTTCTCTAGTCTTGATAATATTATTCTCTCATTTATTAAAGTCCAACTGGGACTTACACATCAAAATTCTCAACATTTTCTCATTCAACATCATTACTCAAATTCATAGAACTATTTTACAACATCACCAATATCAACATTTAGAAACTTAAATAAAATGATGTTGAATTTATTGCACACAAACTTACCTCGATTTCAAAATAGGCCAAATTGTCGATTTAGTCTGATACCTTGCCCTTTCCTCGGTCAAGGTTAATTCTTTGTTCTTCTTGATCTATAATGACAAATTAGCTCATTTAATTATCAAATTAATCAACACTTTTTAATAATCATACTTTGGCAAAATTACCATTTTGCCCTCACACTTTTACAAAATGACTATTTTACCCCTAGGCTCGTAAATCGATTCTAGTCAAATTTCTTCCTTTTACAAGCCTAGATGAACATTTATTACTCTTATGGAAACCCTCAGTACTCATTATTTCACACACTTACCACATGTTTTATAACCATTGCAAAATGATCCTTTTAGGTGTTTTCATGGAAACACCTTTCACAAAAGTTGTTTATTTAACAACCAAGACTGATTTTCTTCCATAAAAACTTAGCAAAAAACATAAGAACTCTCATGTGAAATCCCTAAACTTTCAACCATTTTGCAAAATAGTCCCCTCTTTAGCTAGATCATGATACAAAGGTCCTAAAAATACAAAAATCATCAAGAAAAATCACCAAAATCACTTACTTGCAAAGAGGACAAGTTGCTGAAAATTTGAAGCTTTCAAACCCCTATTTTGTTGGTATTTTCAGTGAAGAAGAAGAGAGGAAAGATGACATCTTTTCCTTTTCTTTATTTTATTATAAAACATCAATTTAGTCACCAAATCTTTACCAACTTTGACTCATTTTTCAACTCTTTGTCCCCTATGGCCGGCCAACCATTACTAGAGGGGTTAATTACACTTTAAGGACCTCAAATTAATATTCTATAGCTATTATACACCTTTATCTTGTAAAATAGAACTTTCGCACTTTATGTGACTTAATCCTTTTTCGCAATTAAGCATGAAATCGCTAAAATTAAAGCACCAAAATTTTCATGCACCTATATAATCATGCTATAACTCGTAAAATAATATTAAAATAATTTTCTTTAACCTTGGATTAGCGGTCCTGAAACCACTGTTCCGACTAGCCTCTAAATCAGGCTGTTACAGTGAGGGTGCAATTGAAGTAGTTTTGCAAAAGCGAAATAAAAATATGAATATTTTTCCTAGTCCTGGCATTGATTATGAAAAGATATAATATTCTTTTTTGTGGTGGATGCAATAATTTTTTTTTGTGGTGGATGCAATAACCTTTAGATATATTATTAAATTGACAATTCATAAAAAATTTAACTTGCGTCTAATGGTTATTGTTACAACCTTTTATGAATCATCATATAGTAAAGTTTATATTAAAATCCTTAAAGGATTTAGAATGTAGAAGCATATTGAAATTCTCGGGAAATTATTCATTTATATGAATTGAAATAATTGAACATATGTGGTAAATTTGACTTAGTCAATAGTAGTTGAAAGATGATTATAAAATGATCCAAACTACCTATTTGTGTTTTTATAAAAGAATCATGATTAAAGTTTGTTACGATTATTGTTGAATCTCCTAAAGAGATTAAAATATATTTCTCCTGTAACGCCCCAAAATTTGTATAATTGTTTCCGTGTATTTATGACACAATGTCTATATGCTTTAGTGGTTATGTGTTTTGGGTGTGTGTGTGAGGTCCCAAGTTCAAGTCTTACTTGGGCAAATTTTGGCATTTTTATGAATAAAGCTCTCACTGGGGTCGGTAGGCTTTTAAGTTATTGTTGGTAAAATGATAGCAGAATGGGTCTGCTGGTCTGGTGGTTAAGTGGTGTGTTATTATGGTGAAGGTCATGTGTTTAAGTCCTTACGCAAGCTCAGATGCTTTTATTTTTGCTCGCTTGATGGAGAAGAGTTTGAGTTGGTTTTAAAAACTAAGTAGTGGGTTTAGTAGAGAGAATTAAGGGGAGTGATTAGGGGGTTATCAGATTCCCTTCCATTCAGTTTGTTTTCTCTCTTTTGCAAAATTTTGGCTATCATCCTGTTTTTAAAATTTTTTCTGATGCCTTTCTCTTTTTCTATTTTGGGCTCTTGCGATTATTGCTCTTCTAACTTGTTCTCCTTTCCGTCATTAATTGGTAAGTGTTGGGAGTGTCGAAGTTTCGTTCTTTCTTGAGGTTCCTATAGGGGGTTTATGTTCTGTTTTGGCAGTGTAGAAACAGGTGGAATGAGGCTTCACTAGGGCTGCCAAACGGTCAGAATCGCGCAAGGTTTTAGAGGTAAGTCTTAAATGGTTGTTTTGGTTCGTTGTTGGAATGATAGATTCATTTTAACCGTGGTTATAGGCTAATTCCGAGATTTGTAATGTTGATTATAGGTTCAGGATTTCTCGGGATTGTTTTTGCAGCGAATTGTTACCAGGTGTGTACCTAGAAACATAGAAAACGAGAATAGACGAAAGCCGAAAAATGATTCTGTCGATGCCACACGGCCGTGTGGTAGGCCATGTGCAAGGCTGTGAGCCACAACACGATCGTGTGATCGACGAGTCAGGCCGTGTGATGGCAGGGCAAGGCCGTGTTCGACACACGGGCTCGACCTATTGGGCCGTGTGGGCTACACGGGCGTGCGAGCCCATTTTTCTGAACTAATCAGTAAAGTTACACGGGTCCCCCAGGTCGACTGTGGACCTACTGTAGGGTCGGTAAGCATTACTTAGACCCCTAATTACGTGATCCGATTATGTGATATATATATTAAGCATGTTACACTTAGCATGTATACCAATTTGAATGGATGATCTGTTAATTGCATTATAGCATGTCATCGATTGTATGCTGCATTACATTGGGGTGGGTTGATGATATGAGAGGAAGTATCTAAAAGGCTATTAATTCTGTTATCTAGTAGCTCAGCTGCAATTATCTGATTGTGTGCCGCATTTCAATACAGCATGGTGTGTAGGGATGGGTGGGTTGATTTTATCCCCACATGGTGTGTAGGGTTGGTCGGAGATGGTGTGTAGAGGCTGGTGGGTAGGATTCTGATATTCTGCTCTGTTCTGCATGTTATATCTGATGGGCTGAGGCCCTAAATTGTATCTTATTCTGTATCTGAGTGGGCTAAGGTCCACACCGATTCTGTAATGGGCTTAGACCCAAACTGTAAATATATGATTGTTTTCTGATATTGTGATGTGTGCATGTTTTCTGTGGGGATTACACATTGAGTTTGCAAAAACTTATCTTTTCTCTGTTTAATTTGTTCAGGTAATCCCCAGCATTAGAAGGATTGGTGTAGCAGAGGACTCGACGGTGACCACTGCTTCTACTTCACGATATATTCACGATTTTTATACTTATTTATGGTTTTGATTTTATCTAGGAAAAGTTTATGTAATTATGGCCATTACGGATTTTTGTTTAAATTTAGTATTTGAAATGTTTTATGGTTTTATTGCTAGAAGTTGGAAAGCAAGGGTTTTCAAAAGAAACAAATGTTTTACCAAAATACCACGATTACATAAACTATTTTAAATGCTTCCGCAAAGTATAAATGTTTTGGAAAACGGACAGCGTTTTGGAAATAAATGACACTATTTAGAATTAACATAAGATAATGAAACACTTTTAAAAAGGGAGAAATGGTTTAAGCGTGGCTACGGTTTCAAAAGCACTATCATGTGACATCACCAGATTCGGCCAAACGTCTAGGCCGGGTTTGGGGTGTTACATCTCCCAAATTTCCTTCACTCATGACTTTTAAAAGAATGATAATATAAATGCCTAGCAATATATTCAAATAGTCATTTGAAAAACTAGTATTCAATATTGAAAGTGTAGAATATGAGAAAGTATGTGATGTTTTCATGAGGGGGAGTAAATACGCGTTGTACTCTTTTTTCCTTAACCGAGGTTTTGTTCCATTGGGTTTTCCTGGTAAGATTTTTAATGAGGCAGCATATTATGCGTATGTGTACTATTTTTCCTTCATTAGATTTTTATCCCACAAGGTTTTCCTAATAAGGTTTTAACGAAGCACATTATCTATCAATGGACATCCAATGGGGAGTGTTACGAATATCTTATTAAGTGAATGTGCATCATGATCAAGATAAAGTTTTAATATACTTTGAATTCTAATAATTATTAGAATTAGATCTCTACTTCTTTTATACTTTTTATGTCTATAAATGGAGACTCTAATGAAACATTGTAATTACCCATTTTGATCAATAAAGTACATTCTCTATTGCTTTCATTTTTTTCTTTATTCTCCCCACATTTTCTTAGTTCTTTATTCTCTCCATCTCTCTTTATTTTATAATAATATATGTTTTTTTATAAAATTTTTAATTTTTCTTCAACTCATAAATAAAAAAATAATATATTTTAAATAAACCGAAATCAATTTGGGCCTTAATTCAAATCCACTACAAGAAACGCTCAAAATAAATTTGACAAGATAAGAAAGAGTTCAAAATTAAATTGCAAAATAAGTCTAATCCAAATCAAATTTAGAGAGTTCTCCATTTGCAAATTCATCAAGCAAGCTTTACAGAGTGTAAATAGGTCGATAAATTGGTGATCTTGTGAGCTTTTAAAATTAAAAATTAAAATTAAAATTAAACTGATCGTATCGTTTGGGGCTCCAAATGAAATTTTGTATCTACAATAAATATATATTATTATTCATAAATATTTAGTATTAAATATTTTTATAATATAAAATATAAATATTTTAATAATATAAATATAAATAATGATTCTTTCCGCATTCATATCTCATATAATGTGTGTGTGTATATATATATATATATAATTTCAGATTAAATTTTAATTATGAATTGATTATTATTAAATTAATATTTATTATAAAATTTTCATCTTATTATAAAATAAATTTTGGTTGTAAAAAAATGTTTCTATAATATTATGTAACAAATATTATTTACACAATGTTTGCTTAATTAAGAAAAAGTTTTAAAAAATAATTTCAAAAAATAATTCAAATCGAAAACAAATATTTTAAACAGAATCATCCGAAAAAATATTAATTTTTTAAAAAAAACTAATTTTCAGAAAATAATTTCTCAAAAGCGTCTTTCAATAAAATAAAGGGTAAATTATATCAATTGTCCTTAAATTTTTATTACAATTACATTTCAATCACTCAACTTTCAAAAGTTACATAATTATTACTAGCGTTATTGAATTTTTATATTTTGGTCCCATTAACTTAGGTTAAGAGGATAATGTAGCATTTTAATGTAAATGGTTAATAGCAAATTTAGCCCCTGAACTATAACTAAAATCTCAATTTGATATTTTTAAAATTTTTTCTTAAGAATAATTCTAAAAAATTTAAAAACATGTTAAAAAAAAGAAAATATTCCATTTTTTAAAAGAATATATTAAACTTTTTTTAATATATATAAATATATATTTAAATGGAAAGCTTTTAAGTCAAAACGAAGAAGGAAAGTAGAAGCAAAAGCATTAAGTTGAATTTTGCAGGAGGGAGGGAGACGATCTTCCAATTCCAAACTTGGCCAAGTTGTCAGCTTCTTGATTAGCATCCCTGGATTAAAACTTGATGGTCATTTACTAACCATTTAATTTCTTTTTACCATTAAAAGCTTGAAATTTGTCCTTCCTTTCACCGTCTTGTTCTCTGCTATGAGCTTTGAATGCAGAAAAATACCTATTCGCACGGTTCATTGAATTTTTTAGTCCTAATTTTCAGATTAAAATTTATCTTTGCAAAAGCTTGAATGCCCTATTTTCTCTACAACTTACAGGTATGCAACAAGTATTGTGTACAGCAGTTGAGGGAGAAGAAAGAGAATGAGGAATGGAGAAACGAGTTGGGTGAAGGAAATAAATAATAATAATTCCTTAATTAAAATTTAATTTCAATAAATATATTTTTTTAATTTGTATGATGTGGAAAAAGGCCACGTGACGCACTTTGATTGGGCCACATCAATATCTAATCTAAAAATTAACAGGATTAAATTTGAAGGATTAAAACTGTTAAGGAGCCAAAATGTCCAAAAAATTATTTAGGTATCAAAGTGGGATTTTATATCTATCTTTTTTACAAACATGGTTCTTTTTAAAAAGTTTAATATATTTTTTAAAAGAATTAATATTTTCATATTTATTTTTAAGATTCTTTTAGGATTAGTATTAAGAAAAAATTTAAAAGTATTAAATTGATATCTTAATTATAGTTCAGGGGCTAAATTTGTTATTAACCATTTAAATTAATATGCCACATCATCTTCATAGAAGTTAAATGTAACAATTTGATAACATTAATGAAAATTATGTAACTTTTGAAAATTAAATGATTAAAGCATAATTTTAGTTAAAGCTTAAGGACAATTAACGTAGTTTATCCTAAAATAAATAGAGAAGTAATTTTCATCTTTTCACTAGTTGGTTACTTTGATTTAATTCAGGTGGCATATAATTTAAATTTATTTAAATGTCGGTGGTGCCTGATGTTTATGGCCAGAAACATTTAAAAGTTAATTAAATAATATAGAAATTAAATTAATTTGTTTTATAATAAAAGGATTAATTTAATGCTTTTTTTTACAAATTCCATTTTTTCCTTATATAAAAAAACATATTAATAACTCAATCAGAATTATCTATAGCCAACAACAAAATTTTGTTATACTTTTAACGCTTTTGTTTGTGTACAATTAAAATAGATGATCTTATGGAAGAAATATATAAATGAATTAAAAGGTTTATTTACCAAAATAGAAGGGTTTGTAAATTAATTAATGAAATGATTGAAGCAGCCCAGTTCAAATTGGCACTAAAGGTGTGCATGGGCCGGGCGGCCCGACCCGGCCTGAAGGCCCGTCCGAAATGTGGGAGGGTTTGGGCAAAAATATAGGCCCGAAAAATGGGCTTGGGCAAAAAAATGTGGGAGGGTATGATTTTTTGGCCCGAGCCCGGCCCGGCCCGAAATATTTTAATAATAATATTTTTTTTATTGATAAAATGTTAACTTTAGTATTATATTTGATTTATTATATTTTTATTTGTTTTTTGTTTTAATATTTATTTTTATTTTTTAAAATGTATTTAATTTATTATATTTTATTTTTTAATAAAATAAGTAAAAAAAATTTATATTAGACGGGCCGGGCTCGGGCCTACCAATTTTATTCGGGTCAGGCCTGGACAAATTTTCAGGCCCATATTTCGGGTCGGGCCGGGCTCGGGCCTACCAATCGGGCCGAAATTTTTTTTTGGACTCGGCCCGTACTCGGCCCAGCCCGGCCCATGCACACCTCTAGTTGGCACCTCTAGCTGCCGACTTCTATGTTATTTTTTCGGTTCAAATAAAAAATGGTCAAATATCATTAATAGTCCCCATGTCTTATCAAATTTTCATGATAGTTACTTTCAATTGTTTTCTTTTTTTCAGTTTCAATGCAATATTAATAGGTTTGAAGCCAAGAATTTAGTGGAAACTACAAGTATGACATTGATTTTAGGATTAATTCACAATTTGGGCTGCAAAGTGAGAAACCTAAATTTTTTTTATCCCAATTTGGTCTCTAAAATATACCTCCATTATATTTTCTAATCTATTTTTTTGATAAATGTTAATAAAAATTATTATAGCCAACCACAAACTGTCACATGACACCTTTATGTAAAAAAAAATAAAATTCTTTTATTATATATATATACATAAAAAGATATAAAAATGTAAATAAATATATAAAAAAATTAGAAATTATATATAATCTAGGAAAAAATATAAATTACAAAAAAAAATTATAAAAATAAAATTTACAAAGAAATAAAATAATTGAAAAGAAATTAGTCGGAATTAATATTTTTTTTTGAGTAAAACAGATTGGGCTTGTATTAAAAACCAACAAAACTAAACATGACCCATAACTAATGGCCCGTTCAGCCTAGCCCGAAAGGGCCTTAGGCAAGAAGTATCCAGAAGAGTAAGTTTCCTAAATAAAATAAATAAATAAAATAAATCAAAAAATAACTGTAAATTAGCTGGAAACCAGCCGACCCTATCGCCTAATCAACGCTTGTAACCTCTTCAGACTTTTCCTTTCTGTCATATCACACTTAATGGAGGTCTTCATTTCCGAGGAAGGCATTAATGACTCTTTACTACTCTGCTTTGAATCCGTTGGAAGCCTTTCTCCTTCTCATTTCGTCCATGAATCTCAATCTGGCTCTCTTACACTTTCTCTCCAAGCCTGGGTCTCTGCAAACTCTGGAATCTTGTTAATCAGGTAAAACTCCTCTTTCCTTCTCAACGTTTCCACTGCTAAGACATGCGCTAAGTTGTTTGCTGATCTTGGAATGTATTCATATTTCAAACTTCTGTCTCTGGATTTCATACTATGAACATCGAAAATGTATGGGCTTATCTGCGATTTGTCTTGATCTGAACTTTGACACTTTTTTATGACTGTTAATGAATCTCCTTCAATAATACTGTATTTTCTGTCCATATCGAGAGCAATCTGTGTCGCGAGTCTACATGCAAGGGCTTCAGCCTCAAACGCGGTTTGGACCCCTCTGTGAATGATGGCACATGAGATGATGACGTTTCCTCTACTATCGCGAACAACCACCCCTGATGCTGAGACCTTATTTTTCCCATCAAATGCCCCGTCAAAGTTGATCTTGAGTCTATTCTCAGGTGGGCATTTCCATTTTTTGATTTCATTCGAGTTTTTTGAGTTATTTGTTCTGATGCCATCGAGTTCATGTAAATAATCGATAATAAATCTAACAATTTCTTGACTGGATCTTGATGATTTGTCGTGAATGCGGGAGTTTCTATCGCCCCAGATACTCCATAAGGCTATACAGATAAGCCTGCACCTCTCCAGTGAACAAGAAACCAGAACCGTGGTAAGCCACTCTCTAAACTCAACATTAGTATTCCCTAGTAAATCCACAGCTGTTAACAATTGCCATATCTCTGCTGAAACAGGGCATTCCCGAAAGAGGTGGTTCAAAGACTCTTCACCTCCACTACAACGAGGGCACAACCTGCTATTCCCCAGTCTCCGACTGTGCAAATTCACCTTAGAAGCAATATAGTTCCACGAGAGTTTCCAGATAAAAATTTTGACTTTAGTGGGTACATCAACTTGCCATATTTTTGTGTAAAAATCCCTGTAGTTGTTATGTAAAGCGTAAGCTGTAGGATCCCCGCTTTGTAATAGTTTATAGGAACTCCTTACTGAGAAAACACCCGACGGTTCTCCGCTCCATGTCAGAAAGTTTTCATGAGGTACTGTCACTAGAGGTATTCTGAGGATCAGTTCTGCAACATCTTCTGGAAAGGTATTGACAATCAGCTCTTTATTCCACTCTCTTTTAGTACTGCTAATAAGGCCAACAACTTTATCGCATGGCAAATTATCAAATCTGGACATCAATCGACCATTAACATAATTTGGAATCCAATAATCTTGACTAATTGAAATATTCTCACCCGTTCCAACCTTCCACATCAACCCCTTCTCTAAAATACCCTTGGTTGCCCAAATACTACGCCAAATGTATGAACATGAACTCCCGAGCCTTGACTGTAAAAAGTTACTGTCTGGAAAATATTTGGCTTTAAACACTTTTGCAACTAATGAATCTGAGAAATTTAATAATCTCCACCCCTTTTTTGCTAAGAGGGAAATGTTAAATTGATCCATTCGTCGAAAACCTAGTCCCCCTTCTTCCTTTGATCTACATAAAAACCGCCATTGGCACCAATGTATGCCCCTTTTGCCAGGTCCCTTTTGCCACCAAAATCTTGCAAAAATGCTCTCAATCTTTTCACATAAAACCTTAGGAAGAAGAAAACAAGACATAGCGAACGTCGGAATTGCCTGCAATACTGACTTGATAATGATTTCTTTCCCCCCTAGGGACAATAGTCTAGAACTCCAGCTCTCAACTCGCGAAACGATTCTGTCAGCCAAAATTTGGAATGCTTCCTTTTTTCGTTTTCCCACCATATTAGGCAAGTCCAAGTACTTTTCTGGGTTGGACGAACTTCTAACTCCCAATAATCTCAAAACTGCTATTTTTGAATCCTCGTTAGTATTTGTGCTGTAGAAGACTGTAGATTTGCCAAAATTTACACATTGCCCTGAACAGTTTTCGTAAGCTAGCAAAATATCTTTCAAAACCCTTGCCCCTTTCTCTGTTGCTTCACCAAATAGCATACAATCATCTGCGGATAACAAATGCAAAATTTCAGGCCCTCTCCTACTTGCCTTCGCTCCTCTAATCAACCCTTTCTTCTTTGCTATCCACAACAGCTCCAAAAGCCCCTCACTACAAATAAGGAAAAGGTAGGGACTGAGCGGATCCCCTTGCCTTAATCCCCTAGATGGTTTAAAATTCTGCCTTGGCTTCCGTTTATAATCATTGCATAAGAGACACTAGAAACACACCTCATAATCAATTCAATACATTTACTGGCGAACCCCATCTTGTTCATCACCTCTTTAATAAAATCCCATTCCACCCTATCATATGCTTTGCTCATGTCTAGTTTAACTGACATATACCCCTTCTTCTCTGTTCTTTTCTGCCTAAACGTGTGTAAGATTTCATAAGCAAGAAGAATGTTATTGGAAATCAGCCGACCCGGGACAAAGGCACTTTGAGCCTGATCAATACAAATAGTCATTGCTTCCTGCATTCTGTTTGCTATTGTTTTGGCTTCTAACTTATACAAGACGGTACATAGACTGATCGGCCTAAAATTAACAAGAGAGGTGGGTTTATGAACTTTGGGGATGGGTACTATGTTGGTCGTGTTTACTGTATCAACTTCCCTTTCTTCATTCAGCACTCCTAAACAGTACCCCAGTACCTCCTTTCCCACAGTGTGCCAATATTTTTGAAAGAAAATAGCTGGAAACCCATCTGGACCTGGTGCCTTTGTAGGCCCCATCCCTTTCAATGCCAGTATGACTTCTTCCTCTGTAAAAGGGGCTTGCAATCTCCCATTTACCTCCACTGAAATGCTGCGTTCAATTCCTTCCAAAATCTCGCTCGGATTAGCAATACCATGTGATATAAACAAATTCTCAAAGTAAAGCTTAGCTTCCTCTTGTATAGCTGCCTCCTCATTAATTTCTTTACCATTATCCAAAGTCAACTTGAAGATGGAATTTGCTCTTCTTCTGGCAGTAGCACAATTGTGAAAGAAAGCTGTATTTCTGTCCCCGTATCTTAGCCAATTAACTCTTGCTCTTTGTTCCCAGTACGCCTCATCTTTCTCAATCTCCATGTTAAGATGAATTTTCGTCTCAATGATCTTTGACAAAGTGTCGTCGTCTCTGTCTTCTTTCATCAAATTTTCAAGCTCTTTTGAAAGCTGCTTCCGTAATTCGCCTTTCTTTCCCTTGACTTTATTAGCCCACTTTGTTAATCTAATCTACAAGTTTTTTAGTTTGTCCACCATCGATCCAGAAGATGCCTCCCAAATCTCTTTAAGAGTTTCCTCAAAACTATCCCCCATTGTCCACCATACTTCAAAGTAAAAATCTTTGGATCTGTGTATTCTGCTTTCACAATCAGTACTAATAAGTAGAGGGCAGTGATCAAATGTTGAATAGGGGAGATGATGAATACTTCCTAAAGGAAACAAATTTCTCCATTTAACATTTGCTACATCCCTGTCCAATCTTTTTCTGATATTTGTCTCAGGAAGATTCCCCCTTTCCCATGTATACCATACACCGGAAAACCCAATATCCATCAAATTACAAACTTCTAACGTGTCTCTGAAAATCTTCATTCTCCTGTTGTCCCTCGGGAGCCCCCTCTTTTTTTCAAATGAATACATAATCTCATTGAAATCTCCAACAACCAGCCATGGGTAATTACTTTCTCTGCTTAGTCTTTTAAGAAGATTCCACACTATATTCTAATCTTTTAGATATGGCGAGCCATACAAACCTGTAAACCGCCATTCCTCCTGGTTACCATCTTCTTTGATCAAGACATCCATATGCCATTTAGAGAAACTTCTCAACGTAACGTCAATATCCTCTTTCCAAGCTAGACATAGCCCACCGCGTGTCCCCTCAGCTTCCACATCAATGCCATTGAGCAAGCCACAACTCTTTTGGACCTTCTCCATACGTTTCTGATCTAACTTTGTCTCCATTAAGAAGACCAATCGGGGATTCTGCTGCTTAATTAAGTATCGCAGCCTTCTAACTGCTCATGGACTCCCCAACCCACGAACATTCCAACTCAAGCTTTTCATTGCGCCTGGTCAGCTGACATGGTGTCCGCCGCCGATCTTAACTTTTTTGGAACAATAACCTGAAACCCATCAACACTCATAGATTCTGCAACCTCATCAACTCTTGTGTTTTGAACACCATTTTTCAGTCTTTTAACACCATTATCCCTTTTCTCATCTGTGTTTCCCTCACCAGACTCCTCTGTTAAATCTTTCCTCTTAATTTCAGCACTTGCAAACTTGCTGAGGTCTATGTGTCTCACTGGCAACGCCCTCTTCCAAGTGCACTTCTTTACTTCAGTCTGGCTATTTTCCCCTTTATTAATAAATTCCCCCTTCGTACCTAAACCAACTGCCACTTTGCTGTCCACCTGCTCCTTTAGGCCCTCTTCCCACATCGCAAGAATCTTTCCCCCTAATAAAAATCCCTGCTCAATAATTGAAACAGTATCTTCTTCCTGCCCAATCTGATCTGATGACTTCCCAGTATAAGTTCGCTGCACGCTCACTTTTTTGACATAAGAATTAAATTTGAGACACTCTTTTCCAACCACTTTTGATTCAGCTTTTAAGGCTATTGTAAAAGAAGGATCTTCTCTAACTCTCTCTTTTTCTACAGGGTTTAATAGCAAGCAGTCCTTGATGCCGTGATCCATTCTCCCACATCCAAAACAAAAAATTGGAAGTTTTTCAAATTTAAAAGGGATCCATGACTTGATATTATTTTCACTAGAAACAAATATACCTCTTCTCAGGGGTTTTTGAACATCCCAAATAACCCTAATTCTGCATACATCATCAATAATCTCAGATCTGAGAATACCCCTAAAAGTACTACCAATAGCATGCATCAAATCTTTCTTATCAAGTTCTGGTGGACAAGGCCCAAACTTAATCCAATAAGGCGAAGAAATAAGTCTAATCTGGTCTCGTTCTATCGGATTCATTAATCTATCAAAAAGAATAAGATATTTACGAAAAAGCCAAGGCCTACCTTCCATGATTACCTCCAGATCCTCCTCTAAATCAAAGATGATTAAAAATAAATTTTGCCCAGCAACCTGTATGTCGAACTTCTTCTTGGTCTTCCATATACTCTTTAGTTGAGCCTTTAAGCTATCTGGATTGAACGATTTCTTTGTCCAAACTGTACAAATCAAAGTCGGCTTCACGCTTGGAACCACCATTGATCTTTTGATGGATAATTGAATGAGTTCTTCTACCAACAATGAGATCTCCTCATTGCTCTCCCTCTCCAATCCACCACTCTCTTCCATCCCAAGCCACAGTAGTATACTGCTTTCTCTAGGACTCTTTCAGAGAGCACTCTTGGTTTTCAAGGGACGTTCCAAAAGGGTTTAATTTTTTTTAAAATTTGTTTAGTCGGAATTAATATTATTATTACAAAAAATGTAAAAATTTGTAAAAATGATTTTTTTAAAAAAAAATTAGAAACGGTTTAAAAATAATGTTTTTATAAAAATTTTAGATAAAAAATTATAAAATTCTAAAAAAAAGTATTTTACTTTTAAATATTTTACAATTACTTGAAACTTAAATACATTTTAAAATTTTTATAACATTTCTCAAATTTTTATATATTATTTTTAAAATTTCAAGTTTATAATTATATAATTTAAAATTTTATTAAAAAATTATTTATGAACTTTTTAATTTTTTATATATTATATATGGCTTTTTTTTTTACATTTTTAATCAATATAATATATACAATACTTTTTTAAAATGACATGTGGCGTGATTTAATAATGCTACGTCACTAGTCAATGCTTGGTAAAAAATGGGTCAATTTCAATCAACAATTGGTTAAAGTTAAAAGTATTTTTTTAATATTTAAATATTTAATATTATAATTTCCTTTTTTGAATTTAAATTTAATATTTTTATTTTAAATAAACCTATTTGTCCTGTGGTATTTTTTTCATTGGCCAAAGTTGCCTAATAATTTTTTTAACGTTCGTTACAAATATGGACCAAAAATTGAGGAAATTGATACTTTAGGTACTAAATTGGGATAAAAAAAATTAGGTGCCAAAGTAGAAAATGGGTTTACTTCAGAGACCAAATCATGAATTAATCCTTAATTTTATTAATGTCTTCTTTTTTAAGATTTATCTTGAAAATTTGATAAAATTATGAGGAGCCATTTGTGATATTATTCCATTTGTTGTCCAAAGCATAAAAACACGTTCTTTGGAGCTCAACTAAAAAAATAGAATAATATCACAAATGGGCCCTCATAGTTTTATCAAACTTTCACGATAATTAGTTTTAATTAGTTTCATTTTTTTCCCAGTTTCAATACAATATTAATAGGTTTCAAGCCAAGACTTTGGTGGGAACTGAAAGTAAATATAGCATTGATTTTATAAATTTCTTTTTTTCAAAATTTTATCTTGAAGTTCTCATAAAACTATGAGATATCATTTGCGATATTACTCCATTTTTTAGTTGGGATATTGTTCCTATGCTTTGGATAAAAATGGAATAGTATCACAAACTGTCCCTCATATTTGACCATATTTTATTTTAGCCCAAAAAGAAAATTACATAGAAGTCGACACCTAAAGGGCAACTCCGCTACGCCAAGTGTCGATTTCAACCATTTCAAGCTTTTTTACCTATTTAATATAAAAAAATAAAAAAATATCTAAAATAGGTTTCGCCCAAATTATTTATGGCAATGGTATGCCCAAGCTGGAGGAGGGTGGTGGATAGGCGGCGCCACCATCCTTTTTTGACAATATAAGATTTATGTTATTAAAAAAAATTAAGGGAACGAGGGTAGCTGGTAGGTGGCACCAAGAGTAAAAATACAACTCGTTTTTAACCCGTATAACCCGTACACACCACACAACCCAAGGAAGTTGGTCAAGCCTTCCTGATAAGCAACACCGACAGTGTTTGTGCTTACTTGACAAGCGGCGCCGGTCTGTTGCAATGGGATGGGATGAGCCCCCTACTCTGCTGCGTCTGTGAGATGGGACGAGGCCCTTAAGGGTCTTGTGAAAATGGGTTTTTGGGGACCTTATAATGAGCCCCCAATGTGAAAAAAAAAAGAATAGAGAAGAAGAAGAAGAAGAAGAAGAAGAAGAAGAAGAAGAAGAAGAAGAAGAAGAAGAAGAAGAAGAAGAAGAAGAAGAAGAAGAAGCGAACGAAAGGAAAAAAAAGAAGGAGAGAAGAGTAGTAGAATAGAGAAGAGAAGTAGAAGGAAAAAAAAGAATAGTAGAGAAGATAAAAGAAGACAAGAAAAGAAAAAACAAAGGAGAAAAGGAAAAATATTTGGGTTCTTAGTTTAGGGTTAATTTGGGGTTTTGAAAAAAAATTTATGGAATCTATTTAGGGTTTGGAAAAAAAGAAATAAGGGATTTTTGTAGAGGGTTTAAAAAAATTAAAAGAGGTGTTTTTAGTATTTATACATTATTTGTTTAGTTTAGTGTTTTTATATAGGATATAAATGTTATTTTTTTTTTGTTTTAGAAATGTTATAATTTAAATTCAAATTTATTTATTTTTATTTTTTTGTACGATATTATTTCGGTAAGAAAGGAAGGTTGTTTGATTTATTTTAGAAAGTGTGTCGGTATGTTTATGTTTGATTTTTAATTCTTATGTTTTTTATGGTTTTTATTAGTTTCAAATAATAATATTAGTTTCATTAGGTTTATTATTTAGAGATAGTTTATGTTGTTTTAACATATTTTTTTTTTGTTTTTTTATGTAGGTAAAAGATAGGACCATTGAGTTGGAATTGATGAGATATTTCTATTATATTTTTTGATGGGCATTTTTTTTAGTTTATTATTAGATGCACGTAACAATATATAGTCCAATTAGGTTTATTTTGTTTTGATACTTTCTATTATTTTAACATAATTTTTTTTGCTTTTTTATGAAGGTAAAAGATGAGACTATTGAATTAGAATTTATGATATATTTTTATTTTATTAATTACTAAACCAATATAAATAAGTTTATTATATATTGCAATAGTATAGCAAAAAATGTGAAGTGGACAAAACTGTTTAGTATTTTTGTATTGTATTTATTGTAATATTTATTGTATTAAATTTAGGTATTTTGATAATTATTTAAAATGGACCACCTTAGAAATTAATTATCAAAATGTGTTATTCACAACTCCGTGTTAGGGTGTCACATTTTGGTATTTTAATAATATTTTTTCTATTAGTGGGATAAAAATGCCCAAATACAAATTATATATCAAAATGTGTTTTTTGCAACAAACTAATTGAACTCTTTGTTTTTAAATTGCAGATAACCAAATGGGTTCTTTGATTAACGACAATGATCATATATCAAACAAAGTTAATGAAATGGTAATAAAAAAATTTATTTGTTACTCATGGGTTCCCTTATAAAAAGTTTCACATTATTTACGGAATTAAATTAGGTTAGATTAACTATTTCTGTAATTTAATAGTGTCAGGGCCCGTACCATGTATTGAAGGATTATGTGAATGGTTTAGGATATCCTTCAGATGAACGACTAATGCCATAGATAGAGTTAGTCAGATTTGGATCAGCAGCATTGATCTAGACGTTTGATTTGTGGTACGACTTAATATCCACTTTGGTCGAGCAGTGGCTCCTGAAGACCCACAATTTTCATTTGTCGTGTGGGGAGTACACCATCACTCTAGAGGATGTTGCACTACAACTCGGGCACCCAATTGATGGGTGTGCGATAATAGACATAAGTACGATTTTTGAGTCGGCCGCCCTTTGTTATAACCTACTAGGGGTCTTTCCCGGTGATGATGAGTCGAAATTTACGGGTTTGAGGTTTTCATGGCTAAAGGCCAATTTTGAGCATTTAACGATTAATGCCACTGAGCAGGAGTTGATATGTGTCGCTCAAGCGTACATTATGCACATTATAGGGGGTATACTCATGCCAGATGCAAAAAAAAAAAAATCCATTTAATGTACTTGCCCCTATTAACTGATTTGCATAATGTCTATTTGTATAGTTAGGGTTCCACAGTACTGGCTATGTTGTATTGTGAGCTTTGTCAGACAACAAAGCCTTCTGCCGTGGACATAGATGGATGCCTCATATTACTGCAGTCTTGGGCTCTTTATCGGATGTCATTCTTAACATCAGTTAGTCACAAAGCATATGTATTTCTACTCATGAATAGGTGACAAAATTTCTACAACATCTTATAAACGATATCAACAAACTCCTTAGGTACATTCCATTACAAAATGAAATATCACCACACTTGAGCTCGGGATTTGTGATTTGATGTTGAGTTGGTAATAATTCGAGCAGTACCTAGCTTGCTCACGGAAAAAATCGCACGTTGAGTAAAACTCAGTGGTATTTCTATAGTCCGAATAACTTAAAATTGATATAAGTATTTTTAAAATGCAAAATGCAACAAGTAAGCTATGTTCATGTCTTTCAATTCAATAGTATAATTTTTGCTCATTCCTTATTCACATCTACTAAGATTTTCACATGTTCAAATATATAAGCATATATCAGTGGCATTTCATTTGACATTTAAATACATCATCTCATGCAATGGCATGATTTATATCTTTGCTCAATACTTGAATCCATTGAAGTTTCACATCTCAATTCATCATTTCATATTTCATTTCTCATCTCATAACCATTTATCATATTTGGTATTTCAATATTTTCTCATCTCATATTCATTTCCCATCTTTTCCATTTCAATATCAATCACATAAATTATTATTTTACTTTCCCCTATTAACACGACATAGACTTGGACGGATACACGGATCCAACCAACACACCAGTTTGGCACCCAATGCCTCATCGGATAAATCTGAAGTAATAATTGTGCCCAACGCTATATAAATTGACACCGAGTGTCTCATCAGTTAAACTGAAGCAAATTGACACCCAATGCCTCATCGACTCGAGGTCGAAGTAATCCCTGAATTCTTCCTATCCTATGGCATGCAATCTATATCTGACTAAACTCGCTTCAGTTAATAGGGATCCATTTCACTTTTCAATACAACCAATGTCTCAATTTCATGAATGTATATCATCACATATAAGCATATATTCAATTTGATAATAATCATATTTTTCTCAATACACATATATTCATAATCATTATATTTCATAATATACAAAATCAATCCATTTCATTTCAATTATGAATTTAATTCAATCCCAAAGTACTCATCTCAAATGCACCATATGCAAGCAATTATATATGCAATAATCTACTATTTAATTCGGATTGTAGAAACACAAACAAGGATTTCTGAGCTATTTGACGTCGATTTTATCCTTCCCCTTTTTAGTCAAGGATTCCGGTACAACATTAGCTACGAAATTAAAACAATTAAAATACATCAATACACCACAATTCACTTTCACATTGAATATTTCAATTTTTACTCAACATTTGCTTAAATTCCAATTTAGTCCCTAAACCGAGACTAATTTTTATTTTTCACATTTAATCCTATATTTTTATACTAATTTTACTTTAAGCTAAGTTTAGCTCCCTATTTTCAATTAAACCCTTAAATTTCAAATTTTTCACAATTTAGTCCCTATACTCAAAATCAAGAATTAACTTCACTATTTAGTCCTTCTTCACTTTATACATTGAAATCTATCAATTTAATCCCTAGCATTTGAAATATTCAACAATATTAACATCCAAAATTCTAAGAAATATTAAAAATTACAACACAGGTCGGCTAGTCCTAAGTACCGGGATTCCAAAAACGTAGAATTTACAAGAAAATGGACTAAATTGACTAACCGATTAAAGTTTTAATATCAAATACCCTTAGGCCGTGCGTTCTTTCTTCTTTCTTTCCTTTTTTTCTTTTCTTTAATTTTGCATGTCTTTCTTTTCACCTTTTTCCACTTACTTTTTATCTCTTTTATTATTATTTTTTATTTTGTTATAATATATTATATATTATATAATACATATTTACATACTTTAACTTTTAACTATTATAATATATATAATAAGTTTACATATATATAAATATGTACTCATCATTAATTCCGCCCAGTTAATAGAATAAAGGCTTAATTGCTTCTTTAATCCCTTTAATTTATTTTAATCTATAATTCAACTTTTATCCTATACGCGAGCTAGTCCTTATACTATAATAATTCTTAATTCATGTAATTTCACTTAACCGAAATCTAATTAACTACACAACTAACTCAGTAAATATTTTTAATAAATATTTACGAGTCTGATTTACAAGAACGAAGTCCTGGGAATGCACTTTCTGCACCCCTGACTATAGTGTCATTACAGTGCAGTTCATCTAGATGCCCTATACCTTCCTGAAAATTATGGTTGTTATTCCCTCGTCTGCACACATCCACTCACACATGTGCACTAATGCACCCATTATCAATTTCCAGATAGTTGAGTGGTATAACAGGGATCGAGTACTCCGACAGTTCGGTTGCATACGGTATATCCCAGCACTGCCAATGCAATTGGGGAAGATCTACGGGGTTAACAATAGGGGAAAACAGGGAATAATTGGGCGATAGTGTATCAACAATATATTGTAGTATGAGAAAACCAGATGGGGCTGAGACCTCAGATCAATCTTTCTTTTGATTTGTATCCCTCTTTAGAGTACATACAATGGTACTTTGATATGGGGAAACTGTATTTATTTGATGGGCAATCGATTGTAGCCCCCCTGCACAAACGCCAACTTGGGCAACCCGCCCATCCTCTTCCACATATGTCTCCTGCACCCAAGCCAGAGCCCTCGCCCTTGCCCGAACCTAAGCTGACTCCCAACCCCGAGTGGTCTCATACACAGTCTAGGGATAATTATCATTCAGACTTGGGGGTCGATGACTATTTTCCGGACTCGTCAGGCCACATATATCATTCAGAATTACTCGGATCCAGTTTTGATATACCTAATCTGAGATCAATGATGACGTTTGAGATCTTTAGACCATTACCACCGCAGCACTCTACTCCTCCCTGGCAAACGTTTGGGGCATATGATTTTTCTACTATGTTTAGCACACCTCTAGGTTCGGGTAAGGAGAACATTGATCGCTGCAAACACCCGCAACATGAACACCGACCACCACAAAGAAGTTTACCCTTAGGATCAAACAATCAAACCATCAAATTTAGGGGTTTCTGCAATTTCAATAGTCAAGTTTGTATTTATTTAATATTAGTAAAATATAAATGCAAAAATACAAACTTTGTAATTTTAAATGACATGTGTTGGAACAAATTTGGAACATATAAATTATCGACTTACATACATGTAAAACATATATGCAAAAATTAGATTCATTTGCATCAAACTTGGAACCAACTTTGTAATTTAAATTAGATTCATTGTAACAAACTTGGAACAAATTTTGTACTTCAAATAGATTAATTAGAACAAACTTGAAACAAACTTTGCCATTTTAATTAGATTCATTAGAACAAACTTGGAACAAACTTTGTAATATAAATTATACACATTGGAATACATTAGCTTAATTCCTACCCGATTGCGATGATTGTCCAATATGGTAGGTTCGCTGCAGGAATTTACTCCTGTTGTGCATAGCTAATTTGCATACGCCACAAAGCTTCCCATCGATTTTTTCCTTAAGGTCTATTTAATTATGGATTCTGGTTGATTGTAGACAACCTCTCAGATTCCTATGCAACCCTTTCTCTAGGACAAGCTCGAAAGTCGTCGGAGGCACCTCCTATATGGACAGGTCAGGCAAGACGGGGAACTCGTTACCTTGAACATGTAACGTGCACTCGAAAGTGTACACTTCATCAATAAACTATTCAACATTGAGTGAGGCGCAAGCACAGGTTTCCATGACATATGCACAAGGATAATGAAGTGGTTGGAACCTCCTGCAATCGTATTGTCTGTTTCGGAGATCAACTTCGTAGGACTTACTTCGTAGGACTTAGGTGGCATACTAAGTCAACGACCGATGGTCTCCGTAACTCGAAACGTTTCAAAATATCGTGAATATATTTTTACATTCATCGACCTTGCCCTCCGATGGTTCACAATCATTGCATCCCTAACATATTCAACAAACACATGTCCCACCTTCATCTGGTTGACTTGCTGCTACCCCATTCTTGACATCAAGGTAGCCAGCCTGTAGAATGTAGTTGAGAACACAGGTAAAATCAAAAGATGTCATGTTTTCCTCAACACGGAGTTAACCCCCTCTGCTAAGTTGGTGGTCATATGACTATATCGACATCCGTTGTCGAAACTTTGAGCCCATTGCCATGGCTCATGGCACCTAACCACTATCGGAAAGGTGTGTTCGTTTCACCTTCTATGTCACTCTCAAGTTTAGTCATCCTTTGTCGGAAAAGGTATGGCTCTAGCTCATACGATATGCGTGTATTAAGAAAAGATAAGTTACAGTCTCGAATTAAAAGATTAACACATATATTGAAAAGATAATGTCATCTTTTACCTATTTTCATAACTTGTCTCTACTAGTCTGCATTTTTATACTCTTAGTGGAAGTTACTCGTGATGTGCCGAATGTAGCAAACGGATCTCCATGGTATATCGGAACGCCTAATGGTGGCAATTATTCCCTTTCCTATATTGGAGATGATACAGATATTATCGTCATTAACAACATACCTCCGCAGGTTTGTGAGGAAGAATTCATATGATTCTATGTTCTCCTTGTCTACAACGGTAAACGCTATCGGGAGCACATTCTTATTCCCTTCTTGAGCAACCGCAATAAGTAGGATTTGCGTATATTTTTCGTATAGTCAAGTCCTATCTACCAGCACAAACAGCTTGTAGTGGGGAAATGCTCACACGCATAGATCAAACATCCAAAACATCCGGTAGAAAATTTTTCTTCTCGATTGTAGTTAGTCATCCGGACCATAATATGGTTGTGTCTCCAACTTAATTGCAGTCCCTAGCACGTACTCCAACATAACGGCTATCCACCATTATAGCTCATTGTACGACGCATCCCAATCTCCGTACAACTGCTCCATATTTTCCTGTATGATACTCGATACTGGAATCGTGTTTGCATTTCGGTAATCAGTACCGAAACTTTAATGGTCGACATGTTCTTCACCATTGGCATGATGCATGTGCAGATAGTTTTGGAATCAAGTTTTTGGTGATCTTCTGTTATACGTGCTGAAGTGCATGTATGAGGCCCAACAAATTTTCGTATCTCCCATATCTGTGACTTCTGGATAAATGTGGCTCGTACCTCCTAATTGCAGCCTTCTGTCGACCTCCAACACTCCTCAATATATAATGTTGGTTTAGACACGACGACTTTGTAGTCCATCGACACATACCGCTTAATGGCAAATACGTATTCTTCCTTACTTTCAAATTTCTAACCTACGAACAACTCCTCAGGTTCTAAATTTACGACCAGCCGGTGAACAGCTAGTATATCAGGGTACTTCAGGAACTCGACTGCATGCGCTGCATTAGGGTTTATGAGCGATATGTGTGCCCTAGGATTATTGTGTATCACAATACGTTGAATCTGGTTCCCGACTAAAGACGCGTTAACATTTCCATCGTCATTCACGACTTAGTCTTCAATATCATCCAGGACCTCGTCCACATCGGGATCACTATCACTATCGACCTCGTGATTAGAAGGATCACTACTAACGTATCCATCATCACTAATTGTATCAGTCTCGGGTACAGCATTAAGATTGATGTCGATCCCGCATACAGTTGATTGACAATCAACGTATGATATCGGAACCACTATACACAGCTCTTGAGCTCCATGTTTTTCAATGGGGTGGGATCTTCAACTAGCTTCACATCAGCTAACTCAGCAAATAACTGAATCAGTGCATTTTGGTCGTTCTGATTCCCACAATAAGGAGCGACCATTGTCTCCAAGTCTTCATCGTCTAGAAGTTTCATCTCGGTGAATTTGATGGGATCTGTCGAAATTGAAAACTTGTAGAAAAGTTTCGAGATCCTTCTCCCATAACGTCTAACAATTTTTGCACTAATCATTTCCTTCATATCATCAACCGAGACATTTTTATTAAATCTTATTGCTATATGTTGGCGACATTCAAATATACATCCAACTGTTGTTGTCAAAATTACTCCATTGAAATAAACACATACGAAAAATTGATTATTCATCTTCAATACTAAATCTGTTAAAAAAGAAATAAAAATTCTCAATACAATTTCGAACAACAAAAAGATTATTGTAAAAAAATTAATTTTATATCTACTAACCTTTTGTGAACTTTCTTCTTCTCTGTTTACTCTTCCACAAAAAAAAAAAAAAAAAAAATCTTTTGCTACTATTGAATCTTCAAATTTTACGTCAAATTTTAACACAGAGGTTCTGTTAAAAGCCCAACTGGTGTCGCCTATGGGAAGGGCACCCCTAGTGCCGTCTCATAGGCACCACCAAATATACGTACATATGTGCTAGACCCGTATTTGGCCCGGTTGAATATACCAGGAGTAGTGCTGCCTATCAACTAGCCTTCACCTATATAATATTATTATTTTTGGTAAATAAACTTTTTAGTTGGGGGAAAAAGCGCAAGAAACTTGAGACAATTCACTGAAGTTTACAAAACTAACGTATTTTAATAGGCCAATAATAATACGAAAAGAGAAGCATTTCATCCATGTGAACAGCAAAGCCATGCAGATTTTGTTTCTTTTAATTTGTCAGTTCTATCATTTTATCATCCACAAAGAATTTCAATAAACTATAAATCTGAATCTTATATAGTTAGATACCAAATTGCCAACGCACAGTTTACATAATTTGGGAATAAAGATATTCGATTATTGTAAGACAATGAGAACAGCGCTGCATCCTTTCACTTCTGCAGAAGATTACAACTAGAATTTCCAGTCCAAATTAAAATTTTAGGATGTAAGTTTTTAAAATTTTCTGCATTAATCAACTAGGTTAAGCCCGAAATCTTTGTTGACATTCTAAGCAAAAATTACAAGGCGTTACTCAAAAGAAAGAGTATACATTACCCTTTAAAATTTACCATCCCCAACATGGAAATCAACAAAAACCACTCAGTTCTTTTCACTGCCACTCCTATTGATTGACAACAACTTACTGAACATTTTTTTAGGTCCCGTAGGTAAAGCACAGAAAGCCTTGAACTTAGAAGATCTTCCCAATCCATCCGGATTCATATCATACTCATCGAAATCATCTTCAGCAAGCTTCATCCTTAGTGTCGAAGTTCTAGACTTGGGTGATTTAAGGCCTGAGACGCTCCATTGATCATCACCTCGAATGCTAGTAGTAGTGCTTAAGGTCCCAGGAGGTCTCGATGGATCAATGTTGTGTGCAGCTAAAAGTGCCTTAATGTTGCTAGGGAGCTCAGCTACTTTGCCCCCCGCCATAGCAGCTCGAGCTTGCTCAAAGAAGAGAACTTGTACCACCACTCTAAGAGGAAGTTTTTCATTTTGTGCAGCATGCATGCAGGCCTCAACAGAGAGCTTTTTGCAGTCAAGAATGCGACACAACTTTTTCCTTTCGCTCTTGTTTAGGTCTGGGTGTGCCTGCATATACAAAATCACAAGAACAATAAGCACTTGTACATCAAGAACATGATAAGAACTACTGGAAAATGAGGCCAAGAAACCAGTTTTTATTTACCTTGAGATAAATGTCAATAGCTCGGTAGAGATCATCGTGGTCAAGTCGTGAGAAATCCGGAATTTTCTCAGCTATTGCAATGAATTTGGACAGAGGTAAGTTTATGTCTCTAGCAATCTCTTGAAGATAGCCATCCATGATTTTGGCAACTTTTAGTTTGGAACCGTGTGATGCTGAAGAAGACCTCCTACTTTCTTGATACTCGAAATCAATATTCTCAGCCGAACGGGACCTTCTTCTCCTTTCAAACCCCAGCCGAGATCTGGGAGGGCTGGTTGGAGGACTCTGTCCTTGTAACATGAATTCTTCCAATATGGTGAGGATAATATCAACGTCATAAAGGGTGTCGCTCGAGTATGATAGAGAGGGTATTAACAGATCACTAACTCTTGCCTCCTCTAACTGAAGCGCTACTCTTCTAGCCAGTTCCATCTTTGAAGAAGATGAAGCATTAAGAAAGTTGGCTGCTTTCAAGAGCTTAAGCAGAAAACTGCAAGAAACATCGCCTTTATCTGATGGGAGTAAACTCACTATTGATTCCAACAGCAGCCGGTGCTTTGAAGCAACCTCGCCAGTTGAGTCTGAATCCGAGTCCGATGTAGCTCCTTGGTTAGCCTTCACTTGTCGTGAAATATTTGGCAGCCATCGAGATGCATATATTTGCAATGCTTGTCCAATGAGATTAGAGGGTATTTTCCCACCAGATTTAATAGCTATCATGGCTCTCCAATAGAGGTCTATACCTAACTCAGCCATGTCCTCAGCCCACCAACCTTTGGTTGTCGATTTATGCCGCTGGCTCTCGGTTCCATTACAAGATATATCATCCCTAACACTTCTCGAATGACTATGCGACAAGCTCACCTTTGAAGGGTGTGTTAAAACTTTTGATGCAATTGATTCAATGCATCTGCTCGTAATTCCAAGGTCTTCAGACCATAAGGGAAATGTTTTGGTGCTTTGTAATGTCACGATAGAGTCTCTCCACCCTTGTAAGATGCAGGAGTTGAAGAAAACTTCGAGCTTGTAAATCAAGTTCCCCTTCTCAACATCTTCAGTCATCTGCAAATACTCGGCTGCACATTGTGCAGCTACAATGTTATACGCACTGAGAGTGATTGTGATACCATAACAGAACTTAGCACAAAGCTCGAACGCCTCGATTCCACCAGGGAAATCAGGTAATTGGATTATTTGGTGTTGTGATGTTTCAGGGGATTCACAGCATATTCTTTGCAACCTCAAACACTTTGACAACAGAGGAAACTGCAAAGTAAAACGAATTTTGAAAAAAAAAAAAAAAAAAAAACCAATAATTCAATTTAACCCACATCAAGAAATAATTTTACCTTGTGAAGCAGATATTTACATCCTTTTACTTCAATTATAAGGTCACTAGAGACTTCGGAAGAAACAGTCCTGCATCAACAAAAGAACTTTCATGGTATCTTCCCCAAGAAAATCGAAACTTATATCTATCTTTAATCGGTTCATACCTTACAGAGTCGGCAGAGTAGAAGGTGTCAGGCCGAGATCCGAGTTTCATAAACTTCATTTCTGAATTTTGTTATTGTTTATTTCTTTGTTCCTTGGCCCTTTGTATTCACCTTAACATGATGAAATGATAGAACCCTGTCTTTAGGTGCACCGAAAGTCATAAAAAGCTCCTTCTCCAACAGCAATCAAAAGAAGTTCTCCGGACAACCCAACAGACAAGACCACCCAGTTCCTGTGCGAGAATTTCCCAACTAAGCAAACAACTAGAAACCACCCAAAGGAAAAGACCTTATACTTCAGAAAGCTAATAAAACAAATAAACTGTTATGCAATTATACTGGAAGAGAGGACATCCAAGAAGAAAGGAGTAACTAGTGTTTTTGTTGTGAGTATAATACTCTCTCTCTCTGTCTCTCTCTCTCTCTCTCTGTTTTATGTAGAACACAATAGTGACAAAAGCCCACAACTTCAAATAATCCAAAATAAAGAAGTCCCCGAGAGCTTTCAGTCAAATCCCATACTGCATCTGATTTTGATATGCAAAACAAAGAATCAAAGCCATTGCAATCCTATCAAATATCAAGTATTGCATAGTAGTAAAAAAAAAAAAAAAAAAAGCACCATAGCAACTCTCTCAGTGACACAAATGTTGAGTTCAACTCTACGCAGTCAAACAAAGCATGGTTTTGGATAACAAACTGAATATCTAACTATTTTGAAACTCTGCCAATCCGAAAAATTCAACCAGAACTTATATGAAAATAATCCTCTCTTTTTTGTTTTCCCCTTCTTTTCTTGTGTATAATATATATTTAACTCTTCTTTTTTTTACATCGAAGAGAATATATGGTTTGAAGGCATGAGGGTTGAAGGGTATTTTGCCAATGAGTCTTATGACCATACCATGCCATGCCAGCGTGCAATGAGAAAGGCAGCACCCACGTGCTTAGCCTGTGCCCACTTGCGCCCCTCTCACTCATCATTGCTACTCCATTTATTATTACACTCAAACATTAATTTAGTCAAACACTAGTTTATACGCCTTTCAATATGTTACAAAAAGTTTCTGTATGATGAACAAAAGAATACAGAAAATGAAGGTAAATGGCAAAGCTAAAAGGAATAGGATATATGTATCGCTATCATAGTTTCCTTCAACTTTACCCTCACTACGGCTTTGAAACTTTGCAGATAATATCTTATAATAACGGGCCGCAGCTGAAAGTTTGAAACTGCCATTGCGTTCTCACTAGAATGGTGATATCCGTATTGTAGTGGGCAAGATCACATGGTGGATTAAGACCCAGTCCCCGTGTAGGTTCGACCACTGTCCAGTAAAATTCGAGACCTGGGGTCTGTCTTGGCTCGATCGATGCCTGCCCCAAGACAGGGCATCTTTGCTGATCTTGAAATTTCCTGAGAAAGCTAAAGATAATTTGTGAAATTTTGTGGCTTTTGAGATGGGGTAAAGGCTTTGGGGGCATAAATTGATGTCAACCCTACGTTAGATAATGGATGATCCATTGAACCAAAAATACTGCAATGGTCCTTCTCTGTGCTACCCAACGGGGTGGCCAACAGCAGACAAGCCCCTCCTTAGTAGGACCATCCTGGGGGCCAGGGGGGGGGGGACCCTTGTACCCCCACTTACTCAATTGGAAACCCTTTACAGTTTGGACTCAGAAGGGGTTGAATTTTGGAGCTCTTAGTCTTGCCGTCTCATGAAATTCCCGTTGAAAATCTGAATTCCATGAAATAAAATAGGGATTAAAAATGGATAGATTGGACTAATTGAAGGGAGATGTACGCTTGTTAGGTCGTTGATAGGCACAACATCTAAGGGATTAGATGTGAGAATCTCATAATTGATGCCTAGTGGTGGGCAGAAGGTGGGATCCCTCTAGCTCCAGTGCATCACTTGTCCATTTGTTCTTTCAGGGATTTGCTTTGGGAAATCAAGTAACCTGCAGATTTCACGAAAAAAATCAAAGCAAAAATAAAAAATGTCATTCGCACGAAATCAGAGCAGAATATACACTGAATCCAATGTTTATATATTATCTTCATGCTTGAAGGTATCAAAGGTGTTCGTTCCACCGAAGAGAGATTGGGTCATTTAATAAAGTCAGTCCCACAATTTACAGTTCTTTTTGACATTTATTGAGGTATAGTAACAGAAAATCATAAAACCGAACACCATCAGTACCAAGCTGCTATTGAGTTTGATATTTACCTAACATGTAAATTAAACAAGGAATGTAGAGGGGCCTGAAACATAGAAATGACGCAGCGATTAGCGCGGTTTCGTTAGGGTTGTTAGAATGGTAAAAAATTTCATACCAGATTTATCATCTTAAATAATTAAGAATAGAGGTGATCATGGGTTGGGCTGCCCAGCCCGGCCCGACAGCCTACCCGGAAAATAGGAGTATTCGGGTAAAAATATAGGCCCGAAATATGGGTTTGGGCAAAAAAAGAGGCTCGTTTAGAAAACAGGCCGAGCCTCGAGTAAAATTTTTTGGCCCGGGCCCTGGCCCGAATTATATATTTTATTTTTAATCAAATATACTTTTTAAATTTACATATTTTTTATTTGTTTTAAAATTTTTTATTTAATGAAAAAAGCTAAAAAAAATTTAATATGGGCCGGGTCGGGCCGGGCTCGGGTTTATCAATTTTCTTTCGGGTCGAACTTGGAAAAATTTTTAGGCCCATATTTCGGGCCGGGCCGAACCCGGCCATGATCACCTCTAATTAAGAATAAACATTAGATATTATGTTAGATATTAAATTTATTCATATCTTAAAATCTTTATTTTTTTTTAGATCTTTTAAATTAACACACTATTTTAAAGAAAGTGATTCTTTTTTGAAAAGGAAATATTAGAAAAGTTAATTACATGTAATTTGGTTAACATAACCTAATATATAACTATTGAATATTAAGCTTCTATTGACACATTACTCCATCTCCGGTTAGCAACAAGAGATTCATATCATGTAGATTTTTTGTTTCCATTAACCCCTAAAAAACAATGGTTAGTAGAACCCAATGACCTAGTGGTCTATTGAATCTATCACTAAATAAATTTTAATAACTACAAGTTCCCTACATTTTCCCTTAGAGGCAGGCAATCCTTCCACTCTTTATAGTCAATCTTAAAGTGTTCTTTCTTATTGCAAAAGAAACCTTTAGACTTAGATGAGTCTTTAGGCTTCCTAGGCTTCTTTCTTTTTACTTTAGCCAAACACTGTTGGATCCGGTGCCTTAAGTATAGTATTTTCGTCAATATACACTTATAATTTTTTTGAACAGATTGGTTAATAAAGCAAATTTATTGATAACATTAATATACTTCGTATAATTGTCCTCACATGGTTTTTGCACGTAAAGTAAAATGGAAGCAAATATTGCTCATTGGTTGTCTAAATGTTCAACTAATACTAAGCGATATCATGTGGTTGGATCGTAGTGCGAAAATACAACTTCTATTAGTAGACGAACCTAAACATGTCCTTAGTCTAATCAGAAATGAGAAAATCGATTAAAAGGATAATATGTTGTCTATCAAGTCCAATTGGGGAGATGCCTTGTCTTGGGCATCGGAGTGGATGACTCCCAGAGATAGAGAGATAGATGTAACTAACTGGACTGATAGTACATTGAACATGACCCAAGCAAAATAAATCCTGAATTTTTTTATAGATGTATTCACTTATTACGTTCATAGTGTGGCATACCTAAATCCTGAATGGATGACGGACTATGTATGCGTGACTCATACACTTTGATGTAAGTAAAACCTTGAGTTCAAATAGATAAGAAACTGAAAGTTGGTGCGTTGGGTGTACAACTTCTATAGTATATAGCGTCATTCACAACAGTGGAATTCATAGCCCAAAACATGGGTAAATGATATTCTCTCATTGACATTACATGGTTGATGAAAAGTAAATGTGGTCACGGGTCGTCTGTCTTTATGATGGATGACTTGATCACTATTTGATAGTGATTGACTTTTCATGAAGGAAGATGTAATGGTTATCATGAGATAAACTAGGATCATATTGGGAGAATGAATATTATCCCAAAGAGATTAAGGATATTCTATGAGGATAACACACTTATGGCAAGGACATTGGATGAGCATTGTGCAGTTATTTTCGTAATGGTATGTCGTTGGGGAGAGCTCAGTCATGATACTATAATGGAATGACTTCGTGACTAAATGAGTTTATAATTAATAGGCGAAAAGCTAAAACTTAATTATAAATCCTCTGAGCCTCAACTACATATGTTCAATCAATCCCTCCACTAGCTCATTGAAACCAAAAATAAATTGCGTGTTTGAATAGAAATGAACATAATGAATAAGAAAAGAGAAATGAGAAACATTCAGGAGTGATTATGGTTTTCTTCGAAATGGAGAAATAGAACCATTTGAAAATGAATGTAGGTTTCCAAAAATGGAAATGAAAATGAAAATGAAGATGGAAATAAAAATGATCCATTTGCAATCCTATATGGATTACTTAAAAAATGAACGAAAGAATGAGTTTATGTTTTTGGACCCTTTTGAAGCCCAAAAATGAAAATAAATCATTCGTTCATAGTAAACATGTTGAGTTATAAAACACTGAACATATTTTCTCGAAAATTTACTAGGGTAAAAGCATCAAAATTTTACAGGGAGTAAAATCATCAAAATTTTGCTAGGGGTAAAATAGGGATGAGAAAATTGTTTTATATATAAATATTAAAATTTATTTTAGGAAATAGAAAAACTGAATCGAGTTGGATTACATACAGAGTATTGGGTCAAAAATGCCCAAGAAGTAATCATAATTGGACTCGATGTGAGAGAGGCCCAAAAACCCCTCATGGACATGAAGAGGGCGACAACCCTAGTAGGAATACTAGGGTGTGTCGTCCACCCTAGTCCTATTCTAAGTAGGATGTTGTTTTTCGATTTGAAATAAACCATTACAACTCAACAAGGGTCCTATTCTCTTCCTATAAATAGATGGCACCAATAGCTATTAACACAATTTTGTGAGAGTGCTATTCTGCTGAAAAACAGAGAGAATTTATTCTCAACTATTATATATATTTTTCTAGAATAAAAATTCTACTAGTTTCTATTAAGAAGAGAGAATTTTTGTTTCACCCCAAAAAGAAAGAAAACTTTTTCTAATTCTGTGTTTCAATTCAATTGGTTCAAGCCCACACTCGAAGCAGTTCGTGGTATGAGTATAGCGGAGAAGATCGTTTGTTGAAAGCTTGGAACAACGAACGTCTACTAAGCCAAAAATACAGGTACGAATTTGGTTAAGGTTTATTAGCGTAAATATCACAAATTAGGTTGATTTTCAAAATTTTAAATTTTCACTGTGCCAGAAAACTATTTTCAAACCGGGATTTTTCAAACAATTTGTATGAGAATGTCAGGTTGTGCTATGCTTATGGTGTAAACTGAGACCAAATCTCTCTCTTCATCTTGTTTGATTAATATTTGATAAGATATGACATTCTTATAATTATTTGCACGTTTAGGGAATGTATGTGAATGAATATAATATCATATATATTTGTTATATAATTATTATTTTTTCCAAGTTTGTGGTTTTAAGGAAATAGACCTTGGACTATCATCTCCATGTAGGATTAATTTTTATTTATAAAATTCCTATGAGTCAAAAACGAACATAGGATATAAATGTATTTTGTCCAAAAAGGAATACATGACGAGGAGAAGATTGAGCGATGGCAGTCGAAGGCACAAGGAATGCCTAGTGGCCAAAACTATGTAGTTTTTTTAGAAATAGAACCATGGAAACCTTAACTGGCAATTCTATTTTATTACCCATCACTTTATATATCTCTTCAATAGTTTTTTATGATATAATTGTGATATATATGCATGAGATGACCCACAATTGATCTATTAAAGATAAAAAGTGTGGTAATGAGAAAATACATGTGTTGTATTGTTCCATTCACTTCTTTAAGTTATTCGATTACTGTGAAAAGTGTGGTAAAGAGAAGGTGCATGTCTAGGATTGAATCTGGCAAGGAAAGACTTGATTTTTAAGTGGTCAAATATGACTCACCTCCCTTTCTTAGAAACCTACTGGTGTACGATATACATTCACTTCTTTGATTTTTCGCTTAAAAGAAAAACTTCGAAGAATCAAAATTGTCTGATTGACTCTTGTGAATAATTGAAAGTGAATATTATAAAATTCTCATAGCATGTCATGCATATATGAATGAGATAATCATGTCATATAGTTTAGGAAAGAATGTCACATGTACTTTTCATGCATATATTAATTATTCACGATTGAAACCGAAAATTAAAAACCTTGCATGTTTTTAAAATATTGAGTGGGAGTAAGTCTCTAAACAAGACCTATAACCTTCATCAATGATTTATTGTGATGACATGACAAGTGCACTACCCCACGGTTGGATTTCTATGTAGATTTCACTGAAGAGATTTCCTGAAATTAAGAAGAATTCTCTTGTGATCATATGATAATTGGACTGGCCATTGTGGTAGGCATTATCATGCGATAGGTCAATAAATTCTATCTTCAAAAGAGGACAAATAGTCAAAAAATACTACTCGGTGAAATTGTCCCACGATGACTCATTCGTGGTGCATGATACGATAGGTGTTGAGTTAATGGTTATACACTCAAGTTCTTCTTTCCCCACGGAGCTCTACTTAGTTAGAATGATGGCCAAATGTTACATGATTATTAGTACGTGTGAATGCCTAAGGAGACGGAAATTCATGATCTTACTAGTTGATCATGATCACATTATGGTGGCTTGATTCAATGGGTGTGGGAATTATCATTACAACGACTTAGAAATGTTTTCAAGGTTTAATATAAGATGCATGCACCATCTTAATGCATATCGTAATGTTGCAAAACGTTTTCAAACATTTGCTTATTACAAATATATTAATATATGAATGTTTTATTGTAACAGACCAAATTTGACCCAAATCGGAACGGTGGTTTCGGGACCACGAATCCGAGTCCGAGAAATGTTTTAATATTTTATTTCATGATTATTATATGTGAATGAAAATGTGTGAAAGTTTCGTAGAAAAATTTTATCGTTTAAGTGCTTAATTTGATAAAAAGGATTTAATCGAGAATACGCAAAAGTTGCATGCTAAAGTGAAAGGTACTAATTTGATTGTGGCTTTTTAAGTGGGTGTACTAAAAGGGCAATTAGCCCATGTGCTATAAGGAGGGACGGCAATAGGCCTTTTAATTATAAAATTTATGTTATTTTAGTATAATTATAAGTTAAAGATTAGTGTTAATAAATATGATAATTTATATGTTTGTTTTAACATAAAATAATAAAGTTAAATGGGAAGAAAGAGAGCTTCACCTTGTTCTTCTTCCTTGGCCGAATGTAGGAGCTAGAAACTCCATTTTTTGAGCTTGAATTTTCGGCACTTTGGGGCTTAATTAAGGGTATGTGTTTTATTTAGTTTTTGAAAATTTTTGCATATTTGGAATGGTTGCTTTAAATCCTATACAACCCATGTTTAAATTTTTGAAAATACTATGTATATAAGATTCGGCCATTAACATGCTTGGATAGTTTTGATGTTTGATGGTTTTAAATTGAATGTATGTTAAGGATTTACAAGTTTTGTATTGGAGTTTTTGGTGATTTTGAGTTTATAGGGCTAAATTGAAAAGAATAAAATTTTGAAGGATTAAAATGTCAAATAGATGAAATGCATGGACACCCATGGCTATGGGGAAGGTTCGCCCTAGCCATAGTGTTAGGAAATTTTGCATATTTTGAGTTTTGTGTAAAATTGGACCAAATTGTAAAATGGAAAACATTAGGGGCAAAATTGTAAATTGCCCATTTGTGTGTCTTGGGACTAAATTGAGATGAAAAGCAATTAAATGAGCTAAATTTTAATGTGTTTTAGATCAAGAGCAAAGAAAAACGGAATTAGACCGGGGAAAGACGAAGGTTCTCGAATAATGCCGATTCAAGACGGACTATCGACAACCGAGAGTAAGTCCTTTAGCTAAAATATGTCAATAAATTAATTATGAATTTAGTGAATGATGAATTGTGGAAATTTAGAGTATAAATCCATGATATAGCCGAATGTGAATGTATAGTATTGAAGTGAATTTATTTTGGCTAATGCAAGGTGAATAAGTAAGTTCTTGAGCTACCTTATATTTAAAGATTATTTACAAATCTAGTGAATGATAAAATTTGTATAAGTTTGGTGTAAAACCATGAGTTGGCCGAATGTGATGATGATGGATTGGATTGATTTCAAATTTATTTAATGCAATGGGAATAAATGTATATGATTCGATATGTGATAGTGAAATGTGAAAAGCATGTAAAAATATTCGACATTCGGGCTTGAGCCTAGCAGGCCTTGTGCCGGTGACATAATCGGGCTTTATGCCTAGCAGGCCTCGTGCCGGTGACATAATCGGGCTTTATGCCTAGCAGGCCTTGTGCCGGTGTTATTTATCGGGCTTTTACGCCTAGCAGGCCTTGTGCCGGTGTTACTTTACGGGCTTTTATGCCTAGCAGGCTTGATGCCGGTGATGTATTTTACCAAAGATAAATCGAATCTTTGTTCAAGACAACTTAAAGCTAATTTATTGAGTTTACGTTTCAGGTAAGCATGTAAGGTATGTTATGCTTAATATTACCTGGGTCAAATTAATATTATGAGAATTGTGTTATATGTGTTTGAAATTAATATTGATGGATGTAATATGATGGAATTCGAGTTAGAATGTGCTATTATGGAACAATTGGTTTTCAAGTATAAATGTTAAGAAAGGAAATTTAAATGCGATATGCTTATATGAACTACAAAGAAATGTAGGTTGAAGGAAATGATTCCTAATTTACTTGGGGTTAAAGAATTACTAGTATCCGGCTTTGTATAAATAATTTACTTAATCGCCTATGTGAAATGCCATAAGTTGATTGCTTTCATTGCGTAAACAAGTAAATGTTTTATTATCATGAGTTAGGACTTACTAAGCTAGTAAGCTTAATTATGTGAAATGTTCTCCTTTGTTTTATAGATTTTGGTCACGTTATGGGCTCATGAAGGATCTCCAAGAAGTCATCCACACTATCGCCTTCCTTTGGTATTTTGAATTTTGGTTGCGATTTAGAAGGCATGTATAGGCTAGATGAAGTTTTAAAAACATACGATGTTTGACCTTGTATATAACAAATGCATGCGAATATGGCTAAATATTTAGTTAAGTATGTTTTTGGGGTTTTTGTCATAAATGTTGGTAATATTGGTACTCTTTTAAATCGATGATGTTATAATATCATGTGAATGTTTTAAGTACAAGCTAACTTTCGTAAATGATTAAAATGCATGGATAGTATGAATTGCATGTGAGTATATTCGGTTATAAGCTAGAAATCATATTTAGTATAGAAACAGTCTTTAGTTACAGCAGTGAAGTAATTTCGAAAAATCATCAAAAATAGGATAAGTTGAATTAGATGGTGAATGAGGTATAGAATTAAACCTTATTGTGTCTATTTTTACATGAAAGAAACAGAGTAGGCAAAAGATTTATATATTATGAGATAATTAAGTTTTAGTGAGACCTGCTCTGAATGAATTCGTCAGTCACTGTTCTGTTTTGGAAAAATTGCCATAAATTGTACAAAAATAATTAAGAAGCATGGTTTATATGTGTAGAACCCTTAATGAGTCTATTTTTCATTGGTATAAACAAGAACATCATAGGAAATTTGTGCAATCAGATAACTGCAGTTTTATAGGGACAGGTCAGAATTGTCAAGCAGTGTAATAAGGGTAACTTTGAAGAATAAACTGTACTAATTGGCCACATGAAAAATTCTGGAAAAATTATGGTGAATAGTTATATGAGTCTAGTTTCAAGGAAAATTTACGGATCTAAATTTCGAGTTTTTTAACTCGAGTTATGGCCGATTTAGTCAGCGTGACGCAGTTGGACAGCTTTAAAAATTTTACTCCCCGAGTTAATGGTCACGTCTAGTAATGCCACGTACTTGATTCCGGCAAGGGTTTCGGGTAAGGGGTGTTACATTTATTTTCAGTTCGAAAATGGCACCAACTCCTTTATAAAACATACTCACCAAAAACAAACTGAATGGAAATGACTATAAGGAATGGAAAAGGAACTTGATAAGCTATGAGAAACTAAAAACAATTCTTGATACCAAGTTCCCTCTGGCCACTCAAGCTGAGGCTAGAAAATGCTGGGAAGCTTCTGATGAGATAGCTCATTGCTATATGCTGGCAAGCATGACCAACATTCTGTATAAGCAATTGGAGAGCTATAAGATTGGTAAAGCAATTCTAGATAAGTTAGAAGACATGTTTAGAGGCCAAGCTACCTTGGCTCAACAGTCTGCTATAACTAGTTTGGTTAATGCCCAACAAAAGTGTAACAGCTCGTTTTTAGTCAAATCAGAACAGTGGTTTTGGGACCACAAATATGAGGTCAAAATAATTATTTTATTATTATTTTAATGTCTACATCATGATAGTGTGATTGTGTGAAAACTTCGTTAAGAAATTTTATCGTTTGAATGCTCAATTTGATAAAAAGGACTAAATCGCGTAAAGTGTAAAACTTGTGTTCTATTAGCTAAAGGTGTCTAATAGCTATGACATATTAAATTGGAGGTCCTTATGTTGTAATTAGACCATTGTTAATGTTAGTGGACAAAGATGGACATCATTTAAGTGAATTTTAATGTTTTAATTAAAGGTTATAATAGTAAATTAATAAATAAAGACTAAATAAATGAAATAAAACCAAGTATCATCTTTTTAGTCATCATCTTCAATCGAATATTCAAGGGAATAAACCATTCTTATTCATCTAGGGTTCGGTCACTTTGAAGCTTGATTGGTAAGTGATTTTTGTTCCGTTTTTAATGATTTCTATGTTTTCGGAGTCGTTGTAGCTTAACCTAACTAACCCAGGGAATAATTTGCAAAAATATTAAAGGTTTAGGGTTTTTCCATTGATAAATGTTCATGTATTTTTATGTTTGATGATAGAAAATGTATGGTTGTTGTTAGATAAACAACATTTGTAAAGTGATTTTTAATAAAATTGTCAATTAGGGATTTATTTGTGAAATGTATAAATTTTGTTGTAGAAATGTGAAATAAATGAAAAATATTTTCTTCTTTGATAATAAGGGAAATTCGGATAGCATGGGTAGGGACCTAATTGCATGAATTTGTATTTTTATGAGTCAAGGACTAAATTGTAAAGATGTTGAAATATTAGGGGTAAAAATGTAATTTTTTCATAATGTGATTTTTGGGCTAAATTGAATAGAATGATAATTTAATAAGTTAAATTTGATATTATATAGATCAAGAAAAATGAGGTTCAGATCTAGATCGGAGGAAAAATAAAGTATTGGACTAGGTGATCCATTTCGTCGTTTTTGCGATCGAGGTAAGTTCGTATGTTAATAAGCATTAATATAACCGTGTTTTAAATGCTTTATATTTGTATTATTGATGAATACGACCTTACAAATACGTTCGACGAAGATTCAGCAATGTGAAATCCCCGTTGAACCTTAGGAATAGATTAGGATACAAATGACATGTCATTAGGGGGTTATGTGTTTGGGTGCTGTTTCGTACGTCCTACCGATAGCTGAGTTATCAAGCATATGTTGAGGATTCTCGTCAGCTTGTGTGAGCAGTACTGTGTAGCTACATCATGACCGTCAGCTTGTGTGAGCAGGCCCGTTGATAGCTTGAGAGTGAGCATTATATGAGATATGAGATTGAGATAGCTTTGGCTATGTGTTGGCACTTAGGGTGCGAGATTCTCGAGTATCTGATATTATTCCAAATGGTCCAATGGGTATATCAAGGATATGGATGAGTATGAGATTGATACGAGTTAGTACAGGTATGTACATGAACCATACAACCATTGAATCAAAGAAACTTGTGAATTTCATATCTAACCTTGTGAATGAATATGTGATAGGTTTGTGGATCAAAATGAGTATGTTATGATATGTTAATTGCTTAAATTGTGTATATATGGTAAGTTTTACTTTTTAAGCATACGAGCTTACTAAGCTTTATAGCTTACTCTTTTTACTTTTCCGTGTTTTATAGTGAATATCAAAGCTTGCTCAGATTTGGGAGTCATCGAAAATCTCATCACACTATCAAGCTAGCACTTTGGTACTTTTGAATTTATGTATTTGGTTATATGGCATGTATAGGAGTTTTGGTCATTATGGTCTATATTTTGGTAATGGATTTAGCCATTTGATTTGGCATTGTAAATGATAAGTGCTTGGTTATGTGTATAGCCATGTAATTTGGCTTATTTTGGAATGCTTGGTGATGTATATGTGTGCAAATGGCCTTTTGATATGTTGTGTATAATTGCTATATAAATGCTTGATGTGAATTGGTGTTTGGAGTATCAAGTGGTTGAAATTTGATATTGACATGTTTGTAGCTTTAGGTAAAATAGTGCATAAATGAAAGTGACCATTTAGGTGATTTGAGAATGTGAAATTGGTATGAATTGAATAGGTTATTATGATACTTGTGTGTCTTATGGTTGATGATATGGAATTAGCATGAATTAGGCTTGGTTGAGATTGGTTTGAATGCCTATTTATGCCATGTTATATGCCATTTGGTTTGTGTAGGTGAATGAAAGTTTGGGTGAGAAAGATGACTTGGTAAATAGCCTATTTTTGTCCACACGGGCAGAGACACGGGCGTGTGACTTAGCCGTGTGTGACACACAGTCAAGTGACATGGCCGTGCGTCCCCTGGTGTTTAATTAGAAATCAAGTTAGTATGATCCACACGGTCCAACACATAGGCGTGTGACTTGGCCGTATGGCATAAGTCAGTATACTCTATAGTTTTGGTACGGCCTAGCACACGACCTGGCACACGGGCATGTGTGGCCATTTCAAATGGCACACGGGCTAGTCATACGAGCATGTGTGTTGGTCGTGTGACCCAAGTCAGAGAGTTATACGGGGTCGGACATGGGTTGGGACACAGCCATGTGATCCCATTTCGAATGTCCACACAGCCTGTGACACGGGTGTGTCTTTGGCCGTGTGTCCTCTGTATTTTGAAAAATTTTCTAAGTTTTCTAAAAATTTCCCGAGTTATCGGTTTAGTCCCGAACCACTTCTAATGCATGATTTGAGCCTCGTAGGCTCGTATTAGGGACAATGTGATTGATTATGAATGATTCTTATTTGGAAATGGAAAATATATGTGAAATGTATGATTATTTATGAAATAAGTTTGGTAATGCTCCGTAACCCTATTCTGGCGATGGATACGGGTTAGGGGTGTTAAAAAAAGCCTAGCACTCCGGTCAAAGGCCATATGATCACTCTTATGAGCTACTTTTTTGAGGCCGCAGACAATGAGGCCAATTTGGACTAGAGCACTCAAATTGAGATGGTGCTCAAAAGCTCAAAAATTTCACACTTACACAACTCATGAATGAGTTATAATCCTATGAGTTGATGTTGAACAGTGATCAACTGATCCAAAAAGAAGAAATGAATATAGTTGTCGCTTCTTTCTGAATAGGGAAGTGAAATCGTGTTAAGAAAAGGAAAGACTAAGGTCTTCGGGCCACCACAAGTGGAAAGGAAGAAAACTAGAAAGCTAAAAGACTTATCTAAGTTAAAATGCTTCTTTTGTAGCAAGAAAGGGCACTTCAAGGCAAACTGTAAAGAGTTGAAAGAATACCTAATTACCAAAGGCAAATGTATGAAACTCTTGATAAAAGATTGTTTAGTGGAAGACTCAATAGACTACTGGATCATTGATTCAGGAGCCACTGATCATGTCTATCTTTCTCTGCAGGGGTGTGAAGAGACGAAAGATCTTATAGATAAGAGCTTATCATTGTGGATCGAGAATGAGACAAGTGTGGAAGTTGAAGTAGTGGGAGATTGATAACTCTTGAAAAGAGTTAAATTTCAGACCTTTAAACTGAAGTATTTGCTTGTAATTAAGAAAATATGTTTGCATTTTAGACTTATTATTAGAGCATTGCATGCTAAAGCTTGGATTGTGTTTTAATTGTAAATTTATGTTACTTTTAATTACTGGAAAGAGGTTTTGTAGTCTTTGATCGTAAGTGCAGGTAGGTTGAAAGAAAAGAGAAGCAGGAAAAAAGAAAGAGGAAAAGAGAACAAAATATGTGAACATGGCTATGGCAAATGGTGGGATAGATTGCCAACAAAAAATTCATGGCAATTCCAAGAAGATAACGCAACACTCAATCCATGTCACTATTAGCCAATTATACGTGTACCAGATAAATCACTCTAAAAAGAAGAGTAAAAAATGTGCGCTGAGAGGGACAGATCTACCCTATAAAAGGAGGAGAGAGAAGAGAAGAGAAGAGACATACGGATTGTGAAGATAAAAAGAAAAAATAGAGAAGTTACTCTCTCTGCAACATAATCCAGTGGAGTAATTTAGAAGAGAAGGAAGGAGAAACTAACGAAGGGAGATCACAAACGCGAAGAAGGGGAAAAGAAATCTGCTTTGGCTTTTGCGTAGAATCTGAATATGAAGTTAGAGTGTAGTAAGAACTTCCTATGATTCTGCCTTTATTCTATTTTCTTGGTGTTGAATTCTTTGATTCGTGAAGCTTAAAATATGTTGATGAATGATTTTATTTTGGATTTCATTTCCCAACACATGAGCTAATTATCTTCAGGTTGGAATTATTTGGGTGAATATTGAATTAACTGTAATGCCCATGATATGTTTATGAATTAATTTACTGTTTCATTTGATTCTTGTTTATTTGAAATGCATGCAAGCTCTAGACATAGTTGATTGCATGTTATGAACTTAGATGGATTTGAATCTGAAAGAATTAAATACATCAGATTATTGATCGATTGATACAGGTGAATACTCGAAAGAATATTTGCAGCACTCTAGACATAGAAGATGCGATCTGTATAGGTATAGAACGATAGTTGGATTATCATTTGTGAGTCTTGTAGACATACACATACTCCAAATAGTAATTAGAGTTTAACTCTAGAAAGAAGTAAACTATAGTAGTAAATATCTGGGCAATATTTTAGTCATAACTTTGCCATGACATTATTATGGTATGAAAATATTCCCTGGGTAATTCCAACCTTTATCTTTCAACAGCAAATATACTCTTTACTTGTTCCTTATGAATTTCCACAACATTTGAATTGTTTGATCATTTTTTTAGTTATAATTGATATTATTAGTTCCTTCATTAATTCCCCTTACAAATTTATAATTTATTCCTTTTACACAATTTCATTCTTTAAATCTTTAGTAATACTTACCAATTCAAATCAACTTCCGATCCCAGTGGAGACAATACTCATTCATCATTATATTACTTGAATCGATATGTACACTTGCACATTTGCATTATTTACAAGCAACGAGTTATTGGCGCCATTGCCGGGTTTCGATAACATTGGTGAAAAATTGATTTCTTATTATCTGCTTTATTTCTTTTAAGTTTAGTTTACTTAGTTGTTTTGATTTTTTATTTATTAGGTCTGTGCTAGTGCATGCATAGAAATATTCCAGATGATAGGGACAGACCCATTAGAGAACATGTCGTACCAATCCGAGACAATTTAAATCCCAAAATTGTCAGGCCATATATTCAGGCTCATCATTTCGAATTGAAGCCAATCATGTTTCAAATGCTACAAACAGTGGGGAAATTTAGTGGATTGCCTACTGAGGATCCAAGGTTGCATTTACAACTCTTTTTGGAAGTCTATGATTCATTTAGACAGCAAGGTGTTCCAAAAGATACCCTGCGATTAAAGTTATTCCCTTACTCATTACGTGCTCGTGCCAGAGCATGGTTAAATGCATTACCATCAAGTACAGTGGCATCATGGAATGAGTTGTATTAGAGGTTTCTACTAAGATATAGTCCTCCTAACATGAATGCTAAGTTGAGGAACGACATTACATCATTTAGACAATCAGAGGATGAAACATTATACGAAGCATGGGAATGGTTTAAGGAGCTACTGAGAAAATGCCTGATGCATGGTTTCCAGCATTGGACACAGATGGAAATGTTCTACAATGGATTAAATACTCATACAATAATGGTTGTTGATGATCTACCAATGGGACTTTACTTGATAAATCATGCAATGAAGCTTATGAAATTCTGGAAAAGATAGCAAATAATGATTATCAATACCCTACTACTAGAGTTGGAACTGGCGAAAGAGTTACAGGAGCAATGGAGCTTGACGCAACTACATCTCTAACAGTTCAGGTATCATCTTTAACAAATATGATTAAAATACTGAAAAGACCATTTGTAGTGCAGGAAATGAAAGCAACAGAGTTAGCCTGTGTTTACTGTGGAGAAGATCATGTCTTTAATGAATGCCCTTCAAGTCCAACCTCAATTTATTACATGAGGAATTTTATTCCCAACAACAACAACAACCCATACTCCAACACATACAATCTAGGGTGGAAACAACATCCTAATTTCAGTTGGAGTATTCTAGAGGGAAATACCAGTAATGCCATTCGCCAAAATGCTGTAAGTGTACTACCTGGGTATAATCAATCATTGCCCCGGAAAAATTCTCAGTAAAATTCAGCTTCAAGTTTTTCATCTATGGAAGCTTTATTGAAAGAGTATATGGCCAAGAATGATGCTATCATTTAGAGCCAGGCTACTTCTTTGAAAGCTTTGGAAAATCAAGTAGGGTAAATTGCCATTGCATTGAATTCCAGACCGCAAAGAGCATTGCCGAGTGACACTGAGAGTTATCAATCTCAAGGGAAAAAACAATACAAAGCCATTACACTTCAAAGTGGTACTCACCTACCAAGAGTTGTGACTGACACCATACCTGAAGAAGGAAGTTCAATTGTTGCAAATGAAAAGACTTCAGAAGCAGTAGGAGAGCAAGTTACAAACAAAAAGAGTTACCAGAAAAATGCTAAAACAGATGCTACATGTATTACAGATACAAATGCCACGACAAAACAATTTAGGCAAACAAAAGGAAGACTACCGCCACCTTTTCCTCAGTGGTTCCAAAAATGTAAGCAATATGTTCAATTTAGGAAATTTTTAGAGGTCTTGAAACAATTACATATTAATATAGCATTGGTGGAAGCATTGGAGCAAATGCCTAACTACGTGAAGTTTATAAAAGATATTCTCTTAAAGAAAAGAAGGTTAGGAGAATTTGAGACTGTTGCTCTCACCGAAGGGTGCACAGTAATACTCTGAAACAAATTGCCACCAAAACTAAAGGATCCAGGGAGTTTTACTATACATTTCTCTATTGGTAATTAGTATGTAGGCAAAGCACTATGTGATTTTGGTGCAAGCATAAATCTAATGCTTATGTCTGTTTTCAGGAAGCTTGGAATAGGAAAGGTGAAACCCACAACTATCCCACTGCAGGTAGCTGATAGATGTTATGCACATCCAGAAGGTAAAATCGAAGACGTGTTGGTAAGAGTTGACAAATTTATTTTCCCAACAGATTTTATCATTTTGGAGTGTGAGGATAATAAAGAGGTCCCAATTATACTTGGGAGACCTTTCTTAGCCACAGGTAGAACATTAATTGATGTCCAAAAGGGTGAATTAACTATGCGAGTTAATGATCAACATTTAACTTTTAATGTATTTGATGCTATGAAGTGTGCAGATACTGATGAAGAATTCCATGCTATTGAAATTATTGATACAACAGTACAAGATAAATTGAAGATTTTTGTTCTAATAACTCAGAAAATAATGCAAATGTCTATGAGTTAATTGATGTAGATATGATTGCAAATCTTGATAAACTGATGGAAGTTCACCAAATTGGACCTGGACAAAGGGGCAGTTTTGAACTACTAAATATGTCTGACCATTCTTTTACACCTCCTCGACCACCAATAGAAGATCCTCCAAAGCTGGAATTAAAGCCCTTGCCAGTTGTAACACCCCTAACCCATATCTATTATGGGAATAAGGTTACGAGAATGCTACAACAAGTTAACAAGTAGAATCATGATCATTTCAATATAATTTCTTAAATACAATAAATTAATTGAATTATGATAATAATTTACATCTACGAGACTTAAATTGAGCCCTAGGGACTAAAGAATTAATCTTAAAACCTTTAGGGACTAATTTGAAACAAATCAGAAAATTTTAGGAAAATATGAAAATTTTTAAAAACAGGGGACACATGGCCATGTGGCTAGGCCATGTGGAATGCCCCATGTCGTGTAACTTTCAAAATAGGAACACACGGTCATGTCCCAGCCCATGTAACTCACTGAGTTGGGCCACATGGCCATGTCGCAGGTCCTGTGCCAGACCATGTAACTCCCTGACTTGTTATTCACGGCTGTGTCGCAGGCTGTGTGCTAGGCCATGTAACACATTAACTTAATACACACGGTCGTGTCTCAGATAGTGTATGGCACACGACTAAGTGGCACGGGCGTGTCTTAGGCCGTGTGCACCTAATTAAACCTTAAACATCAAGTTTACAATTTCAAGATTTCTTGGATCCTAAGTAATCCATCTACTAGCCATTAGACTCATTCAAAATGACATTAAACAAGCTCAAATCATGCTAAATCAACCATCTTAAGTTCCTAACCAATGTACCCTCATTAGTACAAAAAGTATACATCAACCAAATCATACCAATTTACACATTTTAACTTCTAACCAATATGCCTATCATAGGTACCTCAAATCATAACAAATCAAATAGACCTTTTAGTCACACATATACTGCAAGTTAATATCAAAAACACTTTCCATCATTCATAATTCATAACAAGTCATTAACTACACATGTGTCAAGTAAATATCAAGAAATTTGTAGTGATACTCATTTACCAACTTGCACTTAGGATCACTCTTTACATATATACATACCAAAACAAAAGTAATGACAAAACAAGCCTATTACATGCCATATAATCCAAAATAAACATAACTCAACAACAAGTGTTTCCTATCATTCACAAAGTCGAACGGGTGAATTGCACAATTCAATTCAAAGCTCAAATGGTAATTTCCAGGAAAACTTATATATTCACAACAAAGTCAATTCAAGATGTCAAATACATGCTATGCCATTCAAAATCATTAAATAAGTTGTAATACAACAATTTACGACCTAATGAACGACTTACAGATACAAGTACAAAACTAATCTATCCTAAAACACGCAAAATCTCATAAGAGCTAATCCAATCGATAACACACCAAATGCTTGTAAGAGCTAATCCATCCAATAACACGCCACGACACTAAGTGCTACCCCATAGGCTATACATCTGCCTCTATAGCACGCCAAATACGGGTAGAATAACACGAGAGTTCACAACAAATGCTGAACCTCGGTGTATACGAGAGTTCATAACAAATGCTGAACCTCGATATACTCAGGAAAAATGTATACATCTCTCCCCATCAATCTCCATTCCAAATTCTCATAATACTCCATCATTCAATTGTACTCTATCTCATGTTCATCCTATCCAATCATCGATATCAACAACATTTTAACCCGAAAATCATCAATTTAACCATTTTCTAGAAATCAAATTATAGCCGAATATTCTAGGCCCTTAAGCAGTCCACAAAAACCTCTTATTCACTAATAAACCATGTAATTTTAACATTTTAACAATTTAATCCTTAAATCAAAATTTAATAAAAATCACTTCACAAAATAACCAAATACCAGAATCAAAGCTTCAAACACATAATTATCATAAAAAACATTCAAGATTCATCAATGGCGACTTCGAAAAATTTTAATAGATTCAAAACCAAAAGTACGGGCTTGCTGGACCTAGTTGCAACGATATAAAAAATATAAAATTTACAAGAAATAGAAAGAGAAATCACTCACATGCAACGTTTTGAACTTGGTCGATTCTCCAAGCTTAAGAAACCATGGCTATTTGATTTTAACATGAAAAATTAAAGAAGATAAATTCATGTTTTGTTTTTGTTTATTTAATGATTATTAACCTTTTTAGCCTTTAAAATAAACTAAAATTTCATTAAAAACCATACTAGACCGTCCACTTAACTAATATGAGGTCTAATTGCAATAATTGACAAGTTTGCACCTTTTTCGTCCTTTTTCATTAATTAACTACCTAAATGTTAAAATTTCTTAACCAAATTTTAACACGACTCTAGTGACTATTGTTCTGTTACTACTAAAAAAGTGAGTTGTTACACCAGTACACTTGAAGTATGCATATCTGGGAGATAACAACACATTGTCGGTAGTCATATCTGCTAAGTTAATACTAGAACAAGAGGGCCAATTATTGAAAGTCTTGAGGAAATCTAAGAAAGCTTTGGGATGGTCAATTACAGATATCAAAGGAATCGGTCCAACAATTTGCATGCATAAGATAATACCTTCCATGGCAATCTATTGAGAAACAAAGGAAATTGAATCCTATAATGCAGGAAGTGGTAAAGAAGGAGATCTTCAAGTGGTTGGATGCTGGAATGATCTACCCAATTTCTGATAGTTCCTATGTGAGCCCTATGTAGTGTGTACAAAAAAAAGGAAGGGTGTCACTGTGGTCACCAACAATAACAACAAACTTATTCCCACTCGTACTATGACAAGATGAGGATTTACATGGATTATTGGAAGCTCAACAAAACCCCAAGAATGACCATTTCCATTTTCCATTTATCGATCAACTGTTGGATAGACTAGTTGGGAAAGCCTTCTATTGTTTTCTTGATGGATATTCAGGGTACAATCAAATTGCCATAACGCCTGCTAATCAGGAGAAGACTATATTTACTTGATCGTATGGAACTTTTGCATTTTGAAGGATGCCATTTGGGTTATATAATGCCCCTGTAACTTTTCAGCATTGCATGATGGTTATATTTTTGGACATGGTGGAGAAATTCTTAGAAGTCTTATGGATGATTTTTCAGTATTTGGTGATACATTTGAAGACAGTTTGCGATATCTAGAGTTAGTCCTTTGTTGATGTCAAGAAACCAATCTTGTGCTAAATTGAGAAAAATGCCACTTCATGGTCTGTGAGGCATTGTTCTAAGACATAAGATTTCACAACAGGGAATAACCGTTGACAAAATGAAAATTAAGGTTATTGACAAATTGGCACCACTTACGTCAGTGAAAGGTATCCAAAGCTTCTTTGGTCATGCAGGATTCTATCATCGATTTAGTAAGGATTTTTCCAAAATATTCAAACTTCTTTGCACATTACTGGAACAAAATAGATCCTTTAATTTTGATGGGCCATGCTTGCAAGCATTTGAGGAACTGAAGAAGTGGTTGGTCATAGTACCAATAATCACTGCACCAGATTGGACATAATATTGCCATTTCATTTCATCCTCAGACGAATAGACAAGAAGAAATCTCTTATAGTCAACCCCAACTGAAAAGATTGGTTGGCAAAACTAGATGAAGCTTTGTGGGCATATCGAGCATCTTTCACAACACCATTGGGTATGTCACCTTTCCAGCTGGTTTATGGTAAACCATGCCACCTGCCCATTGAAATGGAACACAAGGCATTATAAGTAATCAAGAAACTCCATATGGATTGGAAATCTGCTAGAAATAATCGCTTACTAGAGCTGAATCGGATGGATGAATTTCGAACTCAAGCTTATGAAAATGCCAAGATATATAAAGAAAAGACCAAACGATGACATGACAGCAAAATTTTTCCATTACAATTTGCTCCTGGATAGAAAATCTTACTTTTCAATTCTAAGCTTAAATTGTTTCCTGGCAAATTAAAGTCTCGGCGGTCAGGCCCATTTGAAGTTGTTTAGGCATATCCTCATGGAGCAGTAAATGTCAAAGACAAACAAAATGGGTCCAACTTCAAAGTCAATGGCCAACGATGAAAGCATTACTTTGGCACTTTTATACTTCGGGATAAAACTTCTATCATTTTTTCAAACTGATTAATATTTTTCATTTGCACAATTTATTTAATTATTTATTTTTTAATCTCTTTATTGCAGTTGAGTCAATAAATTTCATTAACTTCTATTTTCTTTTTGTCCAAGTAAATATGGCCCAGGTTTATCGGCCTCAACTATACTTATTTTATTAGTCATTTTTTAAATTTCTTTAATTTACTCAATATTACAATTTTTCCCGCGTAAATATTTATTGTTACTGCTGTCAGACCATGATTAAGGCCCAATCTTATCCCCACATCACATATTTTTTACCTTTAAGTTTTTACCCTAGCCGATTCAGTTTCTTCTTCACTGTTACATTCATTCTATTTCTCTGCCACTTTGCTGTTTTTTTCTCTCAAACCTTTAAAGGTCTCACTTTTTTCATTCTTACGGTTATCACCTTCATTGCCATGGCTCGACAAGCACCATCCACTTCCACTATTGTACAGCCGCGTACATTCTTCACCAAGGCAGCAGAAACTAAGTACCACCAAAACATTTGAAAACAACCTCTGTGCTTGGAAAAGGGGCTTCTTTTTCAAGATGCCCTTTTTATGGGGTATGCTAAAGCCATATCATCCGTAGTGGAGCAACAAGGATAGCGGATTTTTTGTCTCCATCCTGACGATGTTTTCCCTCAAGTGGTAAAGGAATTCTATACTCATCTTTCTTCTCCTGATAATGCCTTTATTTATGTGCAAGGTGCCTCAGTAGTGTTTGATGCGGAGACTATAAATGCACAATATTAGCTGTCTGATGGTCTAGATGAACACGTGGATTTCCTCAAGACAATAACAACGGAAAAATTAAATAACGTGCTCACTGATGTCTATGTGGAGGCACCAAGTGGGTGGTATCTAGGAATGATTGCTACACCGTTGATAGGGTCACTTTGAAGCCCCACTATAGGATATGGTATCATTTCCTCAAAAATCATCTTATCCCATCTACCCATAACTCTACAATCTCAAAGGAACGTCTATTGCTTCTTCACTCAATTATAATGGGTCGAAAGATAAATGTTGGGAACATTCTCTTTTGAGAGGTCCATCGCCGTGCCTTGAAATGCTGGAGCTTTGAACTTTCAATCGCTTATAACCACACTTTGTTAGAAAGTCAAGGCTCCTCTTCAAGTCAATGAAGAACAAACCCCTAACAAAGGTGCCATTACTAAGCAAGAACAAACCCCTAACAAAGGTGCCATTACTAAGCATATTGCTTTAAAATTTTTTGGTGAAAAACTGCCACAGCATTCGGATCCCTCTCCGGTATCTTCTCCACCTCGGCCCACTGATGCTGCTCCATCAACTTCTAAGACTACATTTAAGCAAAAGGTCCTTGAGTATCTAGAGGCTTTACAGCAACAATTCCAGAAACAGGAAAAACAACAACTGATGGCTATGGAGCTTGGCAAGGCTCAAGAGGAAATGGCCATGTTTTGGGGCTATGTTAGACCCAGGGACAAAGCTATTAAGAAGTCCCTTCAAAAGAACTTCACTCTCCCGATGCCCGCATTCCCTATGTTTCCTAAGGAGTTGTTGCTAGAACCGGAGGAGGAGGAGGGTGAGGGTGAAGAACTTATTGCAGAGAAGCAGACCACCCAGCAAGAAGGAGAAGCAAGGAAAACTGAATATGTCCATGTTTAATTTGAAAAGGAAGATGATGATGTGACTCAAGCCCCTGCACCTACTACCACTACCATCACACCAAGGTTGACAACACATATGACCGCACAAGAACGTGTAGTTCATCAATTGATCGAGGAACTCACGAAATTAGACTCTAATTTTTAATACGAGGTGCCTCTTAGTCAGCGTAAAAGGAAGCGCTTGAAGATAATTGCTGGAAAAGCAGTCCCAACTGAGAGTGGTGAATCCGAACAGTAGCAGCGTTATAAACGTACCGCCAAGAATTTTTCCAAACCAACTTAAGAGTAACAAGTATTCTTTCCAAGCTTTTATTTCTAATTCATGCATTCATTTTTCTTTATCCTTGCATTTCTATATTTGTAAATATATATTCTCTAACATTTTTCATTTTTTTTTTTTGCATCAAGGACAATTCAAACAATAGGTTTGGGGGTGTATTGTGCATATAGGTTACATTAGATATGTATGTTTATTTGTTGTATTTTCGTTTACTTTTGCATGACATACAATTTCCGAACAATTGCCAGACTTTGCTAAGTATATTTTTTTTGTCTATGATATTCGATGAGGATAATAATTCTTTGATAAATTTAGAAAACTGTTCGAGTAGTTAGGTATGTTTAGCTTAGGATAGCTATTTGAAAATTGATTCTTAAAAGTAGAACAACCTAAATATCAATACAATTAAGTTTGTAGTAAGATTTTTTTAATGCATTTAGAATTTCTTAATCCTAAATTCAATAATCTATTTGTAAATGATAAGGAATATTTTAGCAATAGTTTTGCACTGCAATGTTTGAATTTATTGAGTAGGTCAGTAATGCTTTGTTTGCTCCATCATATTATTGATCAGAAAAATGAGTTCAAATAAGAGTGATTAAAAAAATCATGATAATATTATTTTAGGGACACTCTTCTAAATTATTAGGCTGAGTAGCTAAAGAGGTAGTTGTTTGCTCCATCCATCTGTTTTGTTAAAAGCCTTAATTTATGAGGGAATTCCATTCAAATTGTGGCATGATGTAATATCTGGCAGTCTAGTTTTTGCTCCATTGAGGTTGTCAAGTAAACAAATCATGTGACAAGATGAATTCCCTATAGAAAGTAATAGTTATAATTAAAATTGTGGATAAGTAAGAACAATGAAAGTGAATTTAGAGGAAAGATATTTTAAATATATTAGGAGAGGGCTGCTATAGCCATAATTGAATAAATATTTAGGAACATTTACTTTTAGGAAACATTTTCTAAACTTCATTTGTTGAACAAGTGTATAGAACTCGAACCATTCTTTCTTTATTTAGAAGACTGCTGAGAATAAATGTAAAAAATATATTTTAGAAAGTCCAATGATATATTTGGTAATTTTAATGTTTTGGCAAACTCATGAATACCTGCATTCATGCATATTTGCTTGAGGACAAGCAATAATTTAGGTTTGAGGGGTGTGATAACTCTTGGAAAGAGTTATATTTCAGACCTCTGAACTGAAGTATTTACCTGTAACTAAGAAAATATGTTTGCATTTTAGACTTATTATTAGAGTATTGCATACTAAAGCTTGGAGTGTGTTTTAATTGTAAATTTATTTTACTTTAATTGTTGGAAAGAGATTTGGTAGTATTTGATCGTAGGTGTGGGTAGGATGAAAGAAAATAGAAGCATGAAAACAGAAAGAGGAAAAGAGAACAAAAGATTTGAAACATTGCCATGGGAAATGGTGGGATAGATTACCAACAAGAATGCCATGGTAATCCTAGGAAGATGATGCAGCTCTCAATCCACGTCACTCTCAGCCAGTTGTACGTGTACCAGATAAGTCACCCTAAAAAGAGGAGTAAAAAATGTGTACTGAGAGGGACGGATCTACCCTATAAAAGGACGATAGAGAAAAGAATAAAAGAGACACTGATCGTGTGTCAGAGTCTTAAAAATTTATAAAGAGAATGATCGAGCCTAGAAACTAACTATGACAACGATGGAGGCAAGTGCACCTATCGAACAGTAGTATAGCTTAGTGGCAAGACCGATTGTCCAACCCAAAGGAACTAAAAGTACTGATACTAACTTTCTTTTTATTATTTAGCCTAAGAATTAAGGGATTTATTATTTAATCTAAATTTAACTAACTATTTAGCTAAAGATGTTAAGTCAAAGAGAATGAATCGGGAAAAATACTTGTGGGAAAAAACCAATTGATTAAGGCAATACCCGAGGAAGAATCCACCTAGACTTCACTTGTTAATTAACTCTGAACCAGACGATTTATATATTTGACCTGATCCGTAGGATTCCCTAATTTATATTAATACCTCTCTCGAGGCTACTAACGTCTAACCATAGGTTGATTAATTGAAATATCTTTCTAATTAAAACCCCTAGAATTGTATTAACTCGATCTATGGACTCCCATATTAGGTTTGACCCTAATCTGGTAGATTTTCGTCATCCTATCTCTAGGGTTGCGATTAACTCCGCTTAATTATGCTAGATCTACTCTTAGACAGGGTCTATTTCTCCTCTGCCTAAGCACATCAATACTTGAATTAATATCCTGAAATATCAAAATAAGAATTAAGAACACATAATTAAGAACAAATCAAGTATTTATCATATAGTTCAGAAAACAATAACAAGATTCGTCTTAGGTTTCATCCCCTCAGGTATTTGAGGGTTTAGTTCATAATGATAAAAGAATACATCTCTGAGGTAAATATAAAACAAAACATAAGAAAAACCCTAAAACCCCTTGAAGGAATTGAAGAGAAGATCCTTCGTTCTGAGTATAACTCCGGCTTCTTGAGATGAATCAACTGGCTTTCTTCGAGTAAATCACACAATCCTAGTCTCTTTGGCTCGGCTCTTCAGCTTAACTGGACGCCCTCTGAAGGTTGGCCTCTAGGGTGTTTATATAGGCTTTTGGAATGGCTTTCTTTGCCTCTAAGTACCCTAATCCGAATGAAACTCTTCTTTGTTATGTCAGGGACACGCCCATGGCACACGCCCGTGTAAGTCGTGGCCAGGCTGTGTTCGAGTCTGTTGATAAGGCACGGTCATGTTGTCTTGGGCCCAGGCCGTGTCGATTTTGTGATATGGCCATTTAATCCGTTATAGGCCCGTTTCTTATTCTTTTCATCATCCGGTGCTCTCTTGAGTATAAAACATGAAAACAAAGGACTAAGAGCACCAAGTTCCACAATTCAAGGCTTAAATCATCCAAAAGTATGCTAAATATGGGATTAAAATATGTTAATATTACGGTTTATCAAATACTTCCACACTTAAGCATTTGCTTGTCCTCAAGCAAAATTCTCAACTCACAATAAACTTCATTGATTCATAATATTCATTAATAATGTTCCATTATAATTCAAAGATAATTTATACATTGATAATTTAAGTAGAAGGGTTCTAAAAATTCAAACAATCAAAGTCATAGTTTTTGTAACACAAAAAACATAGGTGTTTCCCCTTACCTAAATAATCACCTTTAATTCAAAATTGACAAGAGTTGACATCCTCACTAAAGATTCACTCAAATCACTCAAAGTGTTTAAGGTTCAAAATTAAGCACTCAAAATTCGAATATGAAAAGTTAATCCCATAGGCTTGCATGAAAATCAAATCTTTACCACTAAAAAATGAGATGATACAGAGATCAAAAGGTCTTTAAAAAGGGTTGTAATGGGGCTTGGGTTAAAGGTGTGGATAAAGGCTGAATTAGAAGGTTAGAATCAAGATTGAATTGACAATTTTCCTAACTAGAAAAATGAACCGATCTTAAATAATTACATCAATTGAAAATTTGTAATACTAATAATGCGAGCTTTTTCTTCAAGATATGGAATTTAAACATATAAGCTCACTTAATTGAAGAACTAATAATGAATTTACTAAAATTTTTTTTAAGAACAAATCATTACAATAATAAGAAAGAACTTTAACAACTAAAATATAGAACATAGTTAGGAAACTGTTCAAAATCAAATCTCGACAAAAAGGTAGTCAAGGAATAGTGATAACAAATACAATATGGGTTTTGGGTTAATATTAGTGGGTGAGTCAATAAAAAGGGTTGTTAGGATAAAAGGGGTTCACTAAGGGTTAATTGTGAAGATAGGTTTTTAGTGGAGTAAGTGGGTTAAGTCCTAAGTTCCTTTATCATCTGTGTATATCAAATCAATGATGTGGTCTCAACATGTATAATCGAAGCAAGTTCTAGAATAACAGATCAATGTTGACACACTCATAATAAAAAAGTGAGCACGAAAGAATGTATGCTCTAAAAGGCTCAAAATCTCACAAAACTTATGGGTTTGATATCAACCTTGTAAATTTCAAACTTCAAGGTAATAATTAGATTCAGGTAGACAACCTAACAAAATTTTAATTTTTGAAAATAGACTCATCATGCTTGATTCTCTAGTCTCCTAAAGTTTAAATCATCACTGGACAATTATCAATGACTTATTTTAAAACATATCAAAGAAAATCATGGATCACAGGAAATTCCATTCTAGTAGTAATTTGAGAAAATTACTTAAAGACAAGATATCATTTAGGGATTTGAGAATAATGCAGAAAGTTAGGCACTTCCTCGAAATAAGTAGTCACCCCCCACACTTAAGATATACATTGCCCTCAATGTACAAAGATATATATGAAATTTCAGAGATAGGGAGAGGTGAAACTTCCTAAATTTGGATGGTTTCCTTGCGTTGGGAGTGTCGTGGTGTGGTGGCCGATGACAATCTCTGCGCTAGATAAAGAAATTGGGAAGGTCGTGAAGGATAAGCCAGGAAATTATGATAATAATTCAAAATATAGTAAATATATATTTAAAGATAAGAAAGATAAAGAGAAAGAAAATAGAAAGTAAAATAAAATTAAAAGAAAAGATTAATGGACCAAAGAGTCCTTATTGGTAGATAGTTAGCGGGGTGAGTGTGATTTCTAAGGCTGTAGTGTCGTGGCTATGGTCGTGGTGTGGTGATTCCCAAGCAGCCTTTAGAACCTAAATCAAAGAAAACGAAATAAAATAGAGTAAACTAAGTAAAAGAAAAATAAAGAAAAGGAAAATAAAGGAGAAGGGAAAATGAAAAGAAAAGTTAAATGGACTCAAAGGTCCTTTTTTTGTCGAGTTAATGAAGCGGCGGCATGAACTTATGTAGATTGGACCCACAAAGAGAGACTGCTAGGATCCTTCCGTTTCTTCGATGTGGATGTGGTTAGATCTAGAGTTAGGGGAATAAAGAAAAGGATGAAAATGGAGAGAGGATGTAAAGGAAGAAGAAGGGTGGGGAGTAGGTAAGAAGGGGAGATGGTTGGTTTAAATAGAAATTTCATGTCTGGTACGTTCCCACGCCTATGTATCGTGGTCGTGTCGAGTCACACGACTGTGTCGCACGGTCGTGTTATGCTTTATTCGTTTCTCCCACGCCCATATGTAGTCACCATGCCTGTGTTGCTAAAACAGTTTTGACCACGGCCGCATCGCACGACCCTTAGTGTTCAGTTGAGGGTTCGTGGCTTGAAGATATTTTTTATCCTATTTCGTACTATCTCTGCTATGTCAGTACGTACATCCGTAGCATCCACACGGCCACGGCCACGGCCGTGTGGTATGGAAATTTACACTTGGTTAGTTTATAGTTAGGTACTAAAAAGGAAAACTAAGAGTAAAAATAAAAAAATGTAAAAATTAATGGGGTTAGTACTCGGGTTGCCTCCCGAGAAGCGCTCGTTTATAGTCTTAAGCTAGGCTTACCTCTCATTCACACATTCATGGTGGTTTTAGGAGTTAAAAGTCCTTCCTCATGCTATCAGTCCTTTTATCAGTATATAGCTCAAGTCGAGTAGCGTTTACTTTAAAAGTGTCGAATATAGGATTGGATTACTTACCTCAACTGTTCTGTATGGGAAAACCTTAAGTATCCTAAAAGAGATTTCTTTGTTTGTATTAGGGTGAGGAGGAGGTATTTGAGGGTCTGCCTTATCTAACAATACCTGATCTCCGATCTTAAATTTGTTTGCTCCACAGAATGGTGTTGGTTCTGCTTTGTGTATTCCTCATTTCTCCTTGAAGTGTGTCTTTCACTCATCTAGTTCATCCATCTGAAGCCTTCGTTCCTCATGAGTTATTTCCTTGTTGGCATGAGGTCTAGGATCTGGCTCAGTTGTGTAGTTCCGTGGTGCTTCCTAAAAAAAAGGTTTAATTGAATGGTTATTAATAGAATTTATGTTCTCACCCTGATTACTCGATGTCCTAGCCGAGTCAAGTGCCTGAAGACTGATTGATTCGTCACCTACAAAAAGTATGAGTTCACCTGCACTGACATCAATTTTAGTCCTGACGGTTGCTAAAAAAGGGTCTTCCTAGAATTAAGGGGATACTATTGTCCTCATCCATGTCTAAAACGACTAAGTCTACTGGGAATACGAATTTATCAATTTTCAGAAGAACATCTTCAATTATACCCCTAGGAATTCTAACAATTTTATTAGCTAATTAAATGCTCATCTTAGTTTGTTTGGGTTTCCCTAGACCTAGCTGTTTAAACATTTTATAAGGCATAACGTTTATGCTTACCCCTAAATCAGCTAAAGCATTATCAACAGATAAACTACCAATTAAGTATGGATGTGTAAAACTCCCTGGATCTTTTAATTTTCGTGGTAGTTTGTTTTGCAACATTGCTGAGCACACTAGTTCCACATGCGATTACTCGTCTAACTTTCGCTTGTTTGTTAAAAAAATCTTTTAAAAATTTCCTTCAATCTGGCATCTGCGAAAGAGCTTCAAGAAACGGTAAGTTAATATGTAATTTCTTTAAAAGTTTAAGAAATTTACCGAATTGTTCATCTGTGTTGTCCTTCTTCATCGCATCAGGGTATGGTATACGAGGTTGGTACTCTTTAATAACCGGTTTTGGCTTATCATGACTTACCTCATTCTTACCTTCCTCTACCACATCCTTTTAGCTTACCTTGGGCTCATCTAACCCTTCACTATCATGAGCTGTTATGGCTTGAAGTTGCTCCTTTGGGTTAGTTTCAGTGTTGCTTGGCAAGCTTCCTTGTGGTCATTCAGAGATTAGCTTAGCGAGTTGCCCTAATTGGTTCTCGATCCCTTGAATTGATACTTGTTGATTTTTAAGTGTTGTCTCGATGTTTTGGAAACGAGTTTCTGACACCACGATGAATTTTGTTAGTATCTTCTCAAATTTCGGCTTCTTTTCCTGTGGGTAGGGCTGTTGTTGGAAGTTTGGAGAGGGTTGTTGTCTCTGATTTCCTTGACCACCCCATGAAAAATTGGTGTAACATCCTGAATCGAGGGGCTTTGCATTTGATGTGTTTCTGTGTGTATGCTATGCTTAATGTGTTAGTTTAGGGTGTTTGGGGGTCCAGAAAAGGCTCGGGGTTAAGCCAAAGCCTTGGCCAAAATTTTTTTTTTGGGTACTTTAGTAGAGAGCTAGCTGAATCAGGACTTAAGGGATATAGCTTGTGTTGGACGACACAAGGAAGTTAGTGGGAAAGAGGCAAGGAGGAGCCTCTTAAGGTTCAGGTAGGTGACGCCACAAAGGAGCAGAGAGGGAGTAGGTTCAAGTCGCATTGTGCTAATTTTTGAATTCTTTTTGGCGTCAAGGGGAGCAGAAGTAGAGTTCGGCTGGGATACTTCAAGAGGGGAGAGTTGATTGAGTCAAACAATTTAAATATGTGGCTGAGAGATGAAAGAGGAGTGTGAATCATTCAAACTATTTCAAATAAGTGATCAGAAGTGGATTAAGGAGAAAAGTAAGGGATTAGCATGTGGTGAAGGTAGTGGCCGAATTTGAAGGCTTGGGGGGAGTGTAGGAACCGATTCTGGCTTGTTTAGGGTGTGCCGAATTTCAATTATGGTCATAGGCATTTTAGATTTCAAAGGTGCATTTTTGGTTTTGGTTTGTAGTTGCCGAATTTTTGGAGGTGTCTAGTAGCCAAGTTTGACAGCTCTTTTCCCTTTCGGCACTTGGTGTTCTTTTTTTTGACAACTTTTGAACCTTTTCTTTGTTTATCTGAAACTCCTATCATCCTCTCTACTTCTCATTTCTTTCTTCTTATTTGGATTACCTAAAGCCGAAACCTCATTCTTCTTTTCTTCTTCTTGACCAAATCCTCCTTGAGTGCTCACCTTCATCTTTCGTTCTTTGTTCAGTGGATTGCCGTCACTCTGTTCCACAACTTTGTCAATCAGATTCTCTTTAATCGTGGTAGGTATTCCCTTTTCGTTTCAATTCTCTTTTCTCTCCTTTTGGATGCCGAAGGCATTAATCTTGTCTTATGATTCTTGACCGAATTAAGGAGGGGCTTTGTCTTTGCGTTCTTTCAACATCTGATCTGTGATTGAAGGGTGTTAAGGGATATTCGGTTTTAGTCGACTTAGGTACTCAATCGGTGCCTTAATCCAAGTCTTTTAATCTTCGGGATTTGTCGATCTAGGTAAGGGATCTTTACTTTTTGAGCATATATTCTTATTTGTTCTTTGTTCAATGCTTTAATCCGGTCTATTGACCAAGATCTTTTTCATGGACTCAAACGCTAGCCAAGCAAAGGAAGGGGTTGGACCCATAGCCTCAGCCCCAAAGTTCAAGAAGCGCGCGGTGTCTGCTGTCCGAGATTGGCCACCGGGTTGTGGGCTGGCTTCTGAGCAGAATAGTAGACAAATAGTAGTAGTTCTGATTAATGATAGTGTCGACATAGAAAGCGTTGTATTGCGTGTTATTAGGTGTGTAAAACCTCATACACTTTATTTTAACTGTAATATTAATTGAATGGGTTGGAAAGCCGGAAAAGGCTGTGTAGGCAATCGTGATGCCCTTGTGGGTAAGGCTAGGAATGCCAGGTACGTGATTATAGCATTTTCTTGCGTGTATGGATGTATGTGGTAATCTATTACCTTGTTGATAGCATGTTGCATTCATTATGACATGTATGTTATGCATGGGATAAATCCCCACGGTGTGATGGGCTGGTACGGGTTGCGTGTAGAGGATGGAAAAACTATGTTTGGGCTGGGACATGATGCATTCATTTTTTTATGTCATCTTGAGTGGCCTAAGGCCCAATATGCGATTGTGGGCTTCGAGCCGTTTATGTGTTATAGGGAATTTACACACTGAGTCTCGATGACTCACCCCTTACTTAACCTTTCAGGTAATCAGTAGATCGTGGATATGAGAGTCGAGGCGGACTCGTGGAGGCCATGAAGTCTTTTCTTGTCGTAAACTTGATTCCTGCTTTATTGTATTTTTAATTGGGGATTTTTGGTTATGTAATAAGGCCTTTCTAAGCTAATATTTGGTTTTTACTTTTTATTATTTATTTAAAATTTGACACCATGAGAACTTAATCACAAAAGTAAAGATGGGGTTCTCAAAGTACGAGTAACACAAAACATACGTTTTCTTTCAAGTATCACCAAGCATAACGAATATTTGATTAACACCAATTGAAATTTTCCTAGACTAACAAATCACTGTTTTCAAGACATTGCCTTAACCGAATAGTTTCCAAATTTACGGTTTTTCCTAAATTCAACAAAAATTCATTTTTACTTCATCCTATAACATACCTGATCTGGTCGTAACGTTTAGGCCGAGTTTGGGGTGTTACAATTTTGGTATCAGAGCCTAGGTTGTAAAACTCGGGTTGTGAAATGGGTTCATGGGTTCAACAGTGTTTTATAAAATCGATATGAATGTTAATTAGAGAAAATCTTTTGATTGAAATATGGCATCCGAGTGTACCGACACCCGATCCACGCAGGTAAGTGTTCTAACTTTTGGTGATGTATGCATGAAATGCTTATTTGATTGAATGAATGTGGTTACTAGCATTAGGAGATTCAGACTTTAGAAACTGAACCCTCTAGATATATACGAACTCGCAAGAACTACTATTAATACTACTCCTCATAAGATTGCTCGGTATAAAACAGTGAAAGAAAGTACTAATTCATAAAACTTTTAATCAGATAAAGGCGTATCGGTAGCCATGAGTACTAGGGGACGTGGACGTGTTGTACGCGGCCGTGGTTGAGGCCGAGGTGTTGGGTCTGAATCCTCGGAGTCAGGACGTGGGTCAAGAAATGAGATGCCAGAACCGCCAGCCGCGGAAGCAAATTTTTAGGATCAAACGGGTGGGGATGATGCAGTGTCTCAGGCGATGTTACGGGTCTTGGAGAGGGTTGTTGGAGCGAGCATAGAATCTGGGGCTCGAAAAGCTGTGTCTGAACGACTTCGAGCCAATGGAGCAGAAATGTTTAGAGGCGTATCTAGTGTAGCTCCGAATGTAGCTGAGTATTGGCTAGAAGTAGTAGAGCATATCATGGATGATCTTGATTTTATGGTGGGGGAAAAGTTGAAAGGAGTTGTGTCTCTTTTGCGGGATGAGGCGTATCAACCGTGGTCGATGATCGAGGATGGTTCGATGGTGATCGCGACACAGGGATTTCTTCAGGTCGGCATTCTAGAGTAAGTACATCGGATCGAGTTATGTGGATGTGCAGCATAGGGCATTTCTGAATTTGGTTCAAGGAAATAAATCGGTGGCTGAGTATGAGGCGGAATTCTTACGTCTTAGTCGTTATGCCCAGGGGATAGTGGCCACAGACTATGAGCGTTGTGTTCGATTTGAAGATGGTCTGAGGGATGATTTGCGAGTGCTAATAGCTCCACAACGGGAAAAGAAATTTGCTGTTTTATTGGAAAAGGCTAAGATAGCCAAGGAAGTGAAGGTAGAAATAAAATGAATTTTGAATCGTCGGGGTCAGCTGGGCGTTTTCAGAAAAGACCTAGGTTGGATGGGCCGAGTCGAGTTGTAAAATCTATGGTTGATAGTCAGCCTCAGAGGTGTGTTCGATGTGGTAAATTTCATGTGGGCGAGTGTTGGATGAGTAACAGAAGATGTTTCAGGTGTGGGTTTACTGATCATTAGGTTAGAGACTGTCCACTGGAACGGGGCAGTGTAGGGCCAGTAAGTCAGGGTATGCTCAGCCAGATATAGGTGGTCAGCAACCGCAGAGAGGTCGGGGTCTAGCCAGAAGAGGTAATGGTTCTAGTCGGGGCTGTGGAACACCAGGCAGAGGTGCAGAGAGCACTGATGCGAGACAACTGGGGTTAGTCTATGCAGCTAGACACCGAGAGGAGGGTGATGCACCGGATGTAATAACCGGTATGTTCCTAATTTTTGGATTGCCTTTTTCTGTATTGATTGATATTGGATCGACACATTCTTATGTTGCTAGTGTGGTATCTGGAACTTTAAGCATAGACTCTGAGATTACTTCTAGGGAAATGATTGTAATTAGCCCGTTAGGACAATCTGTAGTGGTGAGCAAACTTTATAGGGATGTACCTCTAGAAGTTTATGGGTAGTTTTTCTGGCTGATCTGATGGAACTGCCGTTCGAGGAGTTTGACTTGATCTTAGGTATGGACTGGCTGGTGAGATATCGAGCGAATTTGGATTGTACAGCCAAGCGTATGGTGTTAAGAACTCCTGAGAATGATGAAGTTTTAGTGATAGGTGAAAGGAGGAACTGTTTGTCAAATGTAGTGTCTGCTTTAAGGGTAGAAAGAATGGTGAGGAAAGGATGTAAGGCATTCTTAACTTCTGTTCGGGCTCTGGAAGCCAATGAGCTAACTGTAGGGGATGTTAGAATGGTAAAGGAATTTTCTGATGTTTTCACAGAAGAGCTTCCGGGATTACCTCCGGATCGTGAAGTGGAGTTCGATCTTTTTTCGGGAACAGCGCTAGTGTCTATTGCCCCATATAGAATGGCACCGAAAGAGTTAGTGGAACTGAAAGCTTAGATTCAAGAACTGTTAGATTGGGGTTTTATCCAACCGAGTGTATCGCCTTGGGGAGCGCCGGTGCTATTCGTTAAGAAGAAGGATGGATCAATGCGTATGTGCATTGACTACCGTCAGTTGAACAAGTTGACGATCAAGAACAAATACTCGTTGCCGAGGATTGACGACTTTTTTGATCAATTGAAGGGGGCTTCAGTCTTCTCAAAGATAGATTTGAGGTCAGGATATCATCAGCTTAAGGTCAAAGAAGCGAATATTCATAAGACGGCTTTCAGGACTCGCTATGGTCATTACGAATTCTTGGTGATGCCTTTTGGGTTGACCAATGCGCTAGCAGTGTTTATGGACATGATGAACCGAGTATTCCAGTCTTACCTAGATCGGTTTGTTGTGGTATTTATAGATGATATCATGGTCTATTCAAGATCAGAGGAGGAGCATGATTCGCATCTTCGAGTGGTTTTGCAAATCCTGAGGGAGAAGCAGTTGTATGCCAAATTCAGTAAGTGCGAATTTTGGTTAAGTGAAGTTACTTTTCTGGGCCATGTTGTGTCGGCAGAGGGGATTAGAGTTGATCCCCGGAAAATTGAAGATGTGTTAGATTGGAAACCGCCTAAGTCTGTGGCAGAGATTCGGAGTTTCCTTGGTCTGGTCGGGTATTACCGAAGGTTCGTTGAGGGGTTCTCATTAATTGTGGCACCTTTAACCAAGCTGTTGAGGAAAGGGGTACCTTTTGTTTGGGCTGAAAAACAACAGGAAAGTTTTGAGAAACTGAAAAGGATTTTGACGGAGGCTCCGGTGTTGATTCAGACTGAGGCCAGAAAGGCGTGGCTTATTGTGATGCTTCACACAGGGGGTTAGGATGTATGTTCATGCAGGATGGCAAGGTTGTTGCGTGTGCGTCTCGACAGTTAAGACCGTATGATTGTAACTATCCCATACACGATTTGGAGTTGGCTGCGGTAGTCTTCGCCTTGAAGATCTGGAGACATTATTTGTATGGAGAGAAGTCTATTATCTACACCGACCACAAGAGTTTGAAGTATCTTCTAACTCACAAAGAGTTGAATTTAAGGCAACGAATTGAGCTGTTAAAGGATTATAACTGCTCGATCGAATACCATTCGGGTAAGGCTAACGTGGTAGCAGATGAGTTAAGTCGGAAGGTAATATCAGACTTAAGAGCAATGTTCGCCCATCTTAGTTTGTACGATGAGGGAAGCCTATTAGCTGCGCTCCAAGTGAAACCGACATGGGTGAATCAGATTAAAGAGAAACAGTTATCGGATGATATTTTGAGCGCTCGACTTTTGCGGGGACAGAATGGTGGAGTAGAAGACTACAGTTTGAACATCGATGGGGTTTTGTGTTTTCGTGAGAAGATTTGCATGCCGGAGGATGTGGAGTTGAGGCAGATGATTCTTCAGGAGGCGCATAGTAGCCCTTACGCTATGCATCCTAGAGGAAGTAAGATGTACCGGGATCTGCATGGACAGTTTTGGTGGCCTGGATTGAAGTGTGAGGTTACAAAATTTGTGGGAAAGTGTTTAACTTGTCAGCAGATTAAAACGGAGCATCAGTTGCCTTCGGGGCTATTGTAACCGGTGAAAATTGTCCACAGTGGAAATGGGATAGGATCACTATGGACTTTATTAGTGGGTTACCCCTTACGCCTACTAAGAAGGATTCGGTATGGGTAATTGTCGATCTATTGACGAAGTCTACCCATTTCTGTAAGAGTATGCCCAAAGACCAATCATGAGATGGTTGTAATAACATACTTAATTTACCATGTTTATTAATATAAAGCGTTGTCATTATTATTTCGCTTTTCTTTACTCGTGTGTATAAATAAACTGTTTCATAATAATGTCCTAAGAATAATATGATTATTCTTAAAAGATCCTTAGTCGAGTATTATTGTTGACTAGGACAACAATAATGCATTAAGACTAACATGTAGTTGATTGATGATAAAGAGTTGTCATTGATGTGGATTGTCAAAATCAATGCATGAATATGTGTGTTAGAGAACAACATATTGGATTGACCCGTTATGAGTATGTTTATTGGATTATTATGTAATTGTCACAACATTACTCATAGTGATTAATATGTATATGATCCTCGGACTTGAGATAATTATTATCTCAACATCGTGAGTTGTATATTTTGATACATCAAACGTATACAAGTAATTGGTTGTTCTATAAAGACCGATGTTGGATATACCACAATCTTTGTAGAGGATATGGTTGATCAATATAGGATAAGTCCCTCCTACATAATGGGAGTAATATCTTAGGCCACTTGATTGAGTGAGACTAGAAATGCATGGCCATGCTCAAATAAGTTGACATGAGATGTCATACTAATTTTTATATCATAGTCTACTCAAGATATCAAGAAACATGGGATGGACTATACAAGTGTGACTATTCCATGACTTGTGTCCATTCCAGAGATATAGGACTTAAGGATTAATGTATGAAAGGTTAATCACAAAAAAAAGTTATGTGGAATCATGACTTCTTGTAACTTAGGTAGCAATGATGCATTGCTAGATGCCCTCATTGTTTGTGACATTAGAATCGTTCTATTATTATCGCTAACGTTGCAAGAACCTACTGTGGTCACACCCTATGGTTTAAATGAACTAATAAAATATAATTGGTATTGTTTTTAGTTGTCACATGAATTAAATTAATTAAAGAATTAATTTAATTGGGCAATCAAATATTGAACATATTATATGTACAAGGATGTTGTACACATAATGACAACATAATTCTATTAATATATGAATTTGATTCATATATAAATTTAAATAAATATAGTTTATCGAAATCCTTATTATAATTAATGTAATTATAATTTTCGGTTAAAAACTTTATTGTATTTATTTAATCTTATGATACATTCAAGAGATACCAATTATAAAAGGGTATTAAAAGGATACCTAATAATGGGCCCAATGAAAAAGATACCCATTATAAAAGGCCCAATTAAAAGGATACCCAATATAAAAGGTATTTAAAAGAGGCAAAGCTTAAGGAAAACCAAAAAAAGAGATTGCTTGTTAGGTCTAGCAGTAGTCAAAGCAAATAAACCTCCAAAATAGTTTTGGAGATTTCTTCCGCTCATAGTCAAACCGGGTGGATCACGTAGAGGCCGACATCGGAAAAGGTTGTGGCTTGATTCGACAAAGAGATCAAAACTCTTGTTGCCAAGGCGTCATTGCTCACTCAGTTGAAGTTTTGGTAATTTCGAAACCTTTATTTCACCCCGATTCGCTCCTCACACATGGATCCATGGTTTGGATCGCGGATCTAATTTTATTCTCACGCGCCATGGGGGTATCGGCGTTCCAACAATGGGTATCGAGCCACTTGTGTGATACGAACTCGGGTTTAAATACTTGGGTGATGCAATTGTATGAGATTCATGTTTTGATCTTATTGTATTTTCGATTGTTTAAATCGTTTAAGCATAACTCGATAACTGTTCCTTTCTGAAATTGATTAAATGTTAATCATGGTGTTGTGGCCTACTTGATTTTATGTTATTATCATTAACTATTAACAAATCGTAATAATGCGACGGTGGTATTTATAGTTTCAGTAAGTGTTAATCGCTGCTAGTGGAACAAGGGTTGTTCCGATATGAAACCTCAAGGATTAAAATCCTAAAAACACGATTCTGTTGATAAAAAGTTATCAAATCGTGAGGTTTCATTTGATCGATATGCGATTTGTACTGGGCTCCGCCCCGCACACCGCCCGCTTCCTCCGACATCCTCGGACTCCTGCAAAAAGTTTTGTTAATAAAAGAAATTTATAAACTTGATGGGCCACAAAAGGTTGAAAGGATATTTTATAATTCACTTTAAAATAATAATAATAATTGAATTATGTATGCTATTTTTGACTAGCACGGTGTTTGAAATGCTTAGTTATAGCCCAATGACCCATTCGATAAAAGGTTGTATTTTTTTAAATACGGCTGCGTGTCGTCGCCTTACTACTATTCTCTTGTATTTCTCTTCTCATCTTATTCCTCGTATGTAAAACGCAATTTACAGATATTGTAATTTGCAAGAGTTGTTTGTGGGCAAACGAGAAGGAAGGTGGGATAATGATTAAGAATGATAGCTTCAAATGGCTTACACCTTTAGGTTTCTTTTTGGTTTTCCCATTGGCTTGGGTTGTACCACCTTAGTTTATGGGCTATAACTATTGCATTTATTTATTGCTTTATTTGTTCATGTATGAGATGCTATGGGTGTCTAAAGCATGCCAATTTTTTTATATATATTAAAATTTGAAGATAATAAACCTTATTAATTGATGAGATCGATTAGAAGACTAAATGGGCTGAAATAGACCGTAATTGGTGAGATGCAACAACCTTAATAAAATCCTCTATTAAAATATTAAGTCAATGGCCTTCCAATTTTGCCCTCGTTAAGGCCTCGATCAATACTATGTAGGTTCTCGCAAAGCGAAGTACTAGTATTTATCTTGGTTAAACGCAAGAATAAACAAGTGATATTCGCTGGTTAAAAATTGGTTAATGACTTAACTAGGTTACTCTAATAGGATTAGAAACCTAGAGGCAAGTAAATTGGATAAATCATAAGATGATTAGAACAAGAGTTGTTCACCAAATATTAGGAGTTACATATGATGTAATTAGCAAATGTTGCTTACCTAAATAACCATAATCTTAAGAGTAAAGCCAAAGTGACTTAAGAGGTGGTGAAATATGGATCCTTAACCTACTAGAAATACTTTTGAGAAAGATTTTCCAAAATTAATATACGAGGTTATTAATTTTGAAATAAAATAGTGGGAATATCATTTAATAAAGTCTTTTTAATGATTGATATAAAAATGGTAAATTTACTCACATGCATATTTAATTGTTGTAGATATATTATGGTCGCAAAACACTAGCACACTCTCATTGCGATCGGTCCTTGAGAAGGACAAATTGAATGGTTTGAATTTTCTTGATTGGTTCCAGTAACTTGAGGATTGTCCTTAAACAAGAACGGAAATTATATGTCATTGAACAACCACTTCCTAATGAACCACCCGCTAATGCCTCGAGGATCGATAGAGATGCTTACAAGAAGTATCTCGATGACATGATAGATGTTGGATGTCTTATGCTTGCCACTATGAATCCTGAACTTCGAAGCAACATGAGGACATGGTTGTTTATGATATGATCGAGCACACGAAAGAACTTTATCGAGGGCAAGCACGGCAAGAGAGGTTTGATATCTCTAAAGCCCTATTCCAATGTAAGTTGGTGAAGGAAGCCCAGTGGGACCTCATGTCCTTAAGATGATTGGCTATATTGAAAGCCTATCTAAGCTTGGGTTTCCATTGAGCCAAGAGTTGGCCATCGATGTTATTTTGCAATCGTTGCGGGATAGCTACAGCCAGTTTGTCCTCAATTTCAATATGAATGAAATTGACAAGACTCTACCACAATTGCTCAAGATGTTACGAATCACTGCTGAGGCAACTTGAAAAAGGTTGGACCTAAGCCCATACCGATGGTCCGTAATAACAAGGGCAAGGGAAAGGCCAAAGTTCAAACAAAGCCTAAGGGCAAAGGTAAGCCCAAATTTGGAAAAGGAAAGGCTACACTTGAAACCTAAAAGTGGGGTGTCTAAGGAAGGAAACTGTTTTCATTGTGGTGTGATCGGACATTGGAAACGGAATCGCCTGTCTATCTTGAAGAAGTCAAGAAGGCTAAAGCAAAGCGGAATGTCCGCTTCGGTATTTATGTTATTGATATTAATTTATCAACTACTACTTCTTGGGTATTAGATACTGGTTGTGGTTCTCATATTTGTACTTACATGCGGGGACTACAAAGGAGTAGGACTTTGGCTAGAGGAGATGTGGACCTACGAGTTGGAAATGGAGCAAAAGTTGCTGCATTAGTCATGTGGCAACATATACTTTATCTTTGCCTAGTGGACTTGATTTATGTTTAGAGGATTGTTATTTTGTGCCCAGCTTTGACTAAAAACATTATTTCAATTTCTTGTTTAGACAAAATTGGTTTTGAGATAATTATTAATAATAATTGTTGTTCATTTTATCTCAATAATGTTTTCTATGGTTTGGCACAATTAATTAATGGCCTCTATATTTTAGATCAAACGAATCCCATTTACAACATAAATACTAAAAGATCTAAAATAAATGACTCAAATCAAACTTATCTTTGGCATTGTCGTTTGGGCCACATAAGTGAGAAACGCATATCCAAACTCCATAAAGATGGTCTCTTGAATTCATTTGTTTTTGAACAATTTGAAGTATGTGAATCTTGCTTATTGGGAAAAATGACTAAATCTCCTTTCATCGGTAAAGTGAACGCAGCTAGTGATTTATTAGACCTAATACATTCGATGTATGTGGACCAATAAATACACAAGCCGAGGTGGATTTCACTACTTCATTACTTTCACCGATGATTTCAGAGATATGGGTATGTTTATCTCATGCGCCATAAGTCCGAGTCCCTTGAAAAGTTCAAGGAATTCAAAATGAAGTACAAAATCAACTAGGCAAAACTATCAAGTCACTTCGATCCGATCGAGGTGGAGAGTACTTGAGCCTAGAGTTTGATGATCTTTTGAAAGAATGTGGGATTGTCTCACAACTTACTCCTCCCGGTACTCCTCAATGGAATGGAGTATCGAGAGAGAAATCGAACTTTGTTAGACATGGTTCGATCCATGATGAGTCATGCTTGATGTACCGACTTCCTTTTGGGGATATGCACTTGAGACACCGCTTTCACATTAAATCGTGTTCCATCTAAATCGGTTCAAAAGACGCCATATATGAGATGTGGGTGGGAAACGTCCTAGTATGTCTTTTATGAAAATTTGGGTACATGAAAGCTTATGTTAAACGTCCGACGCCTACTAAGCTTGAACCCGGATCCACGAAAAGTGTATTTTTGTGGGGTATCCAAAAGAAACCAAAGGATATTATTTCTTTAATCCCACCGAGAACAAAACGCTTGTTGCTCGGATTTGGTGTATTCTAGAGAGAAATTTACTTCTAGAAAAGGAAGTGGGAGAAAGATTGAACTTGAAGAAATTCGAGAATCACAAGATACCACCAACCAGAGATTGAACAACAAAGAAATTCCACAAGAAATTGAGGAACAAACAACTACTATAGAAACACAACCACCGCAAGAGATCTTTAAGAGAACGCCGCACCCGAGAGATATGGATTTCTCATTACAACGCATGGTGACGTTCTTCTTATAGATCAAGATGAGCCTAGGACTTATCAAGAAGCGGTGACAAGCCCAGACTCTGAGAAATGGCTTGAGGCCATGAGATCTAAGATGGATTCCATGTATGAAAACCAAGTATGGACTTTGATTGATCCACCAAGGGGTTAAACCTATAGGGTGCAAATGGGTTTTCAAAAAGAAAACCGACATGGATGGTAACGCATACAAACATACAAAGGGCGATTAGTCGCTAAAGGTTTTCGCCAAATTCATGGTGTTGACTATGATGAAACCTTTTCTCCTGTAGCTATGTTTAAATCCATCAGATCTTGCTTTCGCCATAGTTGCATTTCATGATTATGAAATCGCGCGGATGGACGTTAAAACAGCTTTCCTTAACGGAAACTTGAAGAGGATGTGTATATGACACAACCTCAAGGTTTTGTAAATCCAAAGGATGCTAGAAAGATATGTAAGTTTGCAAAGATCCATTTATGGATTAAAGCAAGCTTCTCGAAGTTGGAATCTTCGTTTTAACGATGCAATCAAAGAGTTTGGTTTTGTCAAAAATGAAGATGAACCATGTGTTTACAAGAAGGTTAGTGGGAGCACTATCACATTCTTGGTACTATATGTGGATGACATAGTTATCATGGGAAATGGCATACCTACTTTGCGATCTATTAAGACTTGGTTAAGAAGTTGTTTTTCTATGAAGGACTTGGGGAAGCCACTTATATCTTAGGAGTCAAGATCTATAGAGATAGATCAAGGCGACTACTAGGTCTAAGCCAAAGTACATACATAGATAAAGTCTTGAAAAGGTTCAAGATGGAAGAATCTAAAAGAGGATTTCTACCTATGAGACATGGTATTTCACTCTCGAAGGAAATGTGTCCTTCAACTCCACAAGAGAGAGAACGTATGAGTAAAATTCCATATGCTTCCGCTATTGGATCTATCATGTATGCTATGTTATGTACCCGCCCGGATGTATCGTATGCCTTAAGTATGACGAAAGCAGTATCAAGTAGATCCCGTGAAGAAGGTCACTGGACCATTATCAAGAGTATCCTTAAGTACTTAAGAAGAACTAAGGATACGTTCCTATTATATGGAGGTGAGGAAGAGTTAAGTGTAAAAGGTTACACTGATGCGACTTCCAAACCGACAAGGATGATTCTCGATCGCAATCGGGTTTTGTGTTTTGCCTTAATGGTGGTGCCGTGAGTGGAAGAGTTCAAAGCAAAGCACAAAGAGCTCGATTCTACAACAGAGGGTCGAGTATATTGCGACCAAGAGGCAAAGAAAGGAAGCGGTTTGGATCAAGAAGTTCATTCTCGACTAGGGTTGTGCCTAGCATATCGGATGCTATAGAGCTCCGATGTGATAACAATGGAGCTATTGCACAAGCTAAGGAACCCAGATCTCACCAAATGATCCAAACATATACTTAGACGCTACCATCTTATTCGAGAGATTATCGATCGAGGGGATGTAGAGATATGCAGAGTACCTTGGATGATAACATTGTTGATCCTCGACCAAGCCTCCGACCACAGCAGGCATGATCGTCACACTAAGTCACTTGGTATTAGATATATGAGTGATTGGTCTTAGTGCTAGTGGGAGATTGTAAGAGTATGCCCAAAGACCAATCATGAGATGGTTGTAATAACATACTTAATTTACCATGTTTATTAATATAAAGCGTTGTCATTATTATTTTAGTTTTTCTTTACGTGTGTATAAATAAACTGTTTCATAATAATGTCCTAAGAATAATATGATTATTCTTAAAAGATCCTTAGTCGAGTATTATTGTTGACTAGGACAACAATAATGCATTAAGACTAACATGTAGTTGATTGATGATAAAGAGTTGTCATTGATGTGGATTGTCAAAATCAATGCATGAATATGTGTGTTAGAGAACAACATATTGGATTGACCCGTTATGAGTATGTTTATTGGATTATTATGTAATTGTCACAACATTACTCATAGTGATTAATATGTATATGATCCTCAGACTTGAGATAATTATTATCTCAACATCGTGAGTTGTATATTTTGATACTGATCAACGCGTACACCGTAATTGGTTGTTCTATAAAGACCGATGTTGGATATACCACAATCTTTGTAGAGGGATATGGTTGATCAATATAGGATAAGTCCCTCCTACATAATGGGAGTAATATCTTAGGCCACTTGATTGAGTGAGACTAGAAATGCATGGCCATGCTCAAAGAAGTTGACATGAGATGTCATACTAATTTTTATATCATAGTCTACTCAAGATATCAAGAAACATGGGATGGACTATACAAGTGTGACTATTCCATGACTTGTGTCCATTCCAGATATATAGGACTTAAGGATTAATGTATGAAAGGTTAATCACAAAAAAAGTTATGTGGAATCATGACTTCTTGTAACTTAGGTAGCAATGATGCATTGCTAGATGCCCTCATTGTTTGTGACATTAGAATCGTTCTATTATTATCGCTAACATTGCAAGAACCTACTGTGGTCACACCCTATGGTTTAAATGAACGGAATAAAATATAATTGGTATTGTTTTTAGTTGTCACATGAATTAAATTAATTAAAGAATTAATTTAATTGGGCAATCAAATATTGAACATATTATATGTACAAGGATGTTGTACACATAATGACAACATAATTCTATTAATATATGAATTTGATTCATATATAAATTTAAATAAATATAGTTTATCGAAATCCTTATTATAATTAATGTAATTATAATTTTCTATTTAAAAACTTTATTGTATTTATTTAATCTTATGATACATTCAAGAGATACCAATTATAAAAGGGTATTAAAAGGATACCTAATAATGGGCCCAATGAAAAGATACCCATTATAAAAGGCCCAATTAAAAGGATACCCAATATAAAAGGTATTTAAAAGAGGCAAAGCTTAAGGAAAACCAAAAAAAGAGATTGCTTGTTAGGTCTAGCAGCCGTCAAGCAAATAAACCTCCAAAATAGTTTTGGAGATTTCTTCCGTTCATAGTCAAACCGGGTGGATCACGTAGAGGCCGACATCGGAAAAGGTTGTGGCTTGATTCGACAAGAGATCAAAACTCTTGTTGCCAAGGCGCGTCATCTACTCTACTCATTGAAGTTTTGGTAATTTGAAACCTTTATTTCACCCCGATTCGCTCCTCACACATGGATCTATGGTTTGGATCGCCGGATCTAATTTTATTCTGCTGCGCCATGGGGTATCGGCGTTCCAACAATTTCATACTAGTTCGTGTCGACTACTCTCTACAGAAATTGGCTAAGTTGTATGTAGCAGAGACCGTGAGGTTGCACGGGGTACTAGTGTCTATCATCTCAGACAGGGACCCTAGGTTTACGTCGAGATTTTGGAAGGCGTTGTATCAAGCGTTGGGTACAAAGTTAGATTTCAAAGACAAATAAGCCATCCACAAATCGGCGATACAGATCGGAGAGGGTAATTTAGATCTTGGAAGATATGCTGAGAGGCTATGTCATAGAATTCAGAGGTAGTTGGGAAGAATTTCTACCGTTGGTGGAATTCGTGTACAACAATAGTTACCAATCTAGTATTCAGATGGCACCGTATGAAGCGCTGTATGGTCAGAAATGTCGCACTCCTACTTGTTGGACAGAGTTGGGTGAGCGTCAGTTGTTGGGTCCAGAATTGGTTTCTGAAACGGAAGATAAGGTTAAGTTAATTCGGACTCGATTGGAGGAAGCTTCGGACAGACAAAAGTTCTATGCTGATCTGAAGCGTAAGGACATAGAATTTGTAGTGGGTGACAGGGTTTTCTTAAAGGTTTCACCGTGAAAGAAGGTTCTAAGGTTTGGACAAAAGGGTAAGCTAAGCCCCAGGTTCATCAGGCCTTATCGTGTATTGAAGCGTGTGGGACTAGTAGCCTATCAGCCTGAGCTACCTTCAGAGTTAAGTCAGATCCATGATGTGTTTCACGTTTTGATGTTAAGACGCTACCGTTGGGATCCATCTCAAGTCGTGCCAGTGGAAGAAATTGAAGTAAGGCCTGATCTATCTTTTGAAGAAGAACCAGTGCGGATCTTGCAACGTGACATTAAGGTATTACGGAGAAAGATGGTTCCATTGGTTAAGGTTTTGTGGCGAAACCACAGTTCAGAGGAAACTACGTGGGAACCAGAGGACGCAATGCGGCAGCAATACCCACATCTCTTTTGATCAGGTAATTTTGAGGATAAAATTTCTTTAAGGGGGTAGAAGTGTAACATCTTGAATCGGGGGGCTTTGCATTTGATGTGTTTCTGTGTGTATGCTATGCTTAATATGTTAGTCTAGGGTGTTTGCGGGTTCAGGAAAGGCTCGGGGTTAAGCCGAAGCCTTGGCCAAAATTCTTTTCTTAGGTACTTTAGTTGAGAGCTAGCTGAGTCAGGACTTAAGGGATATTGCTTGTGTTGGAAGACACAAGGAAGTCAGTGGGAAAGAGGCAATGAGGCGCCTCTTAAGGTTCAGGTAGGTGACGCCACAAGGGAGCAGAGAGGGAGCAGGTTCAAGTCGCATGGTGCTAATTTTGGAATTCTTTTTGGCGTCAAGGGGAGCAGAGGTAGAGTTTGGCTAGGATACTTCAAGAGGGGAGAGTTGATTGAGTCAAATAATTCAAACATGTGGCTGAGAGATGAAAGAGGAGTGTGAATCATTCAAACTATTTTGAATGAGTGATCAGGAGTGGATTAAGGAGAAAAGTAAGGGATTAACATGTGGTGAAGGTAGTGGCCGAATTTTGAAGGCTTGGGGGGAGTGTAGGAATCGGTTCTGGCTTGTTTAGGGTGTGCCGAATTTCAATTATGGTCATAGGCATTTTAGTTCTCAAAGGTGCATTTTCGGTTTTGGTTTGTAGGTGCCGAATTTTTGGAGGTGTCTAGTAGCCAAGTTTGAGAGCTCTTTTCCCTTTCGGCACTTGGTGTTCTTCTTTTTGACAACTTTTGAACCTTTTCTTTGTTTAGCCGAAACTCCTATCATCCTCTCTACTTCTTATTTCATTCTTCACATTTGGATTACCTAAAGCCGAAACCTCATTCTTCTGTTCTTCTTCTTAGCCGAATCCTCCGTTACTCCCATTCATCTCTTTGATTTCATCTTGCTTTAGCCAAATCTTTTAAGCCTCTCTTCTTGTCCTTTATTTGCCGAAACATATCCCTCACCTTCTCACAGGTTTTTTTTCAAAGCCGAAGCATCCATTGTTCTTATTCTTTCTATATTTCTTCTTGGCCGAATCTTCCTTGACTGCCCACCTTCATCTTTCGTTCTTTGTTCATTGGATTGCTGTCACTCTGTTCGACAACTTTCTTAATTGGATTCTCTTTGATCGTTATAGGTATTCCCTTTTCGTTTCAATTCTCTTTTCTCTCCTTTTGGATGCCGAAGGCATTAATCTTGTCTTATGATTCTTGATCGATTGAAGGAGGGGCTTTGTCTTCGCGTTCTTTCGGCATCTGATCTGTGATTGAAGGGTGTATAGGGACATTCGGTTTTAGTCGACTTAGGTACTCAATCGGTGCCATAATCCAAGTCTTTTAATCTTTGGGATTTTTCGATCTAGGTAAGGGAACTTTGCGTTTTGAGAATATATTCTTATTTGTTCATTGTTCAATACTTTAATCAGGTCTATTGACCAAGATCTTTTTCATGGACTCAAACGCTAGCCAAGCAAAGGAAGGGGTTGGACCTATAGCCCCAGCCCCAAAGTTCAAGAAGCGCGCGGTGTCTGCTATACGAGATTGGCCACCGGGTTGTGGGCCGGCTTCTGAGCAGAATAATAGACAAATAGCAGTAGTTCTGATTAACGATAGTGTTGACATAGAAAGTGTTGTATTGCGTGTTATCAGGTGTGTAAAACCTCATACACTTTATTTTAACTGTAATATTAATTGAATAGGCTGGAAAGCCAGAAAAGGCTGTGTAGACAGTCGTGATACCCTTGTGGATAAGGCTAGGAATGCCAGGTACGTGATTATAGCATTTTTCTTGCGTGTATGGATATATGTGGTAATCTATTACCTTGTTGATAGCATGTTGCATTCATTATGACATGTATGTTATGCATGGGATATGGGTATGATGTTTAAGGGGAAGTGCTTGATTATTTGGTCACATAGTGATTGGTGGCTAAGCCACGTTATATTATTTGGTCACATAGTGATCGGTGGCTAAGCCACGTTATATTATTTTGGTCACATAGTGATCGGCATTATGACTGACAGCATGACTGTCAAAGTGGCGTGTAGCGGATGGAGGGTTGATTGTAGAAATCCCCACGGTGTGATGGGCTGGTACGGGTTGGCGTGTAGAGGATGAAAAAACTAGGTTTGGGCTGGGACATGATGCATTCATTTATTTTTATGTCATCTTGAGAAGGCTAAGGCCCAATATGCGATTGTGAGCCTCGAGCCGTTTATGTGTTATAGGGAATTTACACACTGAGTCTCGGTGACTCACCCCTTACTTAACCTTTCAGGTAATCAGTAGATCGTGAATATGGGAGCCGAGGCGGACTCGTGGAGGCCATGAAGTCTTTCCTTTTCGTAAACTTGATTCCTGCTTTATTTTATTTTTAATTGGGGATTTTTGGTTATGTAATAAGGCCTTTCTAAGTTAATATTTGGTTTTTACTATTTATTATTTATTTGAAATTTGACACCATGAGAACTTAATCACAAAAGTAAAGATGGGGTTTTCAAAGTACGAGTAACACAAAACATACGTTTTCTTTCAAGTATCACCAAGCATAACGAATATTTGATTAACACCAATTGAAATTTTCCTAGACTAACAAATCACTATTTTCAAGACATCGTCTTAACCGAATAGTTTCCAAATCTTCGGTTTTTCCTAAATTCAACAAAAATTCGTTTTTACTTCACCCTGTAACATACCAGATCTGGTCGTAATGTTTAGGCCGGGTTTGGGGTGTTACAATTGGGGTGGTTCCTCCAACCTGGATTATAAGTATTACTATAAGGGTTATTTTGAGATTTAAAATTGTTACCCATATAGTGAACTTGCTTGTTCTCAGCGTTCGTGTTGTAAGGTGGATAATCTGTGTTGTTCATCCCTCCTCCATTCGTATCGCCCTACATAACTGGATGTTCCTGCAAAGAACCACATAAACCATCAACCTTTTTATTTAACAACTCTACCTGATTCGATAGCATGGCTACTGCATTAAGGTTGAAAACACTGGCTGCTTTAGTAGGCTTTGTCTTCGTAACTTGCCACTGATAGTTATTCAATGACATCTTGATAAACCGTAAAAGTAACATATTTTAAGCCCACATTTAATATGTTTTTGGATGATTTATCCCTTGATTTATGTAAAAAGGTGCTCTTAATCCTTTCTTTTCATGTCTTATACCCAGGAAAGCACCCGAGGATGAAAAGAACATAAAACGGGCTTAAAACAGGCCAAATGGGCCAATTCACGAAATCGACACAGCCTGGACTTCAAGCCACACGGCCGTGCCACGCCTGACATCTATAACACGACCTGGACCCCGATAAACACGGCTGTGCCTCAAGTTAGAAATTCGAACATGGCCTAGAGTCGATCCACACGGGCGTGCTACATGGTCGTGCCTCTGTCGTCAGAATGAGCAATTTTAGTCGGAAAAGGATACTTAGAGAGAAAGAATCGCATTCCAATAGCCTATAAGTATCCCCTAAGTACCACCTTTGAAAAGGCGTCAAAGCTAGGCCAAGGAGCCAAGCCGAGAAGGTAAAAGTTAGGGAATAAACACGAAGATAGCCAGTTGATCCATCCTAAGAAGCCGAAATTATACTCAAGACGGCGGAATTCTCCTTCAATTCCTTCAAGGGGTTTTAGGATTTTCTTATGTTTTGTTTTATATTTTCTCTTGCGATGTTTTGTTTATTCATTATGAACTAAACCCTTCAGATACCTAAAGAGGATGAATGTAGATGAATCTTTTTATTTGATTTTTAAGTTATATAATAAATTACTTAGTTTGTCCTTAATTATGTTGCTTAATCCAAATCTAATGTGCTTAGGTGGAGGAGGAATAGACCCTGCCTAAGAGTAGATCTAACATAATTAAGCGGAGTTGATCGAACGCCTAGAGATAAGGTTACGAGATTTTGCCGGTTTAGGGTGAAACCTAATATGGGAGTCCATTGATCGATTTACTGCTGTCCTAAGGGGTTATTATGAGAGTTCCACTAATTAACCTAGGGTTAGATGTTATTCGCCTCGAGAGAGGGTTTAATATAGGTTAGGGAGTCTTATGAATCAAGCTAAGTAAAAGAAATCATATAATTTAGGGTTAATTAATAAGTGAAGTCTAGGTGGATTCTTCCTAAGGGTATCGTCGTAATCAACTGAGCTTTCCTTCAAAGTTATTTTCCTATTCGTCCTTTCTGTCTTTGTGTCCTTAGTTTAGTCTTCGTCAAAAGCAACTTCACTCTAATTTTAAGGCTAAATAAAAAAAAAGTTAGTATTAGTACTTTTAGTTCCTTTGGGTTTGATATCCGGTCTTGCCTAAGCTATACTACTGTTCGATAGATACACTTGCCTTTAATCATTGTCAGAGTTAGTTTCCAGTTTTGATCATTCTTTTATAAATTTTAAAACTCTGATTTACAGCGATCAAGTTTTTGGCACCGTTGCCGGGGAACTAAAATATTAAGAAAACTCTATTTTTATTACTTTAGCCATTATTTTTTATTTTTCAGCAATTTATTTTTATTTTTAGGATAAATTTTGATTTTGCTAATTTTTTTTTCTTTATTGCTTTTCTTTCCAGGTACCTCTAGTTTATGACTAGAAGGAACCCGAGAGGACCTTTAGTATACGAAAGTGATATTGAAGCTACCGCTCGAAGGAATCTTTCGAAACCAAAGCGAGCCCTAAATTACACAGAAAGAGAGGAAGAAGACAGATCCAATCCTACTGAAGGGATGGACGAAAACAACCCACCACCACGCGATGTGGGGGATCGCAATGCTCCACGTACAATGTTGATTATGCTAAACCACATTTAACTGGAGCAGAATCGAGTATTTTTAGGCTTGCTATAGCTCCTAATAATTTTGAATTAAAGCCTAACACAATACAAATGATTTAACAGTTTGTTCAATTTGATGGTTTGCAGGACGAAGATCCAAACATGCATATAGCTAACTTTTTAGAGTTCTGTGATACCTTCAAAATAAATGGTGTTTCTGATAATGCCATACGTCTGTGGTTATTCCCTTTTTCATTAAGAAATAAAGCTAAACAGTGGTTAAACTCGTTACAACGAGGGTCAATCACTACATGAGATCAGATGACCAAAAAGTTTTTAATGAAATATTTCTCATCGGCCAAAACGGCCAAATTACGGAATGATATTTCTTCTTTTGTGCAGATGGATGTAGAGACATTATACGATGCATGGGAGAGATATAAAGATCTTTTGAGGAGGTGCCCACACCATGGCTTACCCTTGTGGCTACAAGTCCAAACATTCTACAATGGTGTAAACCCCTCAACAAGGCAACTGATTGATTTAGCCGCCGGTGGAACTCTGAATAACAAAACTTCAGAAGCAGCCTATGAGTTCATTGAGGAGATGTCAATTAACAATTATCAGTGCCAAGCTTCGAGGACTAAACCAACAAAATCGGCAGGAGTTTTCAATGTCGACACCATGAGCATGCTATCAATGCAGCTTGAAATAATGAATAAAAAGCTTGATAGTTTGTGTTCTTCGCAGGTACATCCAGTCATGCAGTGTGACGCAAGTGGAACCGTGGCAAATCCTGAGTACCCACCCTACCAACCGGAAGCAGAAAACGAACAGGTGAACTATATAGGTAATAATTTCCGATCCAATAATAATCCTTATAGTAACACTTACAATCCAGGTTGGAGGAACCACCCAAATTTTTCATGGGGAGGTCAAGGCAATCAAAGAAATCAAGGGCAACAACCTCCTCAGAACTTCCAAAATCAACCCTATCCACAGGAAAAGAAATCAATCCATGAGGAGGAATCGGAAAACACAGAAAAATGCATACAAGATATCGAAAGAACCCTTAAAGATCAACAAGCGTTAATTAAAAAATTTACGGAGTCGTTTGGTGACCTCACTAAGGTGATTGGAATAATTTATAAGATGATTTGTGAAAACCGAGCAGGAAATTTTTCTAAGGGAATAGAACAGGTAAAAGAAGTCACACTAAGAAGTGGAAAAGAATTAGGCGAACTGAAGAAACAAAGCCCAAACGAGGATAACAAAGCAAGAAATGAGGGAATGGAAGAGGTAACTCCATTACGCAATGAGAACAACCCACCAATCCCATATCCAAAAAAGTTCAAGAAGGAACGAATTGATGTCCAATATGGTAAGTTTCTTGAACTTTTTAAACAAATACATAACAACTTACCTTTCGTTGAAGCCATTTCACTGATGCCGAAGTATGCAAAATTCTTAAAGGAACTCTTGACGAATAAACGAAAACTTGAAGAAGTGTCAACGGTGAAACTCAACGAAGAGTGTTCAGCCATTCTCCAAAATAAGCTACCAACCAAATTAAAAGACCCAGGAAGTTTTACTATCCTTTGTTTAATTGGTAGTTTAAATATTAAGAAAGCACTAGCTAATCTAGGCGCTAGTATAAATTTAATGCCTTATAAAATGTTTAAACAACTAGATCTTGGGGAACCAACACCCACTAGGATGAGTATTCAATTAGCAGATAGATCCATTAAATATCCTAGAGGAGTTATCGAATATGTTTTGGTAAAAATTGACAAATTTATTTTCCTAGTAGATTTTGTTGTGTTAGACATGGATGAAGACATTAATGTTCCTTTAATCTTAGGGCGTCCATTTTTAGCCACTGCTAGAGCCGTTATTGATGTAGGTGATGGTAAACTCGCGCTAAGGATAGGTGATGAAGAGATTATTTTTCAAATTTATGATGCCATGCAAAACTCTAAAGAGCAAGATGGTTCCTGTTATTTTGTTGATACTACTGATCAGATCATTCAAAATTCATTACAGGAAATCATCCATAACGACACGTTGGAACTGTGCCTGGCTCAAGAAGAGGGGGAAGAAGATGAAGACGATGAGTTGAATCTAACTATTTCATCATCCAGACAAATGAAAGAAGAAAGCATTGAAAATGAGCAAAAACCCTCTATCGAAGAGCCACCCAAATTGGAATTAAAACAGTTGCCAAAACACTTAGAATACGCATTCCTTGGGGACAATTCTATGCTACGGTAATTATCTCTTCAGAACTAGAACCCAAGGAAAAATAAGAGCTGATAAAAGTACTAAGAGAACACAAAAAAGCTTGTAAAATTTCTTACATCAAAGGAATAAGCCCAGCGTTTTGCACCCACAAAATTCTAATGGAAGAAGAATATAAGCCGTGTGTGCAACCCCAGAGACGGTTAAATCCTAACATGAAAGAAGTGGTCAAAACCGAGGTAATTAAACTTCTAGATGCAGGAATAATTTATCCTATTTCTGACAGTACTTGGGTAAGCCCTGTGCAGGTAGTTCCAAAGAAATGAGGAATGACGGTAATACCCAATGAAAAGAATAAGTTAATTCCCACAAGAATAGTTACAGGTTGGAGAGTCTGTATTGACTATAGAATACTGAATGATGCCACCAGAAAAGATCACTTTCCTCTACCCTTCATTGATCAAATGTTGGAAAGATTATCTGGACATATGTACTACTGCTTCTTGGACGGACTCTCCGGTTACTTCCAAATCCCCATAGCTCCTGAAGATCAATAAAAGACGGCATTCACATGCCCATATGGTACGTTTGCTTATCATAGAATGCCTTGGATTATGGAATGCTCTTGCTACTTTTCAGCGCTGCATGTTAGCAATCTTTGACGAACTCGTGGAAGACATCATGGAGGTTTTTATGGATGATTTTTCGGTATTCAGTAATTCTTTACATCTCTGCCTTAAAAATTTAAAACGAGTTCTAATGAGATGTGAGGAAACAAATCTTGTCTTGAATTGGGAAAAATGTCATTTTATGGTTAGAGAAGGAATTGTGTTAGGGCATAAGATTTCTAGTAAAGGGATTGAGGTAGATAAAGCAAAAGTTGAAGCCATAGAAAAATTACCTCCCCCTAGTTCTGTTAAAGCCATTAGAAGTTTTTTAGGACATGCAGGATTTTATAGAAGATTTATTAAAGATTTTTCTAAAATAGCTAAGCCTTTGACAAAATTACTAGAAAAAGATGTTCTTTTTAATTTCAGTCATGAATGTTTAGATGCATTTAATATTCTTAAGGATAAACTAATAAATGCGTCGATTATAATTGCACTTGATTGGAACTTATCCTTTTGAACTAATGTGTGATGCAAGTGACTTTGCAATAGGTGCAGTTTTGGGACAACGAAGAGACAAGCATTTTCAGCCAATTTATTATGCTAGCAGAACAGTAACACCTGCACAAGAAAACTACACCACTACAGAGAAAGAATTGCTAGCTATAGTTTTTGCTTTTGATAAATTTAGGCAGTATCTAATATTATCCAAAGTTGTCATTTATATCGACCATTCAGCTCTTCGTTACCTTTTAAACAAATCTGATGCAAAACCTAGACTCATACGATGGATTTTACTCTTACAGGAATTTGACTTAGAAATACAAGATAAGAAGGGAGCTGAGAATCTTGCAGCGGATCATCTTTCTAGACTTGAAAATCCACACACCAAAGAGCTCGATGAAGATGAAATAAATGATTCATTTCCCGAAGAACAACTCTTTTCTATATTACATTCTGAGGTACCATGGTTTGCAGATATCGCGAATTATTTAGCAGCTAACATATTACCAAGAAAATTAACACATCACCAAAAGAAGCGATTCTTTACTGATGTGAAAAATTATTTTTGGGAAGATCCCTTTCTTTTCCGCATTTGTGCAGATCAGGTAATTCAAAGATGTGTTACAAAGATAGAAGCAAACAAAATCTTGGAGCATTGCCATTCAGGAGCATCCGGAGGACACTACAGTGGTGTTAAGACAGCACACAAAATACTCGAATCAGGTTTTTATTGGCCCACTCTATTTAAAGATGCCAACAGGTATGTTACCTCATGTGATAGATGCCAACGAATAGGTAATATCTCTAAACGTGACGAAATGCCTCAAACATATATGCTATCATGTGAAATATTTGATGTATGGGGTATTGATTTTATGCGACCATTCCCTAGTTCGTTTGGAAACAAATACATCTTAGTAGCAGTTGATTACTTGTCAAAATGGGTAGAAGCAGAAGCTTTACCTACCAATGACGCTAGGGTAGTAGTTAAATTTCTCAAAAAACTATTTTCCCGGTTTGGCACACCAAGAACCATCATGAGTGATAGAGGCACTCATTTTTGCAACACTCAGTTTGAAAAGGTTTTAAAGAAATATGGAGTATACCACAGGATAGCAACCCCTTATGACCCCCAAACCAGTGGACAAGTTGAGGTAGCAAACCGAGAACTTAAACGCATTCTAGAAAAAACGGTTGAATCAAATAGAAAAGATTGGGCAGTTAAAGTAGATGATGCCTTGTGGGCATATAGAACTGCATTTAAAACACCTCTAGGAACATCCCCATACAAACTTGTATACGGGAAAAGCTGTCATCTACCATTTGAATTAGAACACAAAGCTTTTTGGGCAATAAAATTCTTGAATTCTGATCCTAAAATTTCACGAAGAAAGCGAATGATGCAGATGAACGAGTTGGACGAATGGAGAACAGACGCATACGAAAATTCAAAACTATACAAGGAAGCAACGAAGCGACGTCATGATGATTGTCTCAAAAGATCGAGACAATTCAAAGTAGGAGATCTGGTTCTATTATACAATTCAAGGCTTGAATTATTTACGGGAAAACTAAAGTCAAGGTGGTCGGGCCCATTCATGATCAAAACAATTTTTCCGTATTGGCACCATCGAGGTAACCTACCCCACGAAAGGCACTTTCAAGGTAAATGGACACTGACTTAAAATCTATAATGGTACAGATTTAGGCAATATGAAAGAGGAGCTTAGGCTCCACGAACCTTTTTTCAGAATCGAAAACAGGGAAAGTCTAGCTTAAGACTATAAACAAGCGCTTCTCGGGAGGCACTCCGAGCACTAACTAAACTAAAAAATTAAATCCACTTGTTAACCACACTAAATTAGTTCAACTGCATGCAGGTGTTCCAAACACGCCCTCGACACGGGCGTGTGCATAATCGTGCATAGCCAGGAAATAGACCACGGGCGTGCCAAGCACCGTGCATAAATAGGGTAAAAATTTCTTCGATGACACGGGCCCAACACGGCCGTGCCGTATAATGGTGTGAAAATTATAAAGATACTGACTTGTTATACACGGGCTACACACGTTCGTGGGACCGCACCATGCCTACCGTTTTCTTTGTCAAAGCACGGGCGTGCCAAAAAGACACACGGCCATGCCACAATCCTGAACGCGCCTAACCCTGAAAAACACGAAAAACACGGGCGATTTCAAAATGACACGGGCGTGTCATTAACCGTGCCTCCTCCCCTATAAATAAAACTAACCGTCATCTTCCCCAAAAATAAACCCTAAATTAGATTTAAATCCCCCTTCTCCCCAACTCCGACCAAACAACCACTCCCCACCCCTACAACCCACCTCTCCTCAACTTTTCCTTCCAAAAACACAGTACAAACTTCCCGCACAGCCGCACCACGGTCGTGCCACCCAGCCACACGCCCACGCCACCCCTGTGCCCACACCACAAACCCAGCAAGACCGCCGTGCGCACCGCTCGTGTCCGTCATTCATCACCACTTCTGGTCCTATTTTTCTTAAAATCTTCCTCCCATTTTTGCATATTTATCCTTTTTGTGATTTTGCGTTTAGATTAGACTATTTCTTGTTTAGTTTACACATACTCTTGATCTAGTTCATTTTTTTTAATTTTTCTTTGACTTTCTTATTACTTTATTTTGCTTATATAATTTTCAATTACAAGATTTTCAATGTTTGATTCATTTTTTTAATGCATGACTAGAATCGATTGTTGTAGGATTATTCTGTTCTTGGAGAATTAATGCTCTGATATTGGTAAAATTCAATTGTGAAATATTACAATATATTGGTTGAACTAGAAAACTTGCTTTACATTTGATTTGCAGGAATATGTCGTCGTCGCAAATTAAACTAGCCGTCCCAAGCAAGAAACGTAAAGAACCCGGATCCTCTTCTGCAAGCACCGAACTTAGACACCCGTTTCTCCATTTTCCACAAGCCGCTCAAGAGGACCGGTACAAAGCCATCAGGGATAGGCCAATAGGCACTGGACGTCGAATTGATTGGGAAGCCATCGAACAAGTAGGGCTTGCTACTGATATCCAAGCACTACTTTTGACTAATCCATGGGCAACCTTCTTTGCAATTAATGAGCCTACATACCTTGAGCTTACACTTAAGTTCTACTCCACATTCACGCAACAAACGGTAATGGCTCAATTCGACGACCCAGGCACCATACAATTCCGTCTCGGGGGAAAAGTACGTCAATTGAGCGTACCCTAATTCAGAGCAGCCCTTGGCCTCTACACGGCAGGATTCATAGAGGAAAACCCACTAGCCGGTCTAAACCGAGAACCTCATATCCTTTCGTTCGACTGCTGGCTCAACCTCAAACCCACGACGGCCACCTACAACCCCAGTCAATCTAAAGCGACAACCCTTCCTCCAGCCCTACGGTACATTCATGCCATACTCACGCATACCATCACAGGTCGAAAGGAGAGCACCGGTGTCGTCAACAAACACGATGTTTACTTCCTGTCTTGCATGTCTATAGGTCATGTGTTCGACTTGGCATATTTCATCGCATACGCGATGCAGCATCAAACCGAATCCCACAGGAAGGGGATTTTATCGATGGGGCCTTATATTACGAGGTTGGCTCGACACTTCAACCTCCTCAACACCGACGATCAGATCACCGCTCTAACATTGATGGGTAACATGGTACCCCAAGGCATCCAGATGATGCTACATATGAGGATGATCACAAAACGTCGCGGAACCAACCCCCCTCAGTACCGACTACGACAACCCACAAACGAGGGGGAGGACGAAGACATTCCTGATGATGTCTCAGAGGAGGCACCAAACCCGAGCCAACGGTCGCACCGAGCAGCACCATTATTGGAGGACATCTCCGCATGACTCGACCGATTCGAGTTATACTTCGCCGACAATACTCGATGCTTTGATGGGATAGAGGCCACGTTACAACAAATCTGACAGCACCTCCAAATCACACCCTCAGCACCACCACCGGACCCAACCCGAGACGAGGACCTCTGAGTCTTTTTAATTTGTCTTGTTTGTTTTTATTTTCATTTTATTTTACAAACTTTATTTCTAATTCTTATTTATTATTAAACTTTTATTATTAGGGTGCACTTTAAGATGGCTATCTAACTATTCCAACATTCCTAACCACATATCTAAAAACACTGAACAGTGACTTTGCAGAATAACCTATTCATTATACCTACAGGAAAGCACAACTAGGGAAAATAAACAAGCCAATTCATGCCACACATTTTCCACATTCTCCAAGGAGCCCATGACTAATTCAGGGAGTTTTGTCTTCCCCCCTTCTCTTTTAATTTCTCCCTTAAATATCATTATCTATCTTTGTACATTGAGGGTAATGTATATCTTAAGTGTGGGGGGTGAATAGTTATTCTGAGAAAATGCCTAACTTTTTTTCATTATTCTCAAACCCTGAGGATAAAGATGCCTAACTTTCTACATTGTTCTCAAATTCCTGAATTTAAACCTGTTATAAAGTAATTTTCTCATATTACTAATTAAGATGAAATTTCTGATGAATTGTGATTTTTATTGACATGCTTTTGAATAAGTCATAGTTAATTGGGCATTGATAATTAAATTTAAAGAATACTAGGGAATCAAGCATGATAAGTCTAAATTTCTAAAATTAAAATTTCAGGTTGTCAACCGGAATTTGAATGTTATTTTGAAATTTGAAATTTATAAGGTTGATGTCAAAAATACCCATAATTTTTGTGAGATTTTGAGCCTTATAGAGCATACATTCTTTTTCATGCTCACTTCTTGATTATGAGTGTGTCAACTATGAACTGTTATTCTAGAACTTGCCTTGATTATACATGTCAAGACCACAGTTATGATTTGATATACTGAGATGATAAAGGCACCTAGGTTTAACCCACTTACACCACTAAATAGCCTACCCTTATAATTAACCCTTAGTGAACTCCATTGAACCTAACAACCCTTTTATTGACTTACCTGCTAATTTTAACCCAAAACCCTTTGTATTTGTTATCACCCTTTCTTTTGACTACCCCTTAATCGAGATTTGATTTGAGCAAGTTACGTAAGTTTATTATTCTGGTAGTTAAATTTATGTTGTACTTAGTTTGTTCTAAAAAAAAAGTATATTCAGTATTAGTATTATGAAGAGTGAGCTTATACAAGTTAAAGTCTAATTATCAAAAGAAAAAGCTCGTATTAGTAGGATTATTATTATTTTCAGTTGATATAATTATTATCTTAGAAATTTTTAGATAGGTAACTTATCAATTCAATCTCGATTCTAACCTTCTAATTTCAGCCTTTATCCACACCTTTAGCCCTAGCCCTGTTACAACCCTAACAAAGACCTTTTGATCTGTTTATCATTTCATTTTACAGTGGTGGAGATTTGATTTTCAAGCAAGCCTATGGGATTAACTTTTCAGGTTCGACTTATGAGTGCTTAATTTTGACCCTTAAAACACTTTTCAAGTGATTTGAGTGAATCTTTTGTAAGGATGTCAATCCTTGTAGGTTTTGAATTAAAGGTAATTATTTAGATGAAGGGAAACACCTATGTTTTCGTGCTACAAATGTATGACTTATCTTGTTGGAATCTTTAGGACTCTTTGAATTAAATTATCCATGTATAAATTATCTATGAATTAAGATAAGGCATTGTTGATAGGAATTATGAATCATGGAAGGTTCGTTTTAATTGTAAGTTGAGAATTTTGCTTGAGGACAAGCAAAAGCTTAAGTGTAGGGGTATTTGATAAACCGTAAAAGTAACATATTTTAAGCCTACATTTAATATGTTTTTGGATGATTTATCCCTTGATTTATGTAAAAAGGTGCTCTTAATCCTTTCTTTTCATGTCTTATACCCAGAAAAGCACCCGAGGATGAAAAGAACATAAAACGGGCTTAAAACAGGCCAAATGGGCCAATTCACGAAATCGACACAGCCTGGACTTCAAGCCACACGGCCGTGCCACGCTTGACATCTAGAACTTAGCCTGGACCCCGAAAAACACAGCCGTGCCTCAAGTTAGAAATCCAAACACGGCCTAGAGTCGATCCACACGGGCGTGCTACATGGTCGTGCCTCTGTCGTCAGAATAAGCAATTTCAGTCGGAAAAGGATACTTGGGGAGAAAGAATCGCATTCCAATAGCCTATAAATATCCCCTAAGTACCACCTTTGAAAAGGCGTCAAAGTTAGGCTAAGGAGCCAAGTCGAGAAGGTCAGAGTTAGGAAATAAACGCGAAGATAGCTAGTTGATCCATCCCAAAAAGCCAGAATTATACTCAAGACGGCGGAATTCTCCTTCAATTCCTTCAGGGGATTTTAGGATTTTCTTATGTTTTGTTTTATCTTTTCTCTTGTGATGTTTTGTTTATTCATTATGAACTAAACCCTTCAGATACCTGAAGGGGATGAAACCTAGATGAATCTTTTTATTTGATTTTTAAGTTGTATGATAAATTACTTAGTTTGTTCTTAATTATGTTGTTTAATCCAAATCTAATGTGCTTAGGTGGAGGAGGAATAGACCCTGCCTAAGAGTAAATCGAACATAATTAAGTGGAGTTGATCGAATGCCTAGAGATAAGGTTACGAGATTTTACCGGATTAGGGTGAAACCTAATATGTGAATCCATTGATCGATTTACTGCTATCCTAGGGGGTTATTATGAGAGTTCCACTAATTAACCTAGGGTTAGACGTTATTCGCCTCGAGAGAAGGTTTAACATAGGTTAGGGAGTCTTACGGATCAAGCTAAGTAAAAGAAATCATATAATTTAGGGTTAATTAATAAGTGAAGTCTAGGTGGATTCTTCCTAAGGGTATCATCGTAATCAACTGAGTTTTCCTTCAAAGTTATTTTCCTATTCGTTCTTTTTGTCTTTGTGTCCTTAGTTTAGTCTTGGTCAAAAGCAACTTCACTCTAATTTTAAGGCTAAATAATACAACGAAAGTTAGTATTAGTACTTTTAGTTCCTTTGGGTTCGATATCCGGTCTTGCCTAAACTATAGTACTGTTCGATAGGTACACTTGCCTTTAATCGTTGTCAGAGTTAGTTTCCAGGTTTGATCATTCTTTTATAAATTTTAAAAGTCTGATTTACAGCGATCACATCTCTTCGATAAATTCATAGGCAGCTTTAGGTGTTTTGTTATTCAAAGTTCCGCCGGCGGCTGAATCAATTAATTGTCTTGTTGAAGGGTTCACACCGTTGTAAAAAGTTTGGACCTGTAGCCACAAGGGTAATCCTTGGTGTGGATACCTTCTCAATAAATCTTTGTATCTCTCCCACATCATAATGTGTCTTTAAATCCATCTGCACAAAAGAAGAGATATCATTCCTTAATTTGGCCGTTTTAGCCGGCAGAAAATATTTTAATAAAAAAATTTTCGGTGATTTGATCCCATGTAGTATTGGTCCTCGTGGAAGAGAATACAACCACTGTTTGGCTTTATTCCTCAAAGAAAAGGGAAACAACTGAAGATGAATGGCATCATCAGAAACGCCATTTATTTTCAAAGTATCGCAAAATTCTAGGAAATTCACCAAGTGATTTTTTTGGATCTTCATCCTTCAGACCATCAAACTGAACAAATTGTTGTATCATCTGAATTGTGTTTGGTTTCAGTTCAAAATTATTAGCAGGAATAGCAGGTCTAACAATACTTGATTCAGTTCCTGTTAAATTAGGTTTAGCATAATTATACATACTTCGAGGAGCATGATTTTCGGCCACCTCTGGAGGTAGCGGATTATTCTCATCCATCTCTTCGGTGGTATTTTTTTGACTTCTTGCTCTTCTTTTATGTAATTTAAGCTTCGCCTTATTTTTCTACGATTTCTGCGAACAATACCTTTAATATCACTGTCGTAAATTAGGGGTCCTGTCGGGTTCCTTCTAGTCATAAACTAGAGGTACCTGCTAGGAACAAGTAAAGACGAAAAATTAGTAAAGTTAAAAGCAAAATAAAAATAAAAATAAATTGCAAAAATAAAAATGGCTAAAGTAATAAAAATTGAGCGTTCATAATATTTTAAGTCCCCGGCAACGGCGCCAAAAACTTGATCATGTGTCAGAGTCTTAAAAATTTATAAAGAGAATGATCGAAGCTAACTATGACAATGATGGAGGCAAGTGCACCTATCGAACAGAAGTATAGCTTAGTGGCAAGACCGGATTGTCAAACCCAAAGGAACTAAAAGTACTAATACTAACTTTCTTTTTATTATTTAGCCTAAGAATTAAGGGATTTATTATTTAATCTAAATTTAACTAACTATTAAGCTAAAGATGTTAAGTCAAAGAGAATGAATTGGGAAAAATACTTGTGGGAAAAAACCAATTGATTAAGACGATACCTGAGGAAGAATCCACCTAGACTTCATTTGTTATTTAACTCTGAACTAGACAATTTATTCACTTGACTTGATCCGTAGGATTCCCTAATTTATATTAATACCTCTCTCGAGACTACTAACTTCTAACCCTAGGTTGATTAATTGAAATATCTTTCTAATTAAAACCCCTAGAATTGCATTAACTCAATCTATGGACGCCTATATTAGGTTTGACCCTAATCCGGCAGCTTTTCGTCATCCTATCTCTAGGGTTGCGATCAACCCTTGCCTTTAATCAAAATATCAACCCTTCCCTAATTTAGTTCCTTTGGGTTCGATAATCTGGTCTTGCCTAAGCTATACTACTGTTCGATAGGTACACTTGCCTTTAATCGTTATCAGAGTTAGTTTCCAAGTTCGATCATTCTCTTTATAAATTTTAAGACTCTAATTCACAGCGATCACCGGAAAACAATGACCTCTAACTGTCAAAAGAAAATTCCTACATACCTTGTCAGCTAGCACATGTTTGCCTAACGGGTTTGACACTTTTACTACATATTCTGTAGACTCAACAATCATACTCATGCTAGATGTCAATTTCATGCAAATATAAGAATGAGTAGACCCCGGATCAATCAAAGCAACAACAGAGATGTCATGAAGAGAAAAAGTACTCGTTATCACATCTGGAGATGATGCCTCTTCATGAGAGCGAATGACATAAGTCCTTGCAGGTGCTCGACCCTCAGACCTCACAGCAGAGTCTCTAGGCGCACCTCTACTACTAGCCCCACCTCCCAAGTTCTTTTTTGATCTACCCTTCCAAGATACATTGCTTGATCTCACTTCTTGCTTTCTTTCCTTCTCATCCCTCTCTGGACAATTCTGGATGAAATGGTCGGGTGAACCACACTTGTAACAATTACGGTTTGTAACACGCTGAGTTTGGGCCTAGTAGAATTGGGCCTATTAGGCCTTGGGCATGGGAGCGTTTAAAATTTTTAAGAACAAGAGAATGGCACTAATGCAAGTTGGACCTATTAGGTAAGTGATTTTGGAAGGTTAGAGGGCTTCCATGAAGTCCCGGGATCAAACTTGGGCTTTAGGAAAAATTTTGGTTTTAGTTGAATAAAACCCTGGGAGTTAGTAAGTAGGCTTTAAGAATAAAATGTGGAGAAAAATGACACAAAAGGAGTTGTGGTCTAGTGGCAAATGGCACCATATGGGAGATAAGGAAGTGATGCCATAGAGGAAGCAAGGGGTCCAAGGTTCAAGTCTTGGCGCTTGCATTTCATTTTGATTTCTTTTTAAATGAACTTAGACTTTGGCCCATAGGCTTATATTTAGTTGCGCGTGTTCTAAGTCACAAAAGGAGCTTGTGCTGTGGTGGCATGTAGCGTCTGGAGCATAGGAGAGGAGGGCAAGGGTTCGAATCCCATTGCAAGCAAAAAGGGAAATTTATTTTGCTAATTCGGGACGGCAAGTGGTTGTGATGGATTTAAACTCTGCTGAAGGAGGGATCCCACATCGGGAAGCTAGCATGAGGGAAGGTGAGAAGCTGGCTTTAAATAGAGCGATCTATGAGGAGAGTAAGCATACCTTCGTTGGCGTTTAGGCATTAAGAGTGTTCGGAGCGCGGATTAACTCCAGATTCCTATCAAGTGTGTATTTCGCACTACTCTAGCTGTAGAGCGGCAAATGCCGAAATACCGGTCACACGGCGATGGTAGCCACACGAGCGTGCGAGCGCACGTGTGGGAGCTTTGACGCGATAGTTGAGGCCATCATAAGTGTTCTTGTGGGTTTAGGCTGTTTGGGCCGAAATGGGGCCATGTAGGGCCAATGGGCCCGTGGGCCCAATCGGATAAGTTGTATGATTGTGTAGTAAATATTAGACTAGACTATGTGAATCTAATATCTGTGGCTAGATTTGGGCTAAATAGGCCACACGAGCGTGTGGGCCCACTTGGGCCAAGAATGGGCCTTAGGCCCATTCACATCATTATCTCTGTTTAGAATACTTGAGTCGCTCGAGGCGACTGTAGACCTTCTGAGGGGTTGACAAAATTACTGAAATACCCCAAATTGCAAAATTACCGAAATACCCCTAATTTGTAAAATTACTAAAATACCCCTAGTTTGCGAAATTATTGAAATACCCTCGATTTACAAAATTACTGAAATACCCCTGATTTGTAAAATTACCAAAATACCCTAACTTGCAAAATTACCAAAATACCCCTGACTTGTAAAATTACTGAAATACCATCGAGTTACAAATTATTGAAATACCCTCTATTTACGAAATTACCGAAATACCCCCTGGTTGTAAAATTACCGAAATACCCCTATAGGGTAGAATTACCGAAATACCCCTGAAGGGTAGGATTATCGAAATACCCTTATAGGGTAAAGTGACTATTTTGCCCCTAAGGGTAAATGACTAATTTTGTGTTATGACTTGACCGTGATCGTATGACTGTGTTTTAACTGACTTGACTGTGGTCGTGTGACTGATATGCTTGTAATATATGTTAAATGACTGTTACTGAGTATGGTTATTCTGCATACACCTGTGATGATTGAGCATGACATACACGACATATTGCATGGGGTTGGGACAAAGTTACGGAGGAAGTGTACGGCCCATTGTCGTTCTGTACAAGGCTTTCAACCTTTCTGCGATATTTATGACTTTTAGTCGTTCTATTAACCGGCAGCGATGCTGCGATATTTATAGCTTTTAGTCGTTCTGTTGACTTAGTGCCGCAACGGGTGCTAAGCTTGGTGTGTTGGCTGGGTGGGTCGATTTTATCCCCATAGGGTGAGTTGGTTGGTACGGGTGGTGTGTTGGCTGGATCGGGGTGGGATGCATCCTCATACTGTTGCATATCTGTTTATGAGATCTCACCATCGCATCGGGGGCTTAGGCCACTTGTTTTGCTATTGGTTTGGGCTAGGCTCAATTGATACTATTATGGGCTGTGACCCAAATGATATTGTAGTGTGCTTTGACCCACATATGCTCTGAACTGGACTATACTGTTACTGTTAAACGGCTTTGGCCCAGACTGTTACGGGTTCTGTTTCTGTATACTGACTGATACTCTAGTGAGGGGATTACATACTGAGTTTTCGTAAACTCACCCCCTTTTTTAACTGTGCAGGTAATCCCCAGCCTTAGACAGATCGGTGTTGCGAGGGACTAGGAGAAGGCCACACACTGCTTATGGTTTCCGTTTTGATTATTTAAATTCAAGTATTTTGATTTGGGTTGTAATAAGGCCTCTCTATTTTTAACTTATTATTTGTGATATTTATTTATGATATTTTCTAACTGCTAAACGTGGAATACGATTTCCAAAACGATAATTGTCTTCAAAACACTACATTTCTGCAACGTTTTCAAAAAGCTTCTGCAACTTCGTTTTTTAAACATCACCTATTTGTAAATTCTTTATTTTAAATATGCTTCCGCAAAATATAAGGTTTTAAAAGTAGTTATGTTTTCAAGTGGACAACAATTGCTTAAGTTTTTTTTTTTTTTTACAAAGAGGTTTTAACTCTCAAACAAGTTTTAACAATAAGAAATATGGTTTTGAAAAACACTTCCATGTGACACACCAGATTCAGGCCTAACTTCTATGCCGGGTTTGGGGTGTTACACGGTTATTTCCCCAACACTCTCCAGTGTGTTTCCTACCACAATTTGGACACTCCGGTTTGTTTAACTTTGAATTGCCCACGCTTGCTATCGAGATGGCTTGAACTCTCGAGCCTGAGTATGTAGTACCTCGATCTCGGTGTGAATATCCAACTGACACAGTCGTCCGAGGGTTTATTTCCTTAGACATCTTTGATTGAGTTTGATATGATTTACTCGTTGGTCTTTTTCTTGCATCTCGGGCCTCACTCATGGCTTTTCTCTTTTCCCTTTTCAGCTCCTCAGCCTTGCATGCCCTATCAACCAACACCACAAATTCTTTCAATTACAAGATCCCAACTAGAAGTCTAATATCCTCATATAGCCCATCTTCAAATCTCTTGCACAAGATAGCTTCTGTGGACACATACTCTTATTCATACTTGCTGTGTAACATCCTGAAAATGGGCCTATGCATTTTTTATTTAATTATACGAAATGGCATGTCTTATGTGTTATGAATGTATTGTGAACATTTTTGGAAACTTGGAAATGTAAGGAAATGACTTGGAAATGTAAGGAAATGTCTTGTCCTGGAAATGTAAGGAAATGTCTTGTAAGGAAATGACTTGGAAATGTAAGGAAATGTTTTAGAAATGCTAAGTTTTAAAAGTTTAAAAGAGGGAACGAAGGTAAGGTGGCCTTAAGAAAATTTATGGAGGAAATATGACATGAAATTGGGCTTGGAAAAGTGGCCTGGAGGTGCCCCTTAGGGCCTCTAGAAATGACGCCACATACAGGGGTATTGGGCCAAGGTTCGAGTCGCATGGGAAGCTAAAAATAGAAGTTTTATTTTGCTGCAAGGATGGACAGAGGTAGACGGCACATGGCTAAATTTTAGGAGTTTTATCCCTTTTATTTTATTTAAGGATAAAAGATGATAAATGAGGAATTATTCTTTAATTAGGAAAATAAGGGAGAAGTGATGGCCAAGTAAGGGACTTTGAGTTTAATAATTTCGGCTAAGTAAGGATAGTTGCTGAATTATCTTTTATTTTAGGTGATAATTAAAGAGATAAAGCTATCAAAATAGAATAGTGATGGCCAAGTAAGGGATTCTAAGTTAGTAATTTCGGCTACTAAAGGAAAAGAGGGCCATTCATTCTTTCTTTCAACTCTCTCTCTGCCGAATTCTCTCTAGCAAATAACTCCTCTCTTCTTTTTATTTTTTCCAAGCCAAAATACCTTGTGCTCTAGCCGAATCCTCCATCTTTATTCTTCTTTCTCTTTTCTTTCTACCAATCAAAAGCCAAATCAAGATCCTTCTAGCCTACATAGCCGAATATTGTTAAAGGTTCAAGCAAGGATTGCCGATTCCTAAAGTAAGGGTAAGATCTCATTCGGTTTCATCCTTTTTCTTTTAAGATTTGCCGAAATCTAGGACTAACCCCATTAATATCTTGTTGCCGAAACTTTGAAGAGATCTTTCGGGATTTACTAAGTGTCGACTACAAGGAAGGAGAAGTTCTTTTCCCGAAGGTACACTATAGGCCGCGTGTTCCCTATTTATTCGGTGAGTTTCGGGATTTAAAATCCACAAGGTAAGTGTTTATAGCATTCGGCCAAGGGCCATCTATGATGATTTAATGTGAGAATCGAATCTAACATATGTGTATAGGTATTTCGACTGATAATTAAGACAAGGGATACTTTCGGGATTTGAAATCGCAAGGTGAGTGCATAAGTACAATTGGCCAAGGTCTATTTTGGTAATTAGATCTATTCTTTATTTGTTTAAAAAGCCGAAACTAATCAAGTTAAATGATCTAGCATTGGCCGATTGAAGGGAGGAGTAGCACAAAGTTTTCGGGATTTGATTTATAGTGAAATCGGCACCAAGGTAAGTTTTGGGTTACAACAATCCTAATAGGATTTGGTTTTATGGCCGAATGGTCTTCATTAAATTTTTAAGTAATGGCCAAATGTAGGGACTAAGGATCTAAGGCTTTAGATCAGATTTTCGGGATTTGAAGTGAAGTTGCTAAGTTAATCAGGTGTGTACCCCACACTAATCTTAATAGATTATGGCTTAAACTTGATATATGTGTTAATATAAAAGTGTAAGAATGTGGCTAAGGTACCATGATATGGTACAAAGTACTCAGGTACGTTTCCTACTCCTACTAGGATTATGAAATATGTTATATTTAACATGTGATAAGTAATAAGAATGTGAAATTTGGCATGTTAATGCATAATATGTATAATATGGGGCATATGGGTTATTGAAAAGGGGAAGTGAATGTGGTGACCTAAGACCACGATATTTGAATGTGGTGACCTAAGACAACGAGATCTAAATGTGGTGACCTAAGACCACGGTATCTGAACGTGGTGACCTAAGACCACGAATACTCATAAGGGTGATGAGCACGTCGACTGCAGCGATTGCCTTCGATGGTGTGTAGCAGATGGAGGGTTGACTTAGTAGTCCCCACGGTGTGCAGGTTGGTACGGGTGATATGTAGCGGATGGCATCTAGGTTTGGGCTTGGGTTGCATCATTTTAATTTAATGATATATGAATTTGTATGCTAGGAAATGCCTAAATTTGTTAAGACTTAGTGTTGTGTTACACATTGAGTCTGCATTGACTCACCCTGTTGTGGGAACATTTTTCGTGTGATGATCAAGAATGGACCTGCCTGTGAGAAGCTTAGGGATGGCCATGCTCAGCAAGAAATTCATTTTATTTGGACTACTTTATTTTAAGTACTAAGGTTTTAATTTTGGGATTTATTTGATGTAAAAAGGCCATAGTTGAATTACTTTAAATTTTTCTTTTAATTACTATGTACGAATTTTCACCAAGTGAATTTTAAGTAGATTTATTTTAAAACAAAGCCTAAACGTTTTGTCACCTAAAGTAAAGGGTTTCAATAACAAATAAATTTGTTTTCAACTCGAGCCCAACCTAGTTCGAACTTCCTCCCAAAATCACTTCAAGTTTTCTCAAAGTGCAAATGAATTTTAACCGGTTTACTTCGAGGAACATACCAGATCCGGTCCAGGCTCGTGGACCGGGTATGGGGTGTTTCAGTTTGGTATCAGAGCCTGTTTCAAACTCTCGGCCTTGGGTTTAAGGCCCAAAACATTTTCAAATCGAGCCCAAATGAGTTTTATGAAAATATTTTTGGAAATAAGCAGGTTTTTGGCATGGCACCTAAGTCTCCGACCCGCAGTCCACCAGGTAAGTACCCCTATCCATTGTGTGATTTATGGTATGATCTGTAGAAGGGTAGGAATGGAACGTAGAAATAGTATGATAGGTACTTGAACCCTAGGACTAGTTTTCCCCAACTAATACATAAGACTTAAGTGCCTAAATTAAACAAACCTATGACTAAGTCGCCGAGTTAGGGTGTGGTAACCCTTGTGCGCATGTCTAGGATTGGATCTGGAAGAGCCTGGTACTTAAGCAGTCCTAGTTACTCACCTCCTCTTCGCTGGAATCCTACATGGTGCGTAGCTACGGTTCACCCTAACCAAGAGGACTCAGTCATAGGCTAAACACAATAACTAAAACCCGAAAGGGAACTAGCTGTGTTTTTATAAAAACCCCAGTTTTAAAACTCTTAAAATTATTTTTTTTAAGAACTATCTTTACAAAATCTTCTGAAAAAAAATTTCGATTTACAAAATTACAAAAAATACCCTTAGTGGTAAAGTTACAAAAATGCCCATGGTTTATAAAAATGTCCAAACCACCCACAGTTTTAATCAAAATTTCATTACCTTATAACAAATCCAAAAACTCTAATTTGCAAAATACCAAAATACCTTGATTTTGGAAAATTACGAAATTTCCCCTAACTTACAAAATTACCAAAATGACCTTGATTTCCAAAATTTTTGCAACATCACCGTTTTGGAAAATAGAAGTCTCAAAAAGAACCCTCAAAGTTTTGCAAAATTTGAAATACCCCTGAATTATTAAACTTTACAAATTTACCCTGGTTTACTACCGAAATACCCTCGAGTTTCAAAACTACCGAAGTACCCCCGGAATTCAAAATTCCCAAAATACCCCCAGGAACGCAAAATTACCAAAATCACCAAGGAACCTTATTTTGAAAAATTACGAAAATACCCCTGTAGGACAAATTACGAAAATACCCCAGGGATAGGAATAAGACAAGAGTGTCGAATAATGAATGTATGTGTTGGATGCTACTGAAGGAATGTCTGAATGAATGTGCCTCTATTGAGGAATGAAGGTGTCTCTGTTGATGAATGTGAATGTGATTCTCTGAATTAGAGTAGTGAACTTGAACCAAACTTTGTGTGATCAAAAGAACTACTTCTAAATATCTTTATTTCATAAAATTGTTCATGGTTAATAAGTGGAACAAAATTCGATGCATAAAACTTTTTAATCGATTAAGTCGCGCGTTAGAAATGAGTTCTAAGGGACGTGAACTTAGAGATTGTGCCTAGGAAGTATGATGGTTCTATTAAGATCAGAGTGGGCAGCATAAGCGTAGTACGGTGATTTAAGATGTATGATTATTCGTTAGTAAGTAATTTCGAGGACGAAATTATTTTTAAGGGGGGTAGAACTGTAACATCCTGGAAATGGGCCTATACATTTTTGATTTAATTATACGAAATGGCATGTCTTATGTGTTATGAATGTATTGTGAACATTTTTGGAAACTTGGAAATGTAAGGAAATGACTTGGAAATGTAAGGAAATGTCTTGTCCTGGAAATGTAAGGAAATGTCTTGGAAATGTAAGGAAATGTCTTGTAAGAAAATGACTTGGAAATGCAAGGAAATGTCTTGTAAGGAAATGACCTGGAAATGTAAGGAAATGTCTCGTAAGGAAATTACTTGGAAATGTAAGGAAATGTCTTGTAAGGAAATGACTTGGAAATGTAAGGAAATGTTTTAGAAATGTTAAGTTTTAAAAGTTTAAAAGAGGGAACGAAGGCAAGGTGGCCTTAAGAAAATTTATAGAGGAAATATGACGTGAAATTGGGCTTGGAAAAGTGGCATGGAGGTGCCCCTTAGGGCCTCTGGAAATGACGCCACATACAGGGGTATTGGGCCAAGGTTCGAGTCGCATAGGAAGCTAAAAATAGAAGTTTTATTTTGCTGCAAGGATGGACAGAGGTGGACGGCACATGGCTAAATTTTAGGAGTTTTATCCCTTTTATTTTATTTAAGGATAAAAGATGATAAATGAGGAATTATTCTTTAATTAGGAAAATAAGGGAGAAGTGACGGCCAAGTAAGGGACTTTGAGTTTAATAATTTCGGCTAAGTAAGGATAGTTGCTGAATTATCTTTTATTTTAGGTGATAATTAAAGAGATAAAGCTATCAAAATAGAAGAGTGATGGCCAAGTAAGGGATTCTAAGTTAGTAATTTCGGCTACTAAAGGAAAAGAGGGTCATTCATCCTTTCTTTCAACTCTCTCTCTCTGCCAAATTCTCTCTAGCAAATAACTCCTCTCTTCTCTTTTATTTTTTCCAAGCCGAAATACCTTGTGCTCTAGCCGAATCCTCCATCTTTATTCTTCTTTCTCTTTTCTTTCTACCAATCAAAAAGCCGAAATCAAGATCCTTCTAGCCTATATAGTCGAATATTGCTAAAGGTTCAAGCAAGGATTGCCGATTCCTAAAGTAAGGGTAAGATCTCATTCGGTTTCATCCTTTTTCTTTTAAGATTTGCCGAAATCTAGGACTAACCCCATTAATATCTTGTTGCCAAAACTTTGAAGAGATCTTTCGGGATTTACTAAGTGTCGACTACAAGGAAGGAAAAGTTCTTTTCCCGAAGGTACACCATAGGCCGCGTGTTCCCTAGTTATTCGGTGAGTTTCGGGATTTAAAATCCACAAGGTAAGTGTCTATAGCATTCGGCCAAGGGCCATCTATGATGATTTAATGTTAGAATCGAATCTAACATATGTGTACAGGTATTTTGACAGATAATTAAGACAAGGGATATTTTCGGGATTTGAAATCGCAAGTTGAGTGCATAAGTACAATTGGCCAAGGTCTATTTTGGTAATTAGATCTATTCTTTATTTGTTTAAAAAGCCGAAACTAATCAAGTTAAATGATCTAGCATTGGCCGATTGAAGGGAGGAGTAGCACAAAGTTTTCGGGATTTGATTTATAGTGAAATCGGCACCAAGGTAAGTTTTGGGTTACAACAATCCTAATAGGATTTGGTTTTATGGCCGAATGGTCTTCATTAAATTTTTAAGTAATGGCCAAATGTAGGGACTAAGGATCTAAGGCTTTAGATCAGATTTTCGGGATTTGAAGTGAAGTTGCTAAGTTAATCAGGTGTGTACCCCACACTAATATTAATAGATTATGGCTTAAACTTGATATATGTGTTAATATGAAAGTGTAAGAATGTGGCTAAGGTACCATGATATGGTACAAAGTACTCAGGCACGTTTCTTACTCCTACTAGGATTATGAAATATGTTATATTTAACATGCGATAAGTAATAAGAATGTGAAATTTGGCATGTTAATGCATAATATGTATAATATGGGGCATATGGGTTATTGAAAAGGGGAAGTGAATGTGGTAACCTAAGACCACGATATTTGAATGTGGTGACCTAAGACCACGAGATCTGAATGTGGTGACCTAAGACCACGATATCTAAACGTGGTGACCTAAGACCACGAATACTCATAAGGGCGATGAGTACGTCGACTGCAGCGACTGCCTTCGATGGTGTGTAGCGGATGGAGGGTTGACTTAGTAGTCCCCACAGTGTGCAGGTTGGTACGGGTGATATGTAGCGGATGGCATCTAGGTTTGGGTTTGGGTTGCATCATTTTAATTTAATGATATATGAATTTGTATGCTATGAAATGCCTAAATTTGTTAAGACTTAGTGTTGTGTTACACATTGAGTCTGTTGACTCACCCCGTTGTGGGAACATTTTTCAGGTGATGATCAATGAATGGACCTGGTCGATGAAGCTTAGGGATGGCCATGCTCAAAGAAGAAATTCATTTTATTTGGACTACTTTATTTTAAGTACTAAGTTTTTAATTTTGGGATTTATTTGATGTAATAAGGCCATAGTTGAATTACTTTAAATTTTTCTTTTAATTACTATGTACGAATTTTCACCAAGTGAATTTTAAGTAGATGTATTTTAAAACAAAGCCTAAACGTTTTGTCATCTAAAGTAAAGGGTTTCAATAACAAATAAATTTGTTTTCAACTCGAGCCCAACCCAGTTCGAACTTCCTTCCAAAATCACTTCAAGTTTTCTCAAAGTGCAAATGAATTTTAACCGGTTTACTTCGAGGAACATACCAAATCCGGTCCAGGCTCGTGGGTCGGGTATGAGGTGTTTCATGCTGAGCCTAACAAACTCGCGCTCATATTCTGCCACAGTTATTTTGCCTTGCTTCAATTCAAGGAATTCTTTCCGTTTCTGATCCACAAATCTCTAACTTATGTACTTCTTTCGGAACTCTTCCAAAAAGAAGTCCTACGTCACTCTCTCTCTTGGAACTACCGACATCAACATTTTCCACCAACGGTATGCCAAGTCCTTCAGCAATGACACGGCACATTTCAAGCTCTCCTCAGGTGTGAAGGAGAGTTCGTCGAATACCTGCATTGAGTTCTCAAGCCAGAACTCTGCCCTCTCGGGGTCATAATCTATATTAGCTCTAAATTCCTCAGCCTCTTACTTCCAAATCTTATCTACCTGGGGTTTGGTCATTCTCACCAAATCTATACCTTGAGGAGCCACAGAAACCGGCTGAGATATAGAAGGGGTGGTGGAGGTTGAGCATTAGGGTTCGCTCGTACATGCTCCGTGTACCAATTACTCATCATTTGGAGAAAGGATTCTTGAGCCTCTTCTCATTGACCCATAATCTTAGGTCTACTTTCTACAGGCGCGATCCCTTGCACAGGAGCCAGCGCGTTACTAGCAGCGTCATCAGCAGCCGCTCGGTCAAGATCCATTTACTATATAAAAACAAAGTTTAGAATTGTCAGCAGTCACCACATTATCAATATACGTTTATGGCATGTATAGCTAGATTCTTACACATTACGGTAGTCCAAGAACCGACTAAACCATAGCTCTAATACCACTAAATATAACACCCCTTACCTGTATTCAACGCTAAAACCGGGTAGGAGGCATTACCGAACTTAATTCACTTGAACATACAACTTTGGGATATAAAATTTCAATCTTACTTAATACTTCCCATTCACATTCATATCATCCTTATTATGGGTCTACGAGGCCTTAAACATGCAAACGGAGGGTCTTAGAATTAAACCAGGAACTTTTGTATACTTAGATAATTTTTGCCTAAACAGGGCCACACGCCCGTGTGAAATGCGACATGCCCGTGTGGGCAGGCCGTGTGGTTACACACGCCCATGTCCCTAGCTCGTGTGGAATTTAGTTTTCATTTCGAACCTACAAGGGTTTTCACACAGCCGGACACACGCCCATGTCCTTGGCCCGTGTCCTCTACACGGCCTAGACACGCCCGTGTCCTCACTCGTGTGTGAAAACCTGGGAATTCTAATTATGACATCAGCAACCTTATAAGGGGCACACGGCCTAGGCACACGCCCGCGTGTCTAGCCCGTGGTCGACACTGACTTGTAACTTTAACGTGCAGGGGACACACGGCCCAGTCACACGTCCATGGGACTAACCGTGTGTCACACACGGCCTAGACACACGCCTGTGTACCTGCCCGTGTGCCTACCCGTGTGGACAAGAACAAGGCTATTTGCCGAGCTCTATTTATCACCCAAACCCTTACAACATAAATCACATTCAACCATTAATCAAACAACCCAATCATGCATCATACACATTCATGAATAACCTCATCTTTTCATATATTAATAATAATGAGCCATCAACTATGGCTATTTACAAAGAGTTCATCTTTGAAGGAGCTAACACACTTGGCCAAAATAATAAGACATTTCACTAAGTCTAGCCCCTATATATGCCATACTCAAAATGCTAAGTCTAAATATATCGAGATGCACTGATAGTGTAAGTGATCTTCCGATTATCTTCGTATCCCGAGCCGGCTCTTTGACACTATAAAACAAGGGAAAAGAAAGGGAGTAAGCTTTAAGCTTAGTAAGTTTACATGTAAATAATAAGTATCATAGCATGTACTAATTAATCAATAACATTTCATACTAAGCAAGGATAATAACATTCCATAATCATGCTTACTCATTTCATCTCTTACCACATTCCAACCGTATAACATATATATTGCTCACATTTACTTGTACACATATCCTGCACTCATCACCACAAAGCCACGTAAAACATCTACTTAGATAATTTCTCGATGAACCATTCGGAATAATACTAAGTCCCTGGTGGTTTCGTAAACAGCCCACCATTAATCAATAATAGGGTGGTATCGTACATAGCCCACCAACAAGAATATTTACGGTGGTTACGCACATAGCCCACCAAATGATAATACAAACGATGGTATCACACACAGCCCATCGTGAATAAATAATAAGGTGGTATCGCACACAGCCCACCAAAAAGATTAATTACGGTGGTATCGCACGTAGCCCAGCAAATAATTATTACGGATATTTTTTCACACTTACATATCTATTCCGAGGTTCATACGAGAATCACTCACTATCTATCAATTTTAATCAATCTCAATCATAATTGATCTCATTCATACAATGCACCAATATGTAACAACATATGTATTAAAGATGTATCATTTACACATAAACTTACTTCGGTGCAAAATGTATTAGTCGACGACTTAGTCCGTAACCTTGCATTTTCCTCGGTCAAGGTTGTTTTCGCGTTCTTCTTGATCTATAATAATAAAATTTACTCATTCAATCACTTTATAACTCATTATACATCAAAATTTCTACTTAGGCAAAAATGACCATTTTGCCCTTCTACTTTGGCAAAATTACAATTTTGCCCCTCGGCTCGTAAATCATTTTTCATCACATTTTCTCATTAAACAAGTCTAGCTGAAATTTATTTCTCTTACAACCACTCATAAAACCAATTATTTCATGCATTTATTACACATTTACAACCTTTACAAATAAGTCCTATTTAGGTCTTTTTATGATAACACCTTTCACAAAAGCTGTTCCTTAACTCACTAAAATCCATTTTCTTCCAAAAAAACTCAACAAACAACATGAACACTCCCATGGAAAGTCCCTAAATTTTCAACCATTTAGCAAAATAGTCCCCTCATTAGCTAGCTCGAGCTTTGCGGGTTCCAAAAGTACAAAAATTATCAAGAAAAACCTCTAAAACCACTTACTTGCAAGAAATAGCTTGGCTAAAAGTTTGAACTCCAAAACCCCCTATTTTCTCTTCAATTTTTGGTGGAGAAGAAGTGTGAATAGTGAAAGATGATATCTCTTTTATTTATCTTATTTTATTCATTTTTTATCACCTAATTTCACCAAAATTTTGACCAAAATTAATGCTCTTATCTCCCTTGTTTCCTATGGTCGGCCACACTCTCTTAATAGCCTAATTGCACTTTAAGGACCTCCAATTTAATATTCTATAACTATTAGACACCTCTACCTCGTATAATAGAACTTTCATAATTTATGCGATTTAGTCTTTTTTTTTTCATAATTAAGCATGAAATCACCAAAATTAATACACCAAAATTTTCATATATCCTTATAATCATGCTATAAGACATAAAATAATGTTAAAATAATTTTCTTCAACCTCATATTAGTAGTGCCAAAACATTGTTCCGACTAGCCCCAAAATCGGGCTGTTATAATATTAGCCAATGGTTCATCGACTAGAAAAGAAAGGAATTCCTTGGGATAAAGCAAGGTCGAATGACGGTAACTGAATATGAGCGTGAGTTCATATGGCTCAGTAAATACGTTCGAGAATGTGTATCCACTGAAGCCATTATGTGCAAAAGGTTTGAGGATAGGTTAAATGAGGATATCTGATTGTTTGTTGGTGTCCTAGAATTAAAGGAGTTTGTTGTGTTAGTAGATAGAGCTTCCAAGGATGAGGAGTTGGCCAAAGAGAAAAGAAAGGCAGAAATCAAGTCTCGTGACTTGAGGAAGAGACAATTGGGTAAGTTATTTCAATCCTCATCCAAGAAATCAAGATAGTTTACTACTCGATCAGCCACTTCAGCTGGGTTTTCAAATAGAAGCAAGGGTAAACAGTACTCGGGTCTAAAGCTCAGACCACTTCGGTTGCTAGTGTTAGTAACGCCCGACCAAGTAGACTAGAAAGTCTACAGTGTGGCATACGTCATCTCGGTGAGTGCCGAGCAAATAGGAGAGCTTATTTCAAGTGTGGATCCCTAGATCATTTTATTAGAGATTGCCCCGAGATGGGTGAGAAAGAGAAATCTCAGAGTGCAAGATTGGGAGGTACTACTAGAGGAAGGTCACAGAGAAATCTGGGAAATAAAACGAGTAGTAAGAATACACCCTGAGAGCAGACTGTAAGATCTGAGGGTAGAATGCTTGCAAGTACTTATGCTATTCGCGCTCACGAAGAGGCGTTATCCCCTGATGTGATCACGGCTACATTTTCTCTCTATGATACTCATGTTGTAGCTTTATTTAATCCGGGATCTACCCACTCATATGTTTGCATGAAACTAGTATCTAGTATGAATATGCTTGTAGAGTCTACAGAATTTGTGATAAGAGTGTCAAGTCCCCTAGGTAAATGTGTGTTAGTCGATAAAGTATGCAAAGATTTCCCTTTGATGATTAGATGTCATTATTTTCTGGAAAATCTCATGCTATTGCTGTTTAATGAATTCGATGTAATTCTTGGCATGGATTGGTTAACTGCTCATGATGTGATAGTAAATTGTGGAAGGAAATTTATTGAGTTAAAATGTGAAAATGAGGACATTCTTCGTGTTGAATCAAATAAACAGGAAAGATTGCCTGTAGTGATTTTTTATATGTCTGCTCAAAAATAAGTAAGAAAGGGATATGAAGCTTATCTTGCCTTTGTGATGAATGCCAAAGAGTCTGAGTTAAGAATGGAATTAATACCGATAGTATATGAGTATCCAGATGTATTTCTGGAAGAATTACCAAGGTTGCCTCCGGATAGGGAGATTGAATTTGGTATTAAGTTAGCTTCTAGTACTGCCCCATTTCAATTGCTCCGTATAGGATGGCTCCAACCAAGTTGAAAAAATTGAAGTCACAGTTACAAGAGTTGACGGATAAAGGTTTTGCGAGACCAAGTTATTCTCTGTGGGGTGCTCCCGTATTATTTGTGAAGAAGAAGAATGGTTCTATGAGATTATGTATAGATTATAGGCAGCTTAAGAAGGTAACCATAAAGAATAAGTACTCGTTGCCTAGGATCGATGATTTGTTTGACCAATTGAAGGGAGCCACTGTGTTTTCTAAGATAGATTTGAGGTCTGGATATCATCAGTTGAGAGTCAAAGATACAGATGTGTTGAAAACTGCATTTCGGACAAGGTATGGACACTATGAAATTTTTAGTCATGCCTTTCGGTTTAATAAATGCCCCTGCAGTGTTCATGGATTTGATGAACCGTATTTTCTGTCCATACTTGAATAAATTTGTTATAGTCTTCATTGATGATATATTAATTTACTCTCGTGATGAGAACGAGCATGTTGAGCATTTGAGGAAAGCCTTACAAATTTTACGAGATAATCAATTATATGGCAAGTTTAGTAAGAGTGAATTTTGGCTTAAAGAAGTCAGATTTTTAGGGCACGTTGTCTCGGGAGATTGAATTCAAGTTGACCCCAGTAAGATTTCAGCAATTATTAATTGGAAGTCGCCAAGGAACGTAACTGAGGTTAGGAGTTTTCTGGGCCTAGCTGGCTATTATCGACGGTTTGTCCAAAGATTTTCTGTGATAGCTACGCCGATGACGAGGCTACTACAAAAAGATGTGAAGTTTGAGTGGACAGAAAAGTGCCAACATAATTTTAAGAAACTAAAGGCGTTGTTGATTGAGGCTCTAGTTTTAGTACAACCTAAGCCGGGAAAGGAATTTGTGGTCTACAGTGATGCATCCTTAAATGGATTGGGTTGTGTACTCATACAAGAAGGCAAGGTGATAGCATATGCCTCTAGATGGTTAAAGCTGCACGAGAAGAATTACCCGATGCATGATTTAGAAATAGTCGCCATTGTATTCTCACTGAAGATATGGAGACACCATTTGTATGGTGAGAAATGTCGGGTGTTCACTGATCATAAGAGCCTAAAGTACTTGATGACTCAAAAGGAATTAAATCGAAGGCAGAGAAGATGGTTAGAGTTGATAAAGGATTACGAGCTAGTGATTGACTACCATCTGGGAAAGGCGAATGTGGTCGCTGATGCCTTGAGTAGGAAATCCTTGTTTTCATTGAGAGCCATGAATACACGGATGGCTTTCTTAGATGATGGTTCTATTCTAGCCGAGTTGAGAGCTAGAATGATGTTTCTTCAAGAGATTTGTGAAGCTTAGAAAGGCAATAGCGACTTATAGGCCAAGAGAGTTCAGTGCGAGTTGGGTGTTGAGTTAGAATTTTGAATTAATTTCGAAGGATGTTAACGTTCTGAGACAGGGTCTGTGTATCAAGAGATGACAAACTTATTCAAAAAATTTTACACGAAGCACATAGCGGCTGCTTATCTGTACATCCAGGCAGCACAAAAATGTATAATAACTTGAAGAAATGGTATTGGTGGCCGAGTATAAAGAAAGACATTTTCGAGTTTGTATCGAGATGCTTAATTTGTCAACAAGTGAAGACTGATCACCAAGTACCTTCGGGTTTACTTCAGCCTATTATGGTTCCGGAGTGGAAATGGGACCGTATTACTATGGACTTTGTGACGGGTTTGCCGTTGACATCGAAAAAGAAAGATGTCGTATGGGTTGTGGTTGATAGACTCATGAAGTCAGCCCATTTTATACTGATACACATTGACTATTCACTTGATAAGTTGGCAGATTTGTATGTGTCAGAAATTGTAAGATTTCACGGAGTACCGTTGTCGATTATTTTGGATAGAGATCCGAGATTTACATCACGGTTCTGGAAAAGGTTACAAGAGGCCTTGGGCACAAAACTGAGTTTTAGCACATCTTTCCATCCGCAAACTGACGGGCAGTCGGAGAGGGTAATACAGATACTTGAAGACATGCTTTGATGTTGTGTTTTAGAATTTCAAGGTGATTGGGAAAAGTACTTACCATTAGTGGAATTTTCCTATAATAACAGTTACCAGTCGAGTTTGAAAATGGCACCTTATGAGGCATTATATGGGTGCAAGTGTCGAACGCCCCTGTATTGGACCGAACTCAGAGAGATTCAGATTCACGGGGTCGATCTGGTCAGAGAAACTGAAGAGAAAGTAAAAGTGATACGCGATTGTTTAAAAGTTGCTTCTGATAGACAAAAATCCTACACGGATTTAAAACGAAAGGAGATTCAGTTTCAAGTTGGTGATAAGGTATTTTTAAAAGTGTCACCATGGAAGAAAGTTCTCAAATTTGGCCGGAAAAGCAAATTGAGTCCACGCTTTATCGGACCGTATGAGATTACCGAGAGAATAGGGCCAATAGCTTATCGTTTGGCCTTGCCATCTGAGTTAGAAAGGATTCATGATGTATTCCATGTGTCTATGTTGCGTCACTACCGATTAGACCCTTCGTATGTGATTGTACCAACAGAGGTAAAAATTCAACCGGACATGACTTATGGTGAAGAACCGGTTAAGATTTTAGCATGAGGAGTCAAGCAGTTAAGGAATAAAAGTATAGCCCTTGTGAAAGTACTATGGCAAAGACATGGGGTAAAAGAGGCTACATGGGAGCCCAAGGAGGCTATGAAAATCAAGAAATATGAGATTGGACTATACAAGTGTGTCTATTCCATGACATGCATTAAATCTAAATATTAAGGGTAAAAGGATATAATACATGAAAAGATTATCACAAAAAGGTTATGTCGAATCATGACTTCTTCTAACTTGGGTCGGTTTCTAAAATTTTAATTATTCGCTGTGCAAGAAAATCGTTTTTAAACAAGGATTTTTCCAGCAAACCCAAATTCTTAGCCTTCTACATACCCTAAACTTGTTTTCCCTTCCCTCTAGAGGAAGAAGCAACAGCTAAGTTCACTTATATATGTCCAATAAGTCATTCCATTTGCTTAATATAACCTTGATGGTTTGCATTTGAATAGATGATATGAAAAAGTGAAAATGACGAGTTAGAAAAATAGATCGCATGTATCACTATCCGCAGTGAATTTGTTTTCTCACTATGAACAAGAGATGACTTGAAAATTAAATTTATTTCTTCGAATTATTATTTAATTAAGTTGCAATTAAATAATTGAAGTTCAAAGTGGAAAATTAAATTATTAAGTCATCATAGTTCCATAACAACAAGATAATTTTATTTACTTATAGATTCTAGTACAATAAAATTATCATGATTTTAACAGGATTAGAATTTATTTTAAGAAAATAATTTAATTAAGATAATTAATTAAATTGAATAAATAATATTTTATGTATAGGAAAAAATATTTATTGAGTAGGATAAATTATATGAGTTGGCATAAAAACCAAATAACACATATATTTGAACTCAATACATGAAAAACCCATATTAGCCCATTCAAGGGTGATAGACGACAATCCTAGAAGTTTCAAAAAGGGGTGAGCTACCCACCCCTAAGTACTCCTAGTAGAAGTATTTTTTCTATTAAAATATTATTATTTGACTACACCTTTGTCAATTGAGACTATTATTAATTTATCTATAAATAGAGGCTATGAGCTATGTAAAATATAACCCACTTACTAAGAGATTGTTCCAAATTAACACACAAGTAATTTAGAGAGAGTGACTCTCATTTCTAAAGATTAGAAGTCAGAAAAGTTACGTATGTGTCATTTAAGCGTCATAACTCTAATATATAACTATTGCACATTAACCTTAATTTCTAACTAGTCCATTCTCAAGTAAAAATTAGTTACTATTTACAAATTTTTTGGCACATACTTTATTTAATAAATGAAAACCAAACAATCTTAATTGTAACAGTCGGATTTTGGGGCTAGTCGAAACAGTGGTTTTGGAACCACTAATCCGAGGTTAGAGAAAATTATTTTAATATTATTTTATGTGTTACAGCATGATTATATGAATGAATGAAAATTTTGGTGCATTAATTTTAGCGATTTCATGCTTAATTGCGAAAAAGGACTAAATCGCACAAAGTGCAAAGTTCTGTTCTACAAGCTAAAAGTGCCAAATAGCTATAGAACCTTACTTGGAGGTCCTTAAAGTGCAATTATACCTTTAGGAAAGGTTTGGCTGGCCATAGGGGGACAAGAAATGTCAAAATTTGGTCAAAGTGGGTGGATTAGGTGACTAAATTGATATAATAAAATAGAATAAAGAAAAAAATGATATCATCCTTACCTCTTCATCTTCTCCACCGAAAATATCATCAAAATAGGGGTTTTTGGAAGCTTGAAATTTTTAGCAACTTAATCCTTTACAAATCAAGAAGAACGTGGAATTAACGTTGACCGAGGAAAAGGCAAGGTTTCGGACTAGATTGACAAATAGGCATATTTTGGTACTGAGGTACGTTTGTGTGTAATAATTTAACATCATTTTATTATGTTTTAAAATGTTTGACATTCGTGAAGAGGTATGTTATTTCTATGAAATTGAGCAATGATGTTTCAATGAGAAAAAGATGAAAATTTATGATGTTGAAGTCCCGGTTGAACCTTAGGAAGTAAGAGGATACCATCATCAAGACATGAGATATATGAGGTCCCGTATAAGACCATGTTTGGGACATGGCCTTGGCACTGAATTGAGATCCCCTATAAGATCATATCTAGGATATGGCATCGGCATCGAATATAAAAATCGTGTAAGACCATGTCTAGGACATGGCCTCGATATATGATCTCGTATAAGACCATATCTGGGATATGGCATCGGCATCGAGATGTGATCCCATGTAAGACCATATCTCGGATATGGCATTGGCATCGTATTATGTGAATGATGATTTTTGTGTATCCTCAAGTATTCCAAGTGGTTCAATAGGATAAGAAGTTAAGTTTATGTTGAAGATGGAATTAGTACTAAAGCTATGCAATGAAGTGATACAGGTACATATGAGTATCTTATGAGAAATGTGACCAATATGTGATATGTAATTGGTAAGAGTAAACATGAGTAAGTTATGACAATGTGCTTGAGAATTTGAATTGTTACTCAATGTAATGTATGGATGTTATCATAAGCCTTAATGTTGCTATTTATTTCATGCAAACTTACTAAGCTTTATGCTTACCCCTCCTTTTCCATTCTCCTTATAGTATTACCAAGCTAGCTCGGGATCGTAGATGTTGGAGCTCGATTCACACTATCAAGCCATTCTTCGGGTATAGTAAAGTCTGATCATTTTGGATATGGCATGTATAGGGACTTGGTCATTTTGTAATATGTCATATTGGCTAGCCAAAATGTTGGCTGTTAAGGTTAATTATTCATTTTGTATATGGTCGCTGAATTCGACCACAACTAGCCAAGTTATATATGCAATTGAATGAGTAATTTGTGAAATTTATATATGCATGATGAAGTAGTGAATATTGGAAGTGCTTTACGGTCATATTATGTGTTGCTTTTCAGGGTAGTAAAAGGGCTTGGTAAATAGCCTTGTATTTGTCCACACGGGCGTGTGTCTAGGCCATGTATGACACACAGTCAGGCCCATGGGCGTGTGGTTTGGCCGTGTGTCCCCTCGCATCCTAACTTGGCAAAACAGAATGCCAAGTAGTAACCACACGAGCTGAGACATGGCTGTGTGACTCAACCGTGTGGATGACACGACCCTAAGATATGGGCATGTGCTCAAGCTGTGTGAAGTCTGCACCTGAAGTTAGGAATTTAATTCACCACACGGTCTAAGGACACGGGCGTGTGCCTTGGCCGTGTGACCTTATGGAGATGATGACGTCAGAAATAGAATGTAAAGTTTTTCACACACGGGCTAAGACACAGGCGTGTCATAGCTGTGTGAAGGACACGGGCGTGCGTCAGGTCGTGTGAAAACCCCTGTAGGTTTGATTTGAGAAATAAATCTACACGGGTGTGGAACACGGGCATGTGATATGTCACACGGGTGTATTCCTTCTTCCATACGGGCGTGTGGACTGTTTGATGAGAATTTTTCTAAGTTTTTCCAGAGATCTTCTAAAGAACTCGATTTGATCTCGAAATGTTTCTGTGATGTGTTTTGGGCCTCGCAGGCCTATATTAAGGTTTTCAAGAGGAAGTTTGGAAAGTTTTAAATTTGAATGGACTTTTATGATTCGAAATTGTGCCTTTGCATGTGATTAAGTTAGGTAATGCATTGTACCCTGTCCCGGTGTTGGATACGGGTAAGGGGTGTTATATTAACTATATCAAATCACTTTGAATTTGGGTAATAATTATTCTTATTATATATGTGACGTTCATATTATCCATCAATCTCCCACTTGGACCACATATATATACTAATTACCTTAGAATTACACCTTATAAGCTAAAAAATTTATTATCTTATCCCAAAAATGCATTTTGAATAATTTCATCTATTAATTATGTGAACATAGAAGCAATGAGACTTTTGTTACATATATCATAATTAGATCTGTCACTGATTAAGTATATTAACATAACCAAACAACATAAATTAAGTATGGATGTTTCTATAAATAATGTAACTAACATAAATGTTATAACCATTAGACTTTAATGAGCTAGTATTGTTATTTTTCAGTAAAAAAAAATTATAATTTTAAACTTTTCTTATAAATTTTATTTATAATTTTTATGATTTTTTAATTTTAAAAGGGCTTGATTGATTTTCTTTAATTTGTTACTAGGGTGTTTTTTACCCTTTAGCCTTATTAGTTTCAGTGTTTTCTAATTTACTTCAAATAAAAGAATAGGGGTCAAATTGAATAAATATGTAAAGATTGAGGGCAAAATTTGTTATTATAAGTTATATATATACACCAAATTTTAACAGATGAACTGTTTTGCTCACTCATCTAATTTACTAGGGTTAATTTACTCATTTTTCAATAAAAGAGCTAAAATGTAATCTAGAATATAATACATAAATTTTGTGATAGAAATACTATTTTATGAATTCTAATTTTGTAGGCATTAGAAAAACGCACACGTACAACCCAAAGCTTGGTCGATCGATATCTTGTTGTTGTTCGAGACTTATGAAATGTAACATTCAGAGTTACAGGGGGCCTCTACACTACCTTGCTTTCCTCTAGTAGCCAGTGCCATCGGCCCAAGCCTTGGCCCTGACCATTCATGGCAGCCAAGTGCCCTGTGTTAGAATTGTAAAATAAATCTGAAATAAAACTTAATAAACCAGGATCTATCATGTCAAACCATCAAGAATAAATCAAGAACAAAAGAAAATGTGGAAGCATACCTTAATCCATGAATTCCTTGAAATCTACAGATCTTGGGGATTTGATATTCCAAATTAGCACACAAGAACTTCAGAGAATATTTGCTCTCTCTTTCCTAAGGATGGGATATTAGAAAATATATCTTGTGTGAAATTTGGGGACCATAACCCTAATATTTATAACATTGACATATTAGTTCTAATTCCTAATTAGCCCATCATTAATTAGAATTTGATTAGAACTAAATTACTAGAGTATCTACACATATTTGACTCATACTTTATTTAATAATTAAAGCCCAATAAAATTTTAACCAAATTAGATCACTTTTAATTTGGGCTAACCTATCATGATAATAAATAATATGTAATTACCCTTATTATATATGTGATGTCCATATTTTCCAACAATCTCCCACTTGGACCACATATATACTAATTATTCAATAATTACATGTCATTATATAACCTATGAGCTCAAAAATTTTACTATCATATCCAAAAGGTATTTTGAATAATCTTGTCCATTAATTATGTTAACATAGAATCAAGGCGACTTTCGTTACATATATCGTAACTAAGTCCATCCCTGATCACGTATATTAACACAAAAAAATGACATAGATCAAGTATGGATGTGTAACATGGAAATTACATGCAATATGATCTAAACATGTCTATTTCCAACTAGTCCTCTTAAACCTTAGTGAAATCAAACCTTACCAAAATCAGAGTGTGAATAAACCAAATAAACTTTATTTCTACAGAAAATAAACTTAATATCTTTAAACTGAAATAAACCTTAGATCGCTTAGAATTTCCTTAACCCTTATACTTTATAGACATAAAAAACGTCAGAAGTGATGTCATTTCAACATAATCATTTTTAGCAAAACATTTCTCAATTTTGTCAAGGAAACTTTGGCCTGAGTAATCTTTTTAGATTCTTTACCCCTAAAGGCTTCTAAAATATTGTACTTCATGATCATTAGACTCATGCAATTTAAATGCTCCCACCTCTCAAAATCTCTTTTAACATAAGGGGTGTTTTCCACAGTGAGATGTGCGGGCTATTCTTCCCTTAGTGTAATGTCTATGTTCATACAACCAAACACTATAAGTAAGTGCCTTTTCCATTCATTAAAGTTAGTCCCATTAAGCATGAGTATAGAATTTATATTAGCAGATATTGTGGCAGTAGAAAATGAATTAGCTGAATATAGAACAAAAAATAAATAAAAATAAGCTCACATCAATATTCATAAGTAAATAATAAATTTAGGATAACGGCTAATCCCATCTCAAGATACCAAACACAACATTAATATCAAGTCTTTGGATAGTAATATTAACAGTAAGTGGTACTCTTGTTGTAGCAATTAAACATTGACAATAAATTATGTCAAACAATGAATTAATCTTTGGATTAACATATTGCTCACATAAAGTACCTTATAATTGTCACACATTTATCACCACAGATGTCGTTGAAATTCTGCCAAATATTAACTTACCTTTGGGTCAATTAATAAACGCATGAATCACAAAAATATATAATCATCTTGATATTTTAAATAAACTAATCTACGCAAAAAAGGTCACTTTGGCGGCATTTTGTTTTAACTAATCTATTTAAAATATTAGACATCCTTAATTAAAATCTAAAGCCAAAATCTAAATTTATTTGTTTCAAAATATTTCTTTTAATTTCATCTTTCAATCAAATTAAAAGATAATAGTATATATATGTATATATATTTTTCCCAAAACAACATACAATGATGTTGACAAATATAATAATATTGAATAAATAATAAACCACAAACAACCTCACATAAGACCTCAAATTTAAACCAAAATAATTTGAATAAAGGTAAATCTCATCTCAAGATATCAGACACTCCATTAATATTTTATCTTTAGACAAAATATTAACTTGTAAGTGATATATTGGTGTAATAATCAAATATTGACAATAAGAACATGTCAAACCATAAATCTTCCTTTGGACCAACTTATTGTTTACATGTAAAACCGAATAAAAGATATTCATCAAAACTTAATTTCACCAAAACTTAATTTCACCAATTAAACTATAAAAGATATCTTATTGAATAATGGTTATAAACACCTATTCACACCAACTATAATCATGCAATAATCCTCAAAATCATTGATATGCATATAATATATATATACACAATTATAATAATAGAAAAAATAATATTGGCTTGCCATATCCCATGTAAACTCAAATTTATATTCATGACTAAAGACATTATACACACAAATACTTAAAAAAAAATACATAACCATCAAATATAAAAAGAATCTCAAATTGTATAAAAGCCTTCATATGCGCTACCATTTATGAAAATTCATAGTCACCATATTAAAAAAAAAAATCCCAAATATTTTAATTTTAGTCGGGTTCCATAAGGAATAAAGTTTATTTAAAATAATTATAGCAGAAACCAAAAGTAATCATTTGTATATATGAATGGTGAATATAATTCATCATGAATAAAGAAAAAAGATGATAATTCCATATACATTTAACCATAAACAGAAAATTTAAAACAAATAGTGCTAAAAAAAATATCTTAACAACATTCATTTATTTGATTATCAAGAGAATAACTTTCAAAACCAATTATACAATCCAATTGGAATTTTTCAATTGCAAAAAGTTGTAAGTCTATAACTTTAATCTAATAATGACTTTAACCAAAATTTATAAAATAATTATGCGAAAAGAAGAGAAAGAAATATCACAAATCAATTTTTATTAAGAATCTCATATGCAAATATGCAAATATTAAACTAGATTACATTTATAAAACCCTAAAACTTTATTTAAAGAATCAAAACCCAAAAATTTTATTAAGAATCTCAAAGATTCAACATAATATATGATTAAAATATCAAATCCATAAAATTAAAAAAGAAAAACGAATCAATCCAAAAATAATAATGAATCAATTCATTCTCGATTATTCAACATGACAAAACTTTGATACCACTTGTTAGAATTGTAAAATAAATATGAAATAAAACTTAATAAATCAGGATCTATCATGTCAAATCATCAAGAATAAATCAAGAACAAAACTAGCTGCAGAAGCGTACTTGAATCCATAAATTCCTTGAAATCTACGGATCTTGGGATTTGATCTTTCAAATTAGGACACAAGAAATTCAGAGAGAATATTTGCTCTCTCTTTCTGAAGGATGGGATATTAGGAAAGATATATTGTGTGTAATTTGGGGACCATAAACCTAATATTTATAACATTGACATATTAGTTCTAATTTCTAATTAGCCCATCATTAATTAGAATTTGATTAGAACTCAATTACTAAAGTATCTCATACTTTATTTAATAATTAAAGCCCAATAAAATTTTAACCAAATTAGATCACTTTTAATTTGGGCTAAATAACATGTAATTACCCTTATTATATATGTGGTGTCCATATCTTCCAACATCCTACTGATCATTTACTTGCGGGGTTTCTGTGTTTCTAATGAATCCATCCCTTGGACTATCTAAATTTGAAACCCTAACATACGTTACACGTACCTCAACTATGTGCCAAGCCATTAGTTGGTCTAACACCATGTAATTGGTCTATTAATGTCAAGGAAACATGAGGAATTTTTTTTAACAAAGCGTTGATTGATATATATACACACACGTATATTTACAAATAGCGAAATATTGTATCAAACAAAAATCATCCATCAGTTGGAACAAATTCATCATTACTAGGATGTATGTTGAGAACTCCCACTATTTAGCTATAATAAGAGAGCTAATTATGTTCCAATTATACAAGGCATTATTTATAGGGAAGACATGAATTGGGAAAGAAGTCAAGGTTCATATTCTAACATGCAAAGCGAAAAGATTGAAGTTATTAATTTAAAAGAAACTAAGGGCAGCACCTGATTTCTTTGATATTGAACATATTTTATGGCTTACAGTATTTTGGTTATGTGATATAGCAAATCTCAGTCATGATCATTAACCATATGCTAAAGCAAAATGATGGCCTTTGAACAGTAGATGTCTTATGGTTAGTCAAATTATAAGATAATTACTGTGGTTAATGGACAAGTAGGAGATATTAGTTAATATCACAATTGCAGTGGCTAATGATGGGATTTAGCTACTCTTTTCCCCTCCAACTAACCCACCAGGCAACTTCCTATGTTTGTCAAAGATTCGCGTGCAACGCATGGCAAAGGCAGGATGAGTGTGACACCACAAATGAATTTCAGCTTTACCTTATTATTGAAAGTGAAGACTCTAGAAAAAAAAAAAAAAAAACCAATAAAAGTAATATCGATTAATAGTAATCCAATCATCAATATGTCCCCTTTTTTTAATCGAGGTCGTGGTATATCTTTAAAAGATATATATAATTACATACATGATAACAAACTATATATTATATCTTTTCACTATATGGTGGGCTTAAGATTCAAGCTTTTTCGCTGTTTAGGTAGCACAAAAGATGGTTCATCCAGCTAAGAATTGCCATTTCCCCCTGTAATCCGACGCTTGACTGAGGGCTGAGGCAGTAAAACAATGCATTGTTTTGCCTTTGTTTCTGCTACCAATAATTTGAATGTCCAATTACTAGCTCATCATCTTTAAAAGTCTAAAGTTTTACACAGACATGAAAAAGTTGGTCGCTACTTAGATTAAGATAAAAGCTAAAAGCCAGGAGACTGCCAGCTGGGTTTGCTTAACTACTAAATTCCAAACACAGGCAAATTAAAATTTGGTTCTTTAGCTTATTCACTGTTAATTTGGGGGGGGGGGGGGAGATCAATATCCTTTGTTTTTCATGGCTCCCTGAAAGAACACAAAGTCCGATGTGTCTTTTTGTTGTCGTATCCTTGGTGTTTACAGTTGTGCATGCAAGCACAGTAAACTGAGCTTGACCCATCTTTTAATTTACTGGTGTGAGTTCATATCTACTTTATTAAAGGTGGAAACAAATACGTGTCATTCGGTTTTGAGTTTATGAGAGTTTTTTTTTTTTTTTTTTTCCCCATCTCAATCGGTTACGTTAGTCATAAGCAACGTCCTTGATTTGTAGTAAAAACTTTTAAATAGAAAATGAAAGAGAAGATTGTTAAATTCTACATAAAACTTCATGAATCAAAATATGATGAAGAAAAATAAAGTGAATATGGAAATATACTTGAATGCATAGATGTGTTAAAATGTTTGAGTCAATTTTCATCATTCGAATTAGCATAAAGAAGATGATTCTACCTATTCTAATGATAGGATGTGAAAAAAATAATGTTATTTATGAATATGAATATTATAATCCTAATATGTTTCACTTAGAATATTATCAATTAAAAATCAATCCTTAATTATTTACACATATTAATCACATTTATTTTTCTCGGCTAAAATAAATTTATTAATAAACCTCAAAAGTTAAGAGAAACAAACACTTGCAGAAACGGAGCCCAAAGCAGAACATGAAGCACGTATAAAAATAACAAACATTCAAGACCCCAACCAACATAAAATAAACACGAAAGGCAGCATGTTTATTCCCTTTTTTCCGATTTCAACCAATTTCTTAATCACATCCTCTCATTAACAATCACAGTCAAACTGTAGTTTGAAATTTTTGAATTTTATATATAAATTATTATATATTTTAGGTTTGGTGTTCACTTTATATAACATTTGTCCTTTATTGATCAAATTGTATTTTATATAATTCATCTCTTAAGTTATAAGGTTATACTCTATATTAACAAAATATTTTTTAGTTTTTAATTATATAACTTTAATAATAATAAAATATTATAATGTATGATTAGTCTTGAAAGACTAAATTTAGAGGCCCAATATGGACTTTAAAGTCAAATTTTAAAATTAATTAATTTGGCCCATACCCATACATATTAGGTTAGTGTATTTTGATTTCAATATCTTACTAAAGAATTATCTTCCTTTGGTAAGGTTTCGACACTGTCGAGAGAAATTGATGTCAAGGTTGAGAGCTTAGTGTAAAAACAATTACAAATTATCTTCCTCTCGGCTCCTTACGCAAAAGACCTCTTGATAAATATTTTTGCATAAATTATGTTCTTTATTTATTTGACTTATTATTTTTTTCTAATGTGTTGTTATTTAATATATTATTATAGTCAGGTTTTTCGTTTAAATTATGGTCAACAAAAAATCGAATCTTTTTTCAAGAAAAGAGTGTAAGAAAGCAATAATGATCCATCGGTTCCTCAACCTTCTATTATTAGTGGAATTTATGATGTAATGACATCTGTTGAATTTGTTTTCATCTTGTATTTAATGATCGAGATGCTTGGAATAACTGATGATATCTGTCAAGTATTGTAGTATAAATCGCAGGATATACTAAACACGATGTAACTGGTGTCATCAACTAAAACATTTCTCTAGGAGTTCAGAGAACATGGGTGAGATCCTTTGTTTGAGAAAGTGAACTTATTTTGTAAAGATCATGAGATAGAAGTCCCCAAATAAAGTGTTTCATATAAAGCTGGTTGAGGTCAATACATAACCTAACAATTGAGCATCAATATCGGTTTGATATATTCATTACTGGTATCGATTCATTGTTAACAGAGATGAATTCTCTCTTTAATGATGATGTAGTCGAGTTAGTTGTTATTAGCTTTGCTTTGGATCCACGCAATAATTACAAAGCTTTTCGGGTGGAAGATATCTGCAATTTTATGAATGGTTTTTATCCGGACAATTTTATGAGCAAGAAAAACTACACATGAAGATTCAATTGGAACATTTTCAACTTGATGCTCATCAAAGCACGAAGTTGCAAAAAGCTTCTACAATTGCCGAGTTGTGTCAAGTGCTACCTAAGACAAATAAATCAAGTATTTATCCTCTTCTTGATAGAATTATTCGTGTTGTACTAACTCTTCTTGTGTCTACTGCAACGATCAAACGAATATTTTCAGCCATGAAAATTGTGAAGATAAGGCTTTGCAATAGAATGAGAGATAATTTTTATTTTAATTGAGATTTTTTACATTAAAATAAAAAATTTGTTCGAATTTAAAAATTTCACCCCTTAAAATAAAATTATGGATCCATCCCTACCCTCAAACCCATTTTTTCCCAAACTCCCTCAGAAGTTTCTCTCCACCACAAAATCTTTTTGCAGTTATGGAAAACTGAGTTAGAAAGAGAGCCATTTGCAATCTTCCCTAGAAGAATTAGGCTTTAGAAATTTATCTTTTATCTCCTTTCCTTATTGTTTATTTTTTTTCTAATATCAAGTTCAGCATTCCTCCTTTCTTCCATTTCAAAAAGGGATTTCAATTTTCTTGTTTTAATTCTATGATTCTCCACAATCACGTGATTATCACTAACCCCATTAGCAACTGAAAAATGTTTCATCTAAGACTAGAATCAACTACAGTAGCTTCCCCACACCCTATAAGACTAGCTTCGACTACACCAAAATGAGCCTTCCCATTTTTCATTTGGCCATCCAAAGCCAAACGCGTATTCCTTATATCATCCAATGGCTGTAAAGAAACAGAATCACGAACCCCTCCTTCATCATGAAAGCCCATGGCCCCTTCCCAATCCAACCCCAAATTCAGTTTTTCAATGCCCCATTAACATTATCAAAGTATCTCCTTTGTGAATTAAAGGATTAGAGCCTGCTATATCGTCAAAACCAATATCCAACCATTGTACTAACATTCCCCTGCCTCTTTACTACAAGTCTCCACTTCCCAAAAATTATCATTAAAAGCTTCCACTAGAGACTCCTCCTACCGAAGACAAATAGCCATCGCCAGCGGAGAGTGGAAAAGCATCACCATCAATCCATTTCCATTCGGGTTCTGTAGATATCAAATTTTACCCCGACCCCGACCTCATAATCTGGATTTGAATTTTAAAATGGTTGAGGGACTATGGCGTGATTATTTCAATTTTAAATTAAACTGTTATCAATTTAATGTTAAATTTGGAATTAGATTGAAAGCTAAATTAAGCTAGAATGTTTATTTATGGTTTCAATTAAACTGAAATCAATTTTAAATTCTTTTTAGTTTAATTTAATTTAATTTTTGAAATTTTGGCATGAAGTAGGGTGAATATTTGAATATCTACTTATGTGGGCCTTTTTTTTAAAAATAATAACAATTTTTTGTTAAAATTTGTAATGTTAAAAAAATAATTAATAAAATCATTTCTGATTTTCAAAATACTTTATTAGGCATAATTTTGGGAAAATGCCAATTTAAATAATTTTCAAAGCCCAGTCTAATTTGGTTTAAATCTATCTTTTAAAGCCCAAATTTATTTTCAAATTAAATTCAAACCCAGATTTGTTTCAATTTTAATATGATTAAATCTGTTTTGAGTCCAGTTTGATTGTGTCCATTTTTGGAAATTCCCAAAAGTCCATTTCTATTTCAAGATTGCAGTATCAATCTTGTGCTGTGAGGAATGGCAAACCTCTCTCAGCCAATCAGAATCAACAGTACAACAAATAATACCTGCAGTAAAAGTTTACTAATGAATAAAAAGCATGATTAAAATAATACAGATTATAAGAACAATATAAAAGATCAATGTCAGTCAAAGTTAAAAAAAGAAGAGAAAAACCCTAAAAAGAAAACAAAAAAACCCTTCTTTTATTTTACTATTTTCTAGGCTGCATAAATGAATAAGGAGGAGGGGGAGGCTTCAATGAATGTGGCGTTACCATGTAGCCCCATGTAGCCCCTATCCCCAGAAACACTAAAAAAAAAAAAAAAAGAGTTCGATGAAACAACATCATCGGTTCGTTAAGGCTTAACATAATATTACTGAGCATCACAACATGCTTATATTTTCATTATAGGCTTTCGCTTTTCTTGGTAGTTAAGGCTTAACATAACGTTACTATCTTGTTTACCAAATGTTTAATCATTGCATACCGTCATATACAATTTCTTGTTCAGTAGCTTCACTTTAGAGCATAACACTTTTTTGTCCACTTTATAACATAAAAAAAATTCATTAATATTTTTATTACCACCATTTTATACACTTGGCCCTTAATAAATCTTAGCAAAAAAAAAAAAAAAAAAAAAAAAAGCGGATACTTAGGACTAACCAACCAAACACCTTGAAATATCACGCAAAGAGTCCTACCATCAGAAGACTAGAAATGAACCCATAACGCACACAAGTGCTTTGCTTATGACATCGGGCACGGTTTCTAGGCACATCTTCTAACACTCATGCACATACATCCTCTATTAACATGTCAATCGTATTTTAATTAATCTATGATAAGTTGTAAAAGTAATATTTTTTAATCTCATTTTTAATGCGTTTTTGGATGATTAATTATGTAAATTAGTGAATTTGATGCTCATAATCCTTTAAATTCATGTTTCTATACTTATGAGAGTATTTGAGAGCAAAAAACAAGTCAAAATCAGACGAATAGAGTTGTTTCCAAGATCCACACGGTCTGGGCATTTCCACATGGGCTGGCCACACGCCCATGTGTCAGCCCATCTAGATATTGCACCCTGTTTCTCAAATATGCGAAAAAACTCAATTTTTAGGCTTTCTAAGCATTCTAAAGTCTATAAATATCAATTAGAAGAAGATCTAAGAGAGCACTCAGAGAATATTGAAGAGAACACCCGAAGATTACCATTGGAATCAACTCGGAAGCGGATCTCCTTCAAGATCGAAGATTTCCATTTAATTTCTTTCTAAGTTTTATTGAGTTTCTTTATATCTTATTGTTATCCTAACTTTGAGATGTTTCTATTCAGGATTATGAACTAAATTCCCTAGATACCTAGGGAAGATGAAACCTATGATGAATCTTATTATTTGATTTCCGATTTACGCAATAAATACTTGATTCTTGTTCTCAATTATGAATGCTTATTTCTTGTTTTAATATTTCAGAGATATTAATTCAAGTTTAATGTGCTTATTTTGGTGGAGCAAAAGTCCCTGTTTAAGAGTAGATCTAACATAATTGAGTGGAGTTGCATGCAATCTTATAAATAGGACGACATGAATCTACCGGATTAGAGTCAAATATAATAGGGGAATTCATAGATCGAGTTAATGCGACAATAGGGGTTTTAATTAGAAAGAGATTTCAATTAATCAACCTAGATTCAGTTGTTCTTACTCTCGAAAGAGATATTAACATAATTTAGGGATTTCTAAGGATCAAGACACAAGTGAATAAATCGTTTAATTCAGATTTAGAATAATAGGTGAAGTCTAGGGGGATTCTTTCCTGGATATTGTCTTTCTCATTGGTTGTCTTCAATTATTTTCCCATTTCATTCTCTGTTGCGTTCGTATTTAAATTAGATTAGTAAATTTAGATTAAAAATAATCACTTCAATTTATTGGCTAAATAATAGAAAAACAATAATTACTAGTATTTTTAGTCTTCGTGGATATGATATTCCCTACTCACCATATCTTACATTGTTCGATAGGTACACTTGCCTTTATCGTAATTATAGTTAGTCTGGTGACCATCAAGTTTTTGGCGCCGTTGCCGGGGCCTAAAATATTAGGAACACTCAATTTTTATTAATTTAGCCATTTTTATTTTTATTATATTTTTATTTTTATTTTGAGTTTAATTTTTGTTTTCTAATTTTTCTTTTATTTGCTTCTGGCAGGTTCCTTTATTTTATGACTAGGAGAAACCTATTGGGAATATTACTATTGGATAGCGAAATTGAAAGTACAGCTCTTAGAAATCATAGAGAAGCAAGGCTGAGTCGACATAGTATAGTAGACGAGTAAGAAGATGTTATTATTATTACTGAGGAGATGGTGATAATCAGAATAATCAACTACCTCCTTCAGTTTTTGTGAATCCAGATCCTGTTCCTCGTACTATGTATGATTATGCCAAGCCCACTCTAACTAGGGCTGAATCGAGTATTGTGAGACCCACAATTACTGTAAATAATTTCGAACTGAAGTCGAACACTATTCAGATGGTATAATAATTTGTTCAATTCGATGGTTTGCAAGACGGAGATCTAAATACTCATTTGGCTAATTTTCTAGAAGTCTGTGATACTTTCAAGATAAATGGCGTTTCTGACGACGCCATTCGCCTACGGTTGTTTCCCTTCTCATTGAGGAACAAAGCTAAATAGTGGTTAAATTTTTTACCACAAGGTTCTATCACTACATGGGATCAAATGACTGAGAAATTCCTATTGAAGTATTTCCCACCGGCTAAGACAGCCAAGTTAAGGAATGATATCTCTTCCTTCATTCAGATCGACTAAGAGACCCTATATGATGCATGGGAGAGGTATAAGGATTTATTGAGAAGGTGCCCCCACCATGGGTCACCTTTATGGTTATAGGTTCAAACCTTCTACAATGGTTTGAATCCCTTAACTAGGTAATTGATCGATGCAGCAGCCGGTGGTACACTTAAAAATAAAACACCTGAAGTGGCTTATGAATTTATAGAGGAGATGGCACTGAATAATTATCAGTGGCAAGTCATGAAGACGAAGCCGATGAAAGCAGTTGGTGTTTTCAATTTAGATGCAGACACCATATTATCGAATCATGTAGAACTTATAAATAAGAAAATTGATGGTTTATATGTTTTTACGTAGGTACATCCGGTGATGCAGTGCGATACAAATGGATGAGGAATGAGTAATCCAGAATGTCTACCCTAAGATCCTAGCACAGAGAATGAACAAATAAATTATATGGGTAATAACTCTAGGCCTCAAAATAACCCTTATAGTAATACCTATAATGCAGACCAATTTCTCTTCGGGTGGTCAAGGAAATCAGAGAGCACAACTCCTTCCAGGCTTCCAACAACAGCCTTACCAACAAGAGAAAAAATCGAATCTCGAGGAGATGTTGAGAAGTTTATCTTGGTGTCAGAAACCCGCTTTCGAAACACTAAAGCAGCATTTAAAAATTAGCAAGCGTCAATTCAAGGACTCGAGAATCAAATCAGTCAACTTGCTATACTAATTTCAGAAAGCCCACAAGGTAGTTTTCCTAACAATACCAAAACTAACTCGAGAAACTTTATACAATTATTGTGCAAGATGAAGAAGGGTTAGTTGAATCTGAACCAGAACCGAGGCAGAAAATTGTGGTGAGTAACAGTAAGGTCGAGGTAAGCCAGATTGAACAAAAACTGGTTGGTAAAGAATATAAACCTCGAGTGCCATATCCTAATGCGACGAACAAAGACCACACAAACGAACAATTTGGTAGATTTCTTAAACTTTTGAAAAAATTACATATTAACTTACTGTTTATTGAAGCTCTTTCGTAGATGCTCAATTCCGTTAAATTTTCAAAGGAGCTTTTGGCAAACAAATGAAAGTTAGATGATTCGTCGCATTGGAGAAAAATGCAGTTTGCTCAGCCATTTTGCAAAATAAACCCAACAAATTGAAAGATCTAGGGAGCTTTGCTATTTCTTGTTTAATGGGTAGTTTGAATATTAATAATGTTTTGGCTGATTTAGGGGCCAGTATTAATGACATGTAAAATGTTTAAGCAATTAGGTCTTGGGAAACCCAAACAAACTAGGATGAGTATTCAATTAGCAGATAGAACCATTAGATTTCCTAGGGGTATTATTGAAGATGTTCTTGTAAAAATTGATAAATTCATATTCCCAGTTGATTTTGTTGTTTTAGACATGGATGAAAATAGTGATGTACCTTTGATTCTAGGTTGGCCCTTTTTAGCAACTGCTAGAACTATTCTTGATGTTGGTACAGGTGAATTAATACTTCGTGTAGGTGAGGACACGTACTCTTCAAGCTCGTGATTCTGTTAAGACATCTAGTGATAGAGATGATTTTACAAGTTCTGTTAATATTAGTAACCATGTGGCTCAACATTCTTTGCAGGAAACACCTCGGAAAAACACAATGAAGCCACGTTCCAGTCCATGCAATAAAAACAAAACGACTCATGAAGAACGAATGTTACAGATCGATGAACTAGATGAATGGAGGACACATGTCAAGGAGAAACTGAGAATACACGATGCAGAACCAAAGCATGCCATGATGAGCATGTGGATGGAACGAACCAATTTAAGGTTGGGGCTAGATAAAACGGATCCTCAAATTGCCACTTCGGAGCTTGATGCAAATGATCAAATCCCTTTACAGTACTGAATGTCTTTCCATACAGTACAGTTGAGGTAAATCATTCTGAATTCAACACATTTAAGGTAAATAGTACTCGACTTAAACCTTATTTTGATAATAGAATTGTTAGCGAGAAAGAGGAGTTTCGACTCCGTGAACCACCGTGACCGTGCGAATACGAGATAAGTTGAGCTTAGACTTTAAATAAGCGCTTTTAAGGAGACAACTCGAGTGTTAACACTGCTAATTTTCTTAATTTTATTTCATGATATTTTTAAAATTAATTAATTTCCAAAATAAAAAAAAGTTTTTAGACCCACACGGCCTGGACACACGGACATGTCCCAAGCCGTGTGCACTATAAAGGGTTCGACAGTGAGTTACACGGACTGGACACATGGGCGTGTCATTGACCGTGTGGATCTTGAGACTTAATTTTTCCAAAATTCGACTGTTACACTACCTAAAATGGTCCACACGGCCACGGGACACGACCGTGTGTGCAATACCCTTCACCCGTATTCAATGCCGAAATAGGGTTATGAAGCATTAACGGACTTATTACACAATTAAACATACAATTCTCATACATTATTCATTCTAAATTACAAACCATTCACAATCATACATCAAGTCCCTAATACGAGCCTACGAGGCCCAAATCATGCATTAGAAGTGGTTCAGGACTAAACCGATAACTTGGGAAACTTTTAGAAAACCTAGAAAATTTTACAAAATTCAAGGGACACACGCCCTTGTGGCCCGGCCGTGCGTCTCACACAGCCAAAGACACGCTCGTGTCACAGGTCGTGTGGACATTTGAAATGGGATCACATGGTCGTGTCCCAGCCCATGTTCGATCTCGTGTAACTCTCTGACTTGGGTCACACGACCAACCACACGTCTGTGTGACCAGCCCGTGTGCCCTTCGAAATGGCCTCACACGCCCGTGTGCCAGGCCGTGTGCTAGGTCGTGCCAAACTTGTAGGGTATACTAACTTATACCACACGGCCAAGTCACAGCCCGTGTGTTGGGTCGTGTGGAGCATATTGACTTGATTTCTAATTTAACACCAGGGGACACATGTCCGTGTCACCTGACCGTGTGTCACACACGGCTGAGACACATGCTCGTGTGGACAAAAATAGGCTATCTACCAAGCCATCTTTCTCACCCAAATAGCACACACTGCACCAACCCAGTTGGCACATAATATAGCATAAATAGGCATTCAACCAACCTTAACCAAGCATAATTCATACCATTTCAATACCAACAATTCACATTCTTAAATCTTCAATATAGTCATTTTCAAACAGGCATTATTTTACCTAAATTCACAAACATACCAAATTCAAATCTCAGCCATTTAATATCCTAATTTTCAATTATCAACAAGCATCACATATCCACCATCAAACACATAAATAAAGCAATATGCACATATATATAAACATCACCAAATCTACCAAAATAAGCCAACTCTCATGGCTATATACAAAACCAAACAATTAACATTCACAAGCCACCTCAAATGGCTAAATCTATTACTAGCATAAACCAAAATGACCAAAACTCCTATACATGCCATATAACCAAATACATATATTCAAAAGTACCAAATTGATAGCTTGATAGTGTGATGAGGTCTCCCATGATTCCCAAATCCGAGCTAGCTTTGATTTCACTATAAAACATGGAACAATAAACAACGTAAGCTATAAAGCTTAGTAAGCTCGTATGACATAATAAGCAAAGCTCACCATTCAATTACCATTCAATAATATGAACATAACATAGTACAAAACATTTAACCACAATGTTAACATATACTCAAACACATAATTAACCATGAACTCACCACTTCTATAGATTCAATGGTTATATAATTTCCGTACATACCTATACTGATACGTATCTATTTCTCACCATTTTATATCTTTGATATAACCGTTAAACCATTTGGAATACTATCGCATCCTCGGGAATCACGCACCCTAAATGCCACATATATAGCCGAAGCTATCTCAATCTCATATCACATATAATGCTCACTCTCGAGCTATCAACGAGTCTGCTCACACAAGCTTACAGTCATGACGAAACTACACAGTGCTACTCACACAAGCTAACGAGAATCCGTAACATATGCCGAATAACTCAGCCATCGGTAGGACATAGGGACCAGCACCCAAGTTACATAACCCATAATGACATATCATTCGTATCCTAATCTATTCCTAAGGTTCAACCGGGATTTCACATTTGTCGAATCATCATCGAATATATCTGCAATGTCGTATACACAATATATTCAATATTAAAACATTTAAACCACAAATATAACAATGCTTATTACATACGAACTTACCTCGAATGTAAAAACGACAAAGTAGATCGACTAATCCAACACCTTGTTTTTTCCCCCGATCTAAATCCGAATTTCTCTTTTCTTAATCTATATAATATCAAAAATAGCTTATTTAATCATAAATCAATTCAATTTAGTCCAAAATACACATTATAGCAACTTTATACTTTTATCCCTAATATTTCATCATTTTTACAATTTAGTCCTTAACTCATAAAAATGCAAATTCATGAAATTAAACTTATACCCATGCTAGCCAAATTTCAATTAAGTCCCTAGCAGCCCATATTTTTAATTTATTTCATATTTTAACCACAAAATTTCAACATTTCTTAATTTAATCCCTAAATGACAATTTTGTCAAAATAACTTTACAAATGTTGTTTATCTAACAATAAGCATACATTTTCTATCATCAAACATCAAAATACACATAGATTCATCAATGAAAAAACCCTAAACCTTTAACAGTTTTGCAAAATATTCCCTGGGCTAGCTAGATTAGGTTGCAACGATCTCAAAAACATAGAAATAAGTAAAAGCAGAACAAAAATCTTACCTAATTAGACAAATTGCCTTGGTCGAATATTGAAGCCAAGAAAATGGCTTTCTTTCCCTTTTATAATCGGTTGGAGAAGATGATCAGAGAATAAAATTGTTTTGTTTTATTTATTTTACATTAATTTACTAAATTACTTAATTACCTTTTAATAAACCATTAAAATCACTTCAACCATGTACATAAATGTCCACTAACATTAACAATGGTCTAATTACAACATAATGACCTTCTCTATTTAATTTCAGAGCCATTAGAGACCTTTAACTATTAGAATTCAAGTTTTACACTTTACGCAATTTAGTCATTTTTATCAAATTAAGCGCTCAAACAATAAAATTTCTTAACGAAATTTTCACAATCATTCTATCATGCTGTAAACGTTAAAATAATAATAAAATAAATATTTTCACTATCATGCTGTTACAACTTTCTCCTTTTAGGAATTTTCATTCCAAAAAATCTTACCAGAAAAGAGGTCAGGGTACTGTTTCCTCATAGCTTTCTCGGGTTCCCACGTGGCTTCTTCAACACCGTGCCATTTCCATAAAACTTCCACCAAATTTATGCTCTTATTTCTCAATTCTTTAACCTCTCGAGCTAAAATTTTGATCGGTTCTTATTTATTCGACTTATCAGGTTGAATTTTAATCTCTGCCGGAGAAATTACATGCGATGGATCAGATCGATACTGTCGTAACATCGACACATGAAATACATTGTGGATCTTTTCTAATTTTACCGGTAAAGTTAGCCGATATACCACTGGTCCTATTCTTTCGATGATCTTATAGAGCCCGATGAAACTCGGACTTAATTTTCCTTTGCAACCAAATCTAAAAATCTTTTTCCACGGAGACACTTTCAAAAATACTTTGTCGTCGACTTGAAATTCAATGTCTTTACATTTCAAATCCACGTAAGATTTCTATCGATCTGAAGCTGCTTCAAACTATTGCAAATTACTTTCATTTTCTCTTTAGTGTCTCTGATCAAATCAACCTCGTGAATTTTTTTCTCACTAAGTTCGGTCCACTACAGAGGAGTTCGGCATTTACGACCATATAAAGCTTCATAGGTGCCATTTTTATGCTTGATTGAAAACTGTTGTTATACGTGAATTCAACTAATGGTAAATATTTCTCCCAGTTGCCTTCAAACTCTAAAACACAGCAACAAAGCATATCTTCGAGATTCTGAATTATTCTCTTAGACTGACTGTCGATTTGCGAATGAAAAGCAGTACTAAAGTGCAACCGTGTACCCAAAGCTTCTTTAATTTCTTCCAAAATCGCGACGTAAACCTCGGATCTCTATCCGAAATAATAGAAACTGGCACCCCGTGCAATCGAACGATCTTAGAGATATACAACTCAACTAATCTATTAAGAGAGAAGTCTGTATGTACCAGAATGAAATGTGTCAATTTCGTCAGTCGATCAATGACAACCCAAATAACATCTTTCTTTTTCGGAGACAGGAGCAAACCCGATAAGAAATCCATAATAACTCTATCTCATTTCCACTCTAGTATCATTACAGGCTGTAATAATCCCGAAGGCACTTGATGTTAACTTGTTGACAAACCAAGCATCTCGACACAAATTTTGATATGTCTCGTTTCATGCCCAACCACCAGTACAACTGTTTCAAATCATTATACATTTTAGTACTCCCTAGGTGAACAGATAAACAACCACTGTGTGCTTTGTATAGAATTTTCTGGATAAGCTTGGAGTTTCTCGGTACACATATTCTACCTCGAAACATTAAACAATCCTCGAATCCGATCTGATAGTCTGAATTAGTAGTCGACTTACATTGCACTCTTTTAGCTTGCAATTCATTATCACACTTTTGAGCTTCACAAATTTGCTGAAGAAATAATGGTTTAGCTTTTAATTCAACCAAAATTGAACCATCATCAGAAAAAGTTAACTGTATATTCATCGCTCGAAACCAAATAAAGATTTTCTACTTAGAGCATCCACAACTACATTCGCCTTTCCCGGATGATAATCAATTACTAATTCATAATCTTTCATCAGCTAGAGCCATCTTCGTTGAAAAAATTCAAATCTTTCTGAGTCATTATATACTTCAAGCTCTTTTTATCGGTAAAGATATGACACTTTTCACCGTATAAATGATGTCACCAAATTTTCAATGCAAATATAATAGCTATAACAGCTCGGTTTAAACCTTAGTCGGAACAGTGGTTTTGAGACCACAAATCTGAGGTCAAAATAATATTTTAATATTATTTTTGGTGTTTATTATATGTGACATAGTCTGTGTGAAAATTCTGTGTGGTAATTTTATCGACTATGTGTTGAAGTAAGAGAAAGGACTTAATCACGTAAAGTATAAAAGATGTGTGCTGAATTATAAGCACCTAAGTGTTGTTGTTTTTATAATGTGAAGCCTTTAAAAGGAAATTAGCCAATTTTATTGATAGTGGGCGATGGATGGACATTTTTAACTAATTATAATGTATTATAATATGTTATTATTAAAGGCTAATATGGTAATCGGATTAATAATAATATATGTTATGATAAAACAAACATGATAGATGATTATTATCATCCCTTGAGTGCCGAAATTGAAGAAAGGAAAAGAAGAGAAAATACAAGTTAAGGTTCGGTCATTGAATTGCTTAATTAAGGTATGTTTTGACTTTAGTTTTTGATGATTTTTATGTTTTTGAAATTGTTGCTTAGTCTACTATCAAGCCCATGTTGTAATTTGAAGAATTGATGATGTTTATGAGATGTGCTATGGATGAAATGGTGAGCTTTGTGATGAGTATTTGTGTTAAATGAAATATATGTGTATAATGAACATGTTTTGTTCTTGAATTTTTGATGAATTTAGCTAATTAGGGCTAAATTGAGAAAATAGCATTTGGAGGGAGTAATTTGTGAAATAAATGAAATGTATGGATTGATATGAGCATAGTGTGTATTCGGTCAAACATGGGCATAAGCAAATTTGGTGTAATTTGTGACTTTATGAAATAAAGACTAAAGTGTCGAAATGTGAAAATGTGAGGGCTATTTTGTAAAATGCCCTAAATAAGTGTGTGTGGACTAAAATGAATGATTTTCTAATTGAATGGATTGAATTTGAATGTGTATAGACTAAGAGAGAAGAGGTTCGGATCGAGATCGAGGCAAAGATAAAGTGCTCGATTAATCGATCGTTTTGATATTTCGACGTCCGAGGTAAGTTCGGACATAATATGTGTATTTAGCTATGTTTAAATGTTATGAAATGAATGGTATGATAATATTGAAATGTGAATACTATGTGAGGGCTCGAGTTATGTGGCACTAAGTGTGCGCATTCAGAAATGTGACCGAGATGATTAGCATTGTGTGTGTGAAATAACATAAGCTTCGGCTTTGTGGTTGGCACTATATGTGCGATATTGATTTAAGATCGGTTTGATATGGATGCACTACGTGGATGCTAATTAAGCTTCGGCTAACTATTTGGGCACTAAGTGTGCGATTGAATCGAAGAAGAGACGAAAGTTGATTGAAATGAAATAGTAAGTATTGAGTAGCAAATGTAATTGACAACTAAGTGTTGGCTAAGGTACGTTCGGAACCTATTTGGTGGATGTAACTATGAATGAGTTATGGAAGGTTGATTGAACATATTAGTTTTGGTTGGTATGATATATGTGATTGTGAAGTAATCTATGTGATGGTTGGTTTTAGTATAATATATTATGTTACAAACTTACTAAGTTTTTGAAAGCTTACTTTGTGATTGTTTCTCTATTTTACAATGTCAGTAAAGCTAGCTCAGATCCGGGGATCATCAGCATCTAAATCACACTATCGGCAATCTATTTTGGTACCTTAGAAGATGTGTATATGTGAATATGGCATGTATAGGCTAGTTGTTTTAAAATATGTTTGAGATGTATAATTAGCCATGAGATGTGGCTAGATAAATGTTGGCAATATGCATATGGGGATTTGGTGTATGGAGTATGTTTTGATATGTTTTGATAGTATTAATAATGTCTTGTGAATGGTAAGTTTAGGGATGGATTGATGCCTTTGTGATTTAGAGATCTTGTGGATGAATTATGCTTGGTTATACATGTGTTATAGTTGTGCAATTTGGTATATAAGTTGACATGATCAGAAATGAGATTAGATGAGATAATATGTTGATCATTTGACATGAAATGTGTTGCCAAATTGTGTGTGGAATTATGCTTAAATGTGCTTGTAGGTATGACCCATGCGTGGGTGGAAAATTGGCTTTGCAAATGGCCTATTTTGCATACATGGCTAAGAGACACGGGCGTATGTCTCTGCCGTGTGGTTTAAGGATCATTTCTAGGTATGTCTGGATAGGGTACACGGCCGAGGCCCACAGGCGTGCATGGTGGCCGTGCGATCAAGTCAGTAGCTAGCCTAATTACACACGGCCATGACACACAGGCGTGTCTAGTAGCCGTGTGGATAATTCAGTATGTATACCCTGATTTGGCACGGCCTAGACACATGGATGTGTCTGGTAGCTGTGTGAGGCACACGGCCTGACTGCACAGACGTGTGACCTCAACAGTGTTGAAGAATGCTTAAATTTCTAAAAACTTTCATAAGTGTTCGGTTTAGTCCCAACCCCTTTCTAGCATGTGATTAAGGTCTCGTAGACCTCGCTATTTGCTCGTGTTTGAATACGTTTGATTGACTATTGCCTTTGTATCATGAAATGGATGTGAAATTATTCCGATCGTTTGGTAACTCCTCTTAATCCTATTTCGGCGATGGTTTTGGGTTAGGGGTGTTACATTTTATTGATATCAAAGCTACGGTTTAGTTGATTCTCAGACTAACGTAGCGTTTGTGAGTCTAGCTATACATGCCATATATGTAATTGCGATAATGTGATGAATTTTGACAGTTGAAAATGTGTTTTTATATAGTAATGGATCCCGATCGAGCAGTTGCTAATGATGTTGAGATTAATGCACCTGCTCCCGCTCAAGGGATAGTGCTAGCCACATCTAGGCCAAATGATAGTAGTGAGGGAGGAGAGGTTAAGCAAGCCTTCTTTCGAATGATGAGTGAGTGGTTTTCAGAGTTCGTTCGAACGAATCCGGCTGCTCCACAACCTCCACCCCCACAAGTACCTGTTGTGCCACAAGTGATAGATCCGAATTGATTGAATAAGCCTCCTGTGGATAAGATTCGTAAGTATGGGGTCGAAGAATATAGGGGCACGGCTGATGATGATGCTGAGCGAGCTGAGTTTTGGCTCAAGAATACAATTCGAGTATTCGATGAGATGTCGTTGACCCCTGATGAATGCATTAAGTGTGCAGTTTCTTTGTTGAGAGATACAGCTTATAACTGGTGGAAGACGTTGACATCCGTGGTTCCGAGAGAGAGAATCACCTGGGATTTCTTTCAAGTTGAGTTTAGAAAAAAGTATATTAGTCAACGATTTATTAATCAAAAATGTAAAGAATTCCTCGAGTTAAAATAAGGCCGTATGTCAGTTACAGAGTATGAACGAGAGTTTGTGAGACTGATCCAATACGCGCAAGAATATGTCCCGACTGAAGCTGCTATGTGTAAACACTTCATTGAAGGGTTGAATGAGGATATTAAGTTGTTGATTGGGATACTTGACATAAATGAATTTTTTGTGTTAGTTGAAAGAGCTTGCAAAGCTAAAGAGCTCAGCAAAGAAAAGAAGAAAGCTGATTCTGAAGCTCGAGATGAAAGAAAAATATCGATAAGTAAGTTTTCTCAACCTTTGATGAAGAGATTCAGAGATGCAGTCAATCGTTCAAATACTTCATTTGGACATTCGAGTAGAGATTATTCGAGACAAAATGTGGGTTCAAAAGCTCAACTTCTGACTGAATCAAGTGTTGGTAGTGCTAAAAACAACAAGCCTGAATATAGACAATGTGGGAGACGACATGTGGGAGAATGTTGGGGCAAGTATAATAATCGAACCTGTTATAAGTGTGGATCACGAGATCACTTTATTCGTGACTATCCAAAGATGGCTAAGGAAGAAAATGTTCAGAATGTGAGATTGAGTAATGTGACTGCTAGGGGTAGACCACCCAGAAACGTTGGAAATGTAAATGGGAATCAAAGAGGAACTACCGATATAGCTGTGAGATCGGAGGCGAGAGCACCTGCCCGAGCTTATGCTATACATGCACGAGAAGAAGCGTCATCTCCATACGTCATTACTGGTACTTTTACTCTATCTGATATTGATGTGATTGCATTGATAGATCCAAGTTCTACCCATTCCTATGTGTGTGTGAATCTAGTATCAAGTAAGACTCTACCTATTGAGTCTTTGTGATTAGAGTATCAAACCCCGTAGGCAAGTGTGTCTTGGTGGATAAAGTGTACAAGAACTGTCCATTGATGTATCGAGATATTTACTTTCCAGCTAATTTGATGTTGCTACCATTCGATGAATTTGATATTATTCTGGGTATGAATTGGCTCAATTTGCATAATGTCATTGTGAATTGTAAAAGAAAGAATATCGAATTGAGAAGTCAGAACGTTGAGATGGTTCGAATTGAATCCAATAATTTGAAAGGGTTACCAGCTGTTCTATCTACGATGAAAGCTTTAAGCTATGTGAGAAAAAGGTTGTAAAGCTTATTTCGCATATGTGATTGATACAAAAGTGACAGAAAAGAAAGTTGAATCGGTGCCTGTAGTTTGTGAGTTTCCAGATGTATTTCCCGAAGAGTTACTGGGATTACCTCCGATACGGGAAGTTGAATTTAATATTGAATTAGTGCTGGGGACTACTCCCATTTCAATAGCTCCATACAGAATGGCACCAACAGAATTGAAAGAGTTAAAGCCTCAGTTGTAAGAGTTGACTGATAGAGGATTTGCACGACCGAGTTTCTCGCCTTGAGGTGCTCCTGTGTTTGTTCGTGAAAAAGAAAGACGACACTATAAGGATGTGCATCAATTATAGGCAGTTGAACAAAATGATGATAAAAGAATAAGTATCCGTTGTCTCGTATTGATGATCTGTTCGATCAGTTGGAAGGAGCTACAGTGTTTTCTAAGATAGATTTGAGATCGGGCTACTATCAGTTGAGAGTTAAAGGATCCGATGTGCCAAAAACTACTTTTAGAACGAGGTACGAACATTATGAATTCTTAGTGATGCCTTTTGGACTAACAAATGCTCCTGCAGTGTTTATGGATCTGATGAATTGGATATTCAGACTGTACTTGGATCGTTTTGTTGTAGTGTTCATTGATGATATTTTGATTTATTCATGTGATGAGACACAACATGCCGAGCATTTGAGAATTGTGCTACAGACTCTACGTGAGAAACAATTGTATGCCAAGTTTAGCAAATGTGAGTTTTGGTTGCGTAAGGTTGGTTTCCTGGGGCATATTGTATCAGCTGCGGGAATACGAGTTGATCCGAGTAAAATATTTGCTATTTTAGAATGGAAGCCTACGAGGAATGTGTCTGAAGTCTGTAGTTTTTTGGGATTAGCGGGATACTATAGACGGTTTGTGAAAGGCTTCCCGATGATTGTAACTCCATTGACGAAATTGCTACAAAAAGATGTTAAATTTGAGTGGTAGGAAAAGTGTCAAAAGAGTTTTGAACAGTTGAAAGTATTGTTGACAAAAGCGCCAGTGTTAGTTTAACCTGAATCGGGCAAAGAATTCATAGTTTACAGTGATGCATCGTTGAATGGTTTGGGCTATGTGCTGATGCAAGAAGACAAAGTAATTGCTTATGCTTCGAGATAGTTAAAGCTGCATGAAAAGAACTATCCAATGCACGACCTTGAATTGGCCGCAATTGTGTTTGCATTAAAGATTTGGCATCATTATCTATTTCGTGAGAAATGTCATATATATACCGATCATAAGTGTTTGAAATATTTGATGACTCAGAAAGAATTAAATTTGTGGCAAAGAAGATGGTTAGAATTGTTGAAAGACTATGAACATGTAATTGATTATCATTCGGGTAAAGCTAATGCTGTAGCTAATGCTTTGAGCCGAAAGTCTGTATGTGCTTTATGAGCAATGAATGCTCAGAAAGATCTGTGTGATGATAGTGCGGTTTTGGTCAAGTTGAAAGTAAAGCTGATGTTTGTACGTCAGATTTGTCATGCCAAGAAAAGTGATGTTGAAATGATGGCTAAACGAACTTAGTGTGAATTGAATGTTGATTCAGAATTTTGAGTTGACAGTGATGATTGTTTGAGATTTATAGAATTTGTGTTCCGAGAAATTTAGAGTTGATTCCGATGATTTTGAAAGAAGCTCACAATAATCGTTTGACTGTTCACCCAGGGAGTACGAAAATGTATAATGATTTGAAACAGTTTTATTGGTGGCATGGTATGAAACGGGACATCTCTGACTTTTTTTTGAAATGCTTAATTTGTCAGGTTCCGTCCGGTTTGTTACAGCCGATCATGATTCTTGGGTGAAAATGGGAGAGAATTTCGATGGACTTTGTGTCTGGATTGCCTTTATCTCCGGGAAAGAAAGATGCGATCTGGGTGATAGTTGACAGATTGACGAAATAGGCTCATTTTATTCTGGTGAAAAAAGACTATTCACTTGATAGATTAGCTGAATTGTATATTGCTGAAATTGTGAGATTGCACGGGGTCCCATTATCTATTGTGTCTGACAGAGGCCCGAGATTTACTTCGCGATTTTGGAAGAAATTGCAAGAGGTTTTAGGCACAAAATTGCATTTCAGTACTGCATTTCATCCGCACACGAATGGTCAGTCCGAGCGAATCATTCAGATTCTCAAAGATATGTTGAGATGTTGTATTCTTGAGTTTAAGAGTACGTGGGAAAAACATTTGCCATTGATTGAATTCACGTATAACAACAATTTTCAATCTAGCATTAAAATGGCACCATATGATGCTCTTTACGGGTGAAAATGTTGAACTCCATTGTATTGGACTGAGCTGAGTGAGAATAAGATTCACGGGCTTGATCTTATAAAAGAGACTGAGCAGAACGTGAAAGTGATTCGTGATAGTTTGAAAGCTGCTTCAGATCGTCAGAAGTCTTATGCAGACTTGAAACGAAAGGATATTGAGTTCGAAGTTGGTGATAAAGTGTTTTTAAAAGTGTCTCCGTGGAAGAAAATATTTCGATTTGGCAGAAAAGGTAAATTGAGTCCGAGGTTCATCGGACCATATGAGATTATCGAGCGTGTTGGACCAATTGCGTATAGATTGTTGTTTCCATCTGAGTTAGAAAAGATTCATAACGTGTTTCATGTGTCGATGCTTCGACGGTACAGATCTGACCCGTCTCATGTGATTGCTCCTACTGAGGTTGAGATTCAGTAAGACTTGTCGTATAGTGAGGAGCAGATCCGAATTCTGGCACGAAAGACTAAAGAGTTGAGAAACAAAAGAATTTCCTTAGTGAAAGTATTGTGGCACAAACATGGAGTAGAAGAGGCTACGTGGGAGCCTGGGAACATTTTGAGAGAGCAATATCCACATCTATTCACTGGTAAGATTTTCGGGGACGAAAACCCCCTAAAGGGGGAGAGTTGTAACAGCTCGGTTTAGACCATAGTTGGAATAGTGGTTTTAAGACCACAAATTCGAGGTCGGAATAATATTTTAACATTATTTTTGATGTTTATTATATGTGATATAATATCTGTGAAAATTCTATGTGGTAATTTTATCGACTATGTGTTGAATTAAGAGAAATGACTTAATCCCGTAAAGTATAAAAGTTGTGTGCTGAATTATAAGTACCTAAGTGTTGTTGTTTTTATAATGTGAAGCCTTTAAAAGGCAATTAGCCAATTTTATTGATAGTGGGTGGTGGATGGACATTTTTAACCAATTAAAATGTATTATAATATGTTATTATTAAAGGCTAATATGGTAATTGGATTAATAATAATATATGTTATGATAGATGATTATTATCATCCTTTGAGTGCCGAAATTGAAGAAAGGAAAAGAAGAGAAAATACAAGTTAGGGTTACGTCATTGAATTGCTTAATTAAGGTATGTTTTGACTTTAGTTTTTGATGATTTTTATGTTTTTGAAATTGTTGCTTAGTCTACTATCAAGCCCATGTTGTAATTTGAAGAATTGATGATGTTTATGAGATGTGCTATGGATGAAATGGTGAGCTTTGTGATGAGTATTTGTGTTAAATGAAATATATGTGTATAATGAACATGTTTTGTTCTTGAATTTTTGATGAATTTAGCTAATTAGGGCTAAATTGAGAAAATAGCATTTGGAGGGAGTAATTTGTGAAATAAATGAAATGTATGGATTGATATGAGCATAGTGTGTATTCGGTCAAACATGGGCATAAGCAAATTTGGTGTAATTTGTGACTTTATGAAATAAGGACTAAAGTGTCGAAATGTGAAAATGTGAGGGCTATTTTGTAAAATGCCCTAAATAAGTGTGTGTGGACTAAAATGAATGATTTTCTAATTGAATGGATTGAATTTGAATGTGTATAGACCAAGAGAGAAGAGGTTCGGATCGAGATCGAGGCAAAGATAAAGTGCTCGATTAATCGACCGTTTTGATATTTCGACGTCCGAGGTAAGTTCGGACATAATATGTGTATTTAGCTATGTTTAAATGTTATGAAATGAATGGTATGATAATATTGAAATGTGAATGCTATGTGAGGGATCGAGTTATGTGGCACTAAGTGTGCGCATTCAGAAATGTGACCGAGATGATTAGCATTGTGTGTGTGAAATAACATAAGCTTCGGCTTTGTGGTTGGCACTGTGTGTGCAATATTGATTTAAGATCGGTTTGATATGGATGCACTATGTGTGCTATGCTAACTAAGCTTCTGCTAACTTTTTGGGCACTAAGTATGCGATTGAATCGAAGAAGAGATGAAAGTTTATTGAAATGAAATAGTGAGTATTGAGTAGCAAATGTAATTGACAACTAAGTGCTAGCTAAGGTACGTTCGGAACCTATGTGGTGGATGTAACTATGAATGAGTTATGGAAGGTTGATTGAACATATTAGTTTTGGTTGGTATGATATATGTGATTGTGAAGCAATCTATGTGATGGTTGGTTTTGGTATAATATATTATGTTACGAACTTACTAAGCTTTTGAAAGCTTACTGTGTGATTGTTTCTCTATTTTACAGTGTCAGTAAAGCCAGCTCGGATCCAGGGATCGTCAGCATCTCAATCACACTATCGGCAATCTATTTTGGTACCTTAGAAGATGTGTATATGTGAATATGGCATGTATAGGCTAGTTTTTTTAAAATATGTTTGAGATCTGTAATTAGCCATGAGATGTGGCTAGATAAATGTTGGCAATATGCATATGCGGATTTGGTGTATGAAGTATGTTTTGATATGTTTTGATGGTATTAATAATGTTTTGATATGTTTTGATGGTATTAATAATGTCTTGTGAATGTTATTAACGATGCTTTCAACTGTTCAAAACTTTGTTGACATTTTTCGGACCACTCGAATTTCACATCTTTTTGTAGAAATCTAGTCTCGGTGTAGCAATAGTCGAGAATCCTTTTACAAAATGCCGATAGTAACAAGCTAATCCCAAAAAGCTTCAAACTTTGGACACATTTCTTGGTCGTTTCCAGTCAACAACTGCTGAAATCGTACTCGGATCAACTTCTATTCCTTTCACTGAAACAATATGCCTTAAAAACCCCACTTCTCGAAGCCAAAACTCCCATTTACTAAATTTAGCAAGCAAATGCTTATCTCTCAAGGTTTGTAATACAATCCTTAAATGTTTAGCATGCTCAAACTCATCTCAGGAATAGATCAGAATGTCATCAATGAATACAACAACAAATCTGTCTAAATACGGTCTAAAAATCTGAGTCATCAAATCCATAAAAATTGCAGGAGCATTAGTTAATCCAAAAGGCATAACAAGAAATTCATAATTCCCATACCTTGTTCTGAACGCAGTCTTCGGCACATCTGAATCTTTAACGCTAACTGGTAATAGCTAAATCTTCAATAAATCTTCAAAAACACTGTTGCTCCTTTCAACTGATTAAACAAATCATTAATTCTCAGCAACGGGTACTTATTTTTAATTGTAACCTTGTTGAGCTGACGATAATCGATACACAATCTCATCGACCCATCTTTCTTCTTTACAAACAACACTGGTGCACCCCAGGGCAAAAAACTAGGTCGTGCAAAACCTCTATCTGTTAATTCTTGTAACTGAGCTTTCAATTCTTTCAATTCTGTCGGAACCATTCTGTATGGAGCTATCAATATCAGTGATGTTCCCGGTACTAATTCAATAGCAAACTCGACCTCTCTGATCGGTGGCAACCCATGCAACTCTTCTGGAAACACATTCGAATATTCACATGCCAGTGGTACTGATTTAATCTTCGATTCAGACACTTTCGTATCTAGTACATATGCAAGGTAAGCATCACAACCTTTTCTCACATATCTTTGAGCTAACATTGACGATATCACAATAGGTAATCCACTCGACTCATCAGATTCAATTCGAAGGATTTCACTATTCTGACATTTCAATTCAATAGTCTTTCGTCTACAATTCACAACAGCATCATGTAGGGTCAACCAATCCATACCCAAAATTACATCAAATTTATCAAAAGATAATAATATCAAATTCACCAGAAAATAGTAACCCCGAGTCATTAAACGACAGTTCTTGCAAACTTTATCAACTAGGACACACTTACTTAAGGGGTTTGACACTTTAATCACAAATTCAGTAGATTCAACAGGAAAACTTACTAGACACTAAATTCATACAAATATATGAAAGGGTCGATCCAGGATCAATCAAAGTAATCACATCAGATTCATAGAGAGAAAATGTACCGGTGATAACATCTGGGGACAACGCATCTTCGCAAGTATGGATAGCGTAAGCTCTGGCTAGTTTTCTAGCCATAGATCTCACAGCCAAATCTTTTGTCACACGTTTTCTACTAGTTACATTTCTCATATTTCTAAGTGGCCTCCTTCTAGTAGCTGTGTTGCTCGGTCTTTCATTCTGAAATTTATTTTTCTCGACTAACTTAGGGCAATCTCGAATAAAGTGATCTACCGAACCACATTTGAAACAAGCTTTATTATTCATCCAGCAAGCTATAAAATGTTGTCGTCCATATTGTTTACACTTAAGTTTATTATTTGTCACACGACCAGCACTTGACACTGAAGTAGCTTGAGTTTTAGGACTTAAGTATTGGTTTCCACGATCTCTATTTGGATACCCTACTGAAGCATTTGAACGAGTATACGAATCCCATGATTTCTTTGACAAAGACTGATATGGTTTGCTCATCGATCTCTTTCTTGAATCTCTAGCCTCGAAATCTTCTTTTCTCTTTTCATTGCCAAGTTCTTCGGCTTTACAAGCTCTATCGACTAGCACTACAAATTCTTTCAACTTCAGAATCCCGACTAACAATCTAATATCTTTGTTCAACCCATCTTCAAATCATTTACACATAATTGCCTCAATTGAAACACATTCTCAAGCATATTTACTGAGTCTCAAAACTTTCTTTCATACTTGGTCACAGACATTCGACCATGTTTCAGCTCCAGAAACTCTTTTCACTTTTGATCAATAAACCATTGGCTGATGTAGTTCTTTCTAAATTCGGCTTGAAAGAATTCTCAGGTGACCCGTTCTCTCGATACCACAATTACTAAAGTATTCCACCACTGATTCGCTATGTCTCTCAGAAGTGAAACGACACATTTTACACATTCAACTGGTGTGCAGGATAGTTCATCAAATACTCTGATAGTATTCTCAATCCAAAACTGGGCTCTCTCATGGTCATCATCAACAGTAGCTTTAAATTCTTCAGCCCCATATTATTAGATTTTATCAACAGGCGGCTTATTCAATCGTAAAGGTTCCAAACCTTGAAGAGCTACGGGGACCGGTTGGGGAATAGGTGGGGGTGGAGGTTGTTGAGTAGCCGGATTTGTTCGAACAAACTCTGTGAACCACTTATTTATCATTTGGAAGAAGGCTTCTTTGGCCTCTCCTCCCTGACGACTCAGACTTCGCTACTCCGTGAACAGAGGCTGGTGCATTACTCTCAACATCATCAGCGACAGCTCGATTAGGATCCATTACTATAAGAAAACATGTTTTAAACTATCAGGAGATATCACACTATTAGAGGTTATATACGACATGTATAACTAGACTCTCACATACACTACATTAGTCCTAAAATTGACTAAACTTGGCTCTGATACCAAAAAATGTAACACCCTTCACCCGTATTTAACGCCGGAATAGGGTTACAGAGCATTACAAGACTTATTACACAATTAAACATACAATTCTCATACATTTTTCATTCTCAATTATAAACCATTCACAATCATACATCAAGTCCCTAATATGAGCCTACGAGGCCCAAATCATGCATTAGAAATGGTTCGGGACTAAATCGGTAACTTGGGAAACTTTTAGAAAACTTAGAAAATTTTACAAAATTCAGAGGACATACGCCCGTGTCACTGGCCGTGTGGACATTCAAAATGGGATCACATGATCGTATCCCAAACTGTATCCGACCCCGTGTAACTCTCTAACTTGGGTCACACGGCCAACCACACATCCTTGTGACTAGCCCGTGTGCCATTCAAAATGGCCTCACACGCCTGTGTGCCAGGCCGTTCCAAACCTGTAGGGTATACTGACTTATGTCACATGGCCAAGTCACACGCCTGTGTGTTGGGCCGTGTGGAGCATACTAACTTGATTTCTAATTTAACACCAGGGGACACACGTCTGTGTCACTTGACCGTGTGTCACACACGGATGAGACATACGTCTGTGTCTCTACCAGTGTGGACAAAAATAGGCTATTTATGTAACAACCCAATTTTGGGTCTAGTTGGAACAATGGTTTCGGGACCACATATTTGAGCAGTAAAATTTTTTTATTATATTTATGGTCTATAGTTTTACAGAATGATTTCGTGAAAATTTTGACGTTTGAGCACTCAATTTTGTAAAAAGGACCAAATTGTAAAAAGTGCAAAAGTTGAGTTCTACTTGTTTAAGGTGTCCAATTGCTATGAGATTTTAAATTAGAGGTCCTTAGTTGGTAATTAGACCATTGGATAAGTTAGTGGATAAAAATGGACATGAATAGGTGAAATTTCAAAGTTATGCATTAAGTGCATTTTGGTCATTTGGTAAATAAATGAATAAAAGGGGAAAATAAAGCCAAAATTTTTGTCCATCTTCTTCTCCATGTGCCGAAAATTATAAGATCACCATAGCTAAGGTTTGTTCAACTTCCAAGCTTGATTGTAAGTACATCCTAGCCCTGTTTTTAATGCTCTTTACATTTTTGAAGTCGTTATCATTCTATCTATCTATTTCTACCATTAATTTGAGTTATGGTTGATGTCTAGGGTTTGACCCATGTTAGACATGTAGGTGTTTTGATGGCTAATGGTAGGTTATGCATGTTTGATGTGTGATAGACAACTTTTACTAAGTGATTTTTCATGAAAATACCTAAAAATGACCTATTTATAAAAAAAGTTGTAAAATGGGTAGTAAAAATCTGATTTAATAGAAAAGGAGGGTTGCTATAAGCATGAAATTGGTTCGGCTAGGCTTGGGTTATCAAGAAATTGAATACATTTCATTTTACGAGCCTAAGGACTAATTTGTAAAAATGTCACAGTTTAGGGGCAAAAATGTAGTTTTACCATAATGTGATTTTTGGACTGAGTTGAGAAATGTGGATAATAAATGAGTTAAATTTGCTATTATAGATTAAGAGAAACGAGGTTCGGACCTAGATCGGGAGAAAAATAAGGTGTTTGGCGATTAGGTCCATTTCTACTATTTTTGTACCAAGGTAAGTTCGTATGTAAATAATGCATTTTTTTATTTATGTTTTAAATGCTTTAATATTGTATGAATTATGATTGACTCCTTGGATGTAATCGGTAAAGTTTGTCAAGTGAGGAATCCCGGTCGAACCTTAGGAATAGGTAGGATACGAATGTCATGACATTAGGGTTATTTGAGATTACGTGTAAGACCATATCTAGGATATGTCATCGATATGAGACTTCGTGTAAGACCATAGCTGGGCTATTAGCATCTATAAGAGATCCCATGTAAGACCATATCTGGGATATGGTATTGGTACAGTATTGAGTGTGCGAGATTCCCGAGTATCCTTTAATATTTCAAGTGGTTCAACGGGAAATTCAACAAGTATGTCAAAGTTGTAAAAGGTTATGATTATGTTGCGAGTTGGTACAGATACGTAAGTAAAACTCATTTACTAATGAGCTCGATATGTGATGAATCCCTTGGTAAGGTTATGAAGGATAAGTTGTGGTTAGAAGATCTTGATACTACTTATGCCAAGTTCATCATGTTTATTGTATGATACATGTGTGATTATAATGCTTAGTATTTGCATAGGAACTTACTAAGTTATATAGCTTACTCCCCTTTCTTTTTCCTTGTCTTATAGTGTCACCAAGCCAGCTCAGGGTTCGAAAACTGTCGGAGATCCATTCACACTATGAACTTGATATTTTGGATACCATTGATTTTAATTTTGAGTTATGGCATGTATAGGGACTTGGTCACTTTGTTATGTGTGTAACACCATGAACTTAGGCCTAGTCGGAACAGTAGTTTCGGGACCACAAATCCGACGAGGAAAATTTCATTTTTAATATACTTTTATGGTCTACAATTTCATGAAATGATTTCGTGAAAATTTCGTTCGAAAATTTCGACGTTTGGGCACTCAATTTAGTCAAAAGGACTAAATTGTAAAAAGTGCAAAAGTTGAGTTCTACATGTTAGAGGTGTCCAATTGTTATGAAAATTTAAATTGGAGGTCCTTAAATGGTAATTAGACCATTGGTTAATTTTTTGGACAAAAATGGACATGAAATAGGTGAAATAGAATATTTTTAAGTTAGGGGTACTTTGGTCATTTAGTGATTAAATGATTAAATAAACAAAATTAAAAGTCAATTTTTGTCCATCTTCAACTCCATGGCCAAATTTCACAAAGGGAAACCATGGCTAGGGTTTTTGAAGCTTCCAAGCTCGATTATCAAGGAAAACGAGGTTTGAAACTAGAACGAGGGAAAAACGAAAAATTGATGAATAAGACCTTTTCACCTATTGTGATACCGACGTAAGTTTGTATGTAAATAATGCATCTTTTTTACTTGCGTTTTTATGTTTTGATATATTTTATGAGATGTGGCTAAATATTGAACGAAATTGACAAAGTATCGAAATGTGAGAAATTTCCCGTTGAACCTTAGGAATAGAATAGGATACAAGTGACATGTCACTAAGGACCTATGTGAAATCTATGTTAAATTGTGACTAAATGAATCCGAGTGGTGGTCTTAAGTCCTACCAGTGGCTAAGTATACTGGCATGTCCTGCGGATACCTGACAGCTTGTGTGAGCAGCACTAAGTAGTAACGAATGACTGACAGCTTGTGTGAGTAGACTGTGAAAGTGAATAGCTCGAGAACGAGCCTCTATGTGAAAAGTGATGTGAAGTAGCTTTGGCTACAAGTGTGGCACTTATGTGCAAACTTCCGATGTATCCAATAATATTCCGATGTGTTCAACGGGAAAATGACTAAGTGTAATTGAATGTGATTATGTGATGAACAAGTGCAGGTACATGTGTATATATTCATGAGCAATGTGCTCGATATGTGATCGAATGGTAAGGTTGATATGGAGTAAGTGTTACAATGAAGACTTGTAAATATTTGATGATGACTAGCTATTGACATGGCTAACTATGCATATACTTTAGTGTTATATGTGTGTAAATGAGAATTAATACAAAGAAAACATAATAGAGTAAAAATAGCAATAAAACAGTTTGGACAGCAGCAGTTGTATCACTTTGAAAAATCACCAAAAATGGTTGAAATCTAATTAGAGATTGAATAAGATATGAAATTAAATCTTAATGAGTCTACTTTCATATAAAAGGAACGGTGTAAGAAAAAGAATATCATATTTTGAGATATTTGAATTCTTGTGAGACAGAGTTGGAATGATTTTGGAATCCCCTATTCTGACTTTGAAAAATCATTAAAAATTGTACAAAAATAATTATAGGTTATAATTTACGTGATTAAAATATTTACATAGTATTTTTTCAAAATAAACAAATGGGAACATTATTCATGAGATAATTAATTTTTAGTAAAGAGGGGTCGGAACTATCGGACAGTGGAACAGGGGTGACTTTAATGAATAAACTATACTTATTGGCTAAACCAAAAATTCTAAAACTTTTATGGTAAGAATATATGTTAGTCTAATTTTAGGGAAAATTAGCGGATCTTAATTTGGAATTTCGTAACTCAAGATATAAATAATTTAGTGACGGTGACTCGAGTTGACAGCTTGAGATGAACATGAGTAAATAGTGGAACTATGTGTAATTATGATTGTATTATCTTGAGAACATATTGTGAAGACTTATAAAAGCATGTTAATAAATTACTTATTATTTACATACCTACTTACTAAGCTATAATGCTTACCCCTCTTTTCCTTTCCTTTTTCCTATAGTGTCACATATACTAGCTCGAGTTGGAGGTCGTCAGAGATTCTATCACACTGAAAAGTTATTGATTGGTATTGCATCATTGATTTTCAAGTATTTTTAAGTCTATGGCATGTATAGGGACTTGATTATGTGTGTATATGTTAATATGAGTTGGCTTAATATGTTGGCCTATGTTATTAGAAGGTTATTGTTGTATAAGGCCGTTTAATGTGGCTAATAATTGTTATGTTATAATTCTATGATGATGCAATTCAAGAATGTGTTTGCTTGCATGTGTTGGATGAGTAAATGTGTGATAATTATGAGTGGTAAATGTGATTGGTTGTGTAAGTTGCATGATGTAAATGGTTAAGTGTGTGTGTGTGATTATGCATGATGAATGTGGTTTGTAAATGGTATGTGGATGTCTTAGTGTGGGTGTTTGAATGCTTAATAATACCATATTGTGTGATGATAAATTTGTATAAGTGTATAAGTGTTTTGGGGAGGCAAAGGGCTTGGTAAATAATCTTACTTATGGCCACACGGCCATGTGCCCAGGGTGTGTGAAGTCTGCACTTGATTTTTGGAAAGGCAAAATGCCACACGTCCTAACAGACGGGTGTGTATCTCGGCTGTGTGAAGGACATGGCTTTGGACACGGGCATGTGCCCTATTTTTCACGAAATTTTTTAGTGCTTTCAAAAGTTCTTGGTTTAGTCCCGGATCACTTCCAAGGTATGTATTGGGCCTTGTAGGACCTATTTAGGGACTCAAAGACAAAAATTTGAAAAGTTTTAATTTGAATGAAATTTTATGACTCAGTTTAATATGTTTACAAGTGTATTAGATACGAGTAAGGGGTGTTATATTTAGTGGTATCAAAGCTATGGTTAGTCGATTCTCGGACTAAAATAGCATGTGCAAGGGACTAGCTATACATGCCATAAGTGAACTATGATAGTGTGATATCTCCCGACTCCGATGAAATTTGTTTTGGTTAAAGCAGGGATACTTTCCAACCGAGCTATATCGATAATGCTGAAAAGGGGTTAAGTAAGTTCGTGTAACTTAGTGAATATATTATTTTCTAGAATTGATTCTCTATGATTTGTTATGATATGTATGTGTTAATGGATATAATGAATTAACCATAAGTTGAAGAATATGGATAAAGTGTTATCGTTTCGATTGAACATTGCATTTGGATAAATCAGAGTGACTTTTTGCAGTAAATAACATGAAAATTTTGTTTTGAGATGAGCTTATTACGATTGGTTGATATTCATATGTGATAATGTTGAATGTGTTACTAAGATATTTGAAAATGTGTTCATAATTAGTAGAAACCTAGAGATGTGTAATCAAAGTACATGATATTGTGTTGGTATTGAATGTTATGCTATATGTGTGTATGTATGAGATTCAGAAATTTAAAGGCTTTACAATCTTTACCCCCTTACTGGTATAGTGTTATATGACGAAGTTCACAAGATTTACATTGAATAAGCTCACAAGTAGGGAACTAAAGAGTTCGGTGGTGGAATAATTAATAATATGATCAGAGATGGGAATGACTTAGCAAGTAGAAAATAATTATGAGAGAGATATTAGATTATTCTAAGGATTATTTGGAATGTACAATGCCATGGTTAGAGGAGAAGTTAATCTCGGCTAATCGACTCATTCAAGGATGATGTCTAAAGACTGTATTATCGGGAATTCTTTTGAATTGATTTTTGTTAATGAAAGGAATATTATGGAATTAGTGACGATAGAATTAGTTAGAAGAACGATGTTTGAATTGTAAAGATGTTTGAGTATGACAGCTAGAGTTGAGTAATTTATAACTATCTCTTCTTGGTATTCTATGTATTCTTACATTCTTAGAGGTATTTGTAATTGCTCGTTTTCTGATGAAAGCATTTATGATCGGCATTCCTCTATCTTCTATTGGTATTCTATTCTGTTACATCTGAGATAAAAAGTTGACGGTGAATTCATATGAAACTATTCTTCTGTTTCTTCTGGCTATTGTTCTGTTTATATCTGTATGGACTATATATTATCTCTGTCACAATTGATTTCAGAATGTATGAACAATGTTTCTCTTTCTTCTGGTTTTCTCTGAGGAATCATCAGGACCTCTATTATTTCATATGAGTAGTATTCTCGGGCATTCAGTATGGTCTTGTATCTTGGATTTCATTATCTTGGTTTTCTTATCATTCCTATTGTTTAATTGATCAAGCATGGCTTATCTTTAAAGTTGATATCGGCAAAAGTGTGGATTATGACAATTCAAGTTTAAATTGTATATTAATTTTCTTTCTTCGGGAAATTCTGATTATTATCAGTGACTTCAAACAAGATGTCATATTCCATCTGAGTTAATGCAGTTAGTAAATATCTGTGACTAGCATGTTGAAAGATTTTGTGTGAATATTAACTTACCTTTAAAGCAAAAATACTTGCAGATACTTGAATGAAAAATCTTTGCTTATTTTGTGAGTGTGGTTTCAAGATTTACCTTATTGATGGTGTCTGTATTCTAGCTAAATTGAAAGCTAAAACGATGTTGCCATTATAAATCAGAAAAGCTTAGAAATGGAATGGCAAGTGGTAAATTAAACGAATACAATATGAACCGACTTTTGATTCTGAAGTTTAAATCAGATCTGATTACTGTTACTATTATCCCGAGATGGATTTTATGTACCGAGGAGCTCAGGGCTTATGCAGAGAGTTTCCGTTCAGAGCTCACCGTAATATCTTATCTGTTCATCGAAAGAGAAATAAAAAGTACAGTGATTTGAAGTAAATGTTCTGGTATACGTATATAAAACTGATATTTCTGATTTCTGTGTTCAAATGTCATTTTTGTCGTCAGAGTAAGGCCGAATATCAAATGCAATCAGGACTACTATGGTCCACGAGGATACTGGTGTAATGTTTGGAAAAAGATACCACAGATTTTGTATCGGGATGTCTCTTATCCTCGGAAAAAGAGAAATGCTACTTGAATTATGATTGATGGATGATAAAAATCAGTAAAACTATTTAGAAATCCAATGGTTATATCATCAGCTATAGAAAAAGCTACAGGAAATTCTGAGCATGAGGTTGAATTGAATTGTGATTTTGATAAAAAGGTAGAAGCAATTTGTAAAAGTTGAAAATAGCTTCAGATCGACGTAAAAAGCTATACAGAAGCAAAACCGAAATATATTGGATTCCAGGTCGATGACAGAGTGTTTCTGAAAGGATCACCCTTGAAGAGGATTATTTGGTAACGTGTTGGAAACTTTGAGAAAAGATGCTAAACCTCATTCTGGTAAGATATTCGGGGACGAAAATCCCTAAATGGGGGAGAATTGTAACAGCCTGAACTTGGGCCTAGTTGGATCAGTTGTTTTGGGACCACAAATCCGACGAGGAAATTAATATTTTTATTATATTCTTATGGTCTACAATTTTACAGAATGATTTCGTGAAAATTTCATTCGAAAATTTCTACGTTTGGGCATTCAATTTAGTTAAAAGGACTAAATTGTAAAAAGTGAAAAAGTTGAGTTCTACATGTTAGAGGTGTCCAATTGTTATGAAATTTTAAACTTGGTTAATTTTTCGGACAAAAATGGACATGAAATAGGTCAAAAAGAATATTTTTAAGTTAGGGGCATTTTGGTCATTTAGTGATTAAATGATTAAATAAATAAAATTAAAAGCCAATTTTTTTCCATCTTCAACCCTATGGCCGAATTTCACAAGGGAAAACCATGGCTAGGGTTTTTCAAGCTTCCAAGCTCCATTATCAAGGAAAATGAGGTTTGCAACTAGAACGAAGGAAAAATGAGAAATTAACGAATAAGTCCTTTTCACCGATTGTACTACTGAGGTAAGTATGCATGTAAATAATGCATCGTTTTTACTTATGTTTTTATGTTCTGATATATTTTATGAGATATGGCTGAATATTGAACGAAATTGACAAAGTATCGAAATGTGAGAAATTCTCCGGTTGAACCTTAGGAATAGAATAGGATACAAGTGACATTTCACTAAGGACCTATGTGAAATCTATGTGAAATTGTGACTAAGTGAATCCGGGTGCTGGTCTTAAGTTCTACCAGTGGCTAGGTATACCGGCATGTGTTGCGGATACCTGACAGCTTGTGTGAGCAGCACTGATTAGTAACGAAGGACTGACAACTTGTGTGCGCAGACCCGTGAGAGTGAATAGCTCGAGAACGAGCCTCTATGTGAAAAGTGATGTGAAGTAGCTTTGGCTACAAGTGTGGCACTTATGTGCAAACTTCTGATGTATCCAATAATATTCCGATGTGTTCAACGGGAAAATGACTAAGTGTAATTGAATGTGATTATGTAATGAACAAGTGCAGGTACATGTGTATATATATTCATGAGCAATGTGCTCGATATGTGATCGAACTTTGGTAATGTTGATATGGAGTAAGTGTTACAATGAAGACTTGTAAATATTTGATGATGACTAGCTATTGGCATGGCTAACTATGGATATAATTTAGTGTTATATGTGTTTAAATGAGAATTAATACAAAGAAAACATGATAGAGTAAAATTAGCAATAAAACAGTTTGGACAGCAGCAGTTGTATCAATTTGAAAAATCACTAAAAATGGTAGAAATCGAATTAGAGGTTGAATAAGATATGAAATTAAATCTTAATGAGTCTAATTTCATATAAAGGGAACAGTGTAAGCAAAAGAATATTATATTATGAGATATTTTAATTCTTGTGAGATAGAGTCGGAATGATTTTGGAATCCCCTGTTCTGAATTTCAAAAATCATTAAAAATTGTAAAAAACTAATTATGGGTTATAATTTACATAATGAGTCTATTTTTAAAATAAACAAATGGGAACATCATCCGAATTTCGTATGAGGAGATAAATAGTTTTTAGTAAAGAGGAGTCAGAACTATTAGACAGCGGAATAGGGGTGACTTTAATGAATAAACTGTACTTATTGGCTAAACCAAAAATTATGAAAATTTTATGGTAAGAATATATGTTGGTCTAGTTTTAGGGAAAATTATCGGATCTTAATTTGGAGTTCTGTAACTCAAGATATAAATAATTTAGTAACTATGACTCAAGTAGACAGCTTAAGATAAACATGAGTAAATAGTGGAACTCTGTGCAATTATGATTGTATTATCTTGAGAACATATTGTGAAGACTTATAAAAACATGTTAATAAATTAATTATTATTTACATACCTATTTACTGAGCTATAATGCTTACCCCCCTTTCCTTTCCTTTTTCCGATAGTGTCTCATATGCTAGCTCGAGTTGGAGGTCGTAGGAGATTCTATCACACTAACAAGTTATTGATTTGTATTGTATCAATGATTTTCAAGTACTTTTAAGTCTATGGCATGTATAGGAACTTGATTATGTGTGTATATGTTAATATGAGTTGGCCTTGAATGTTGGCCTATGTTATTAGAAGGCTATTGTTGTATAAGGTCGTTTACTGTGGCTAATAATTGTTATGTTATAAGTCTATGATGATGCATTTCAAGAATGTGTATGCTTGCATGTGTTGGATGAGTAAATGTGTGATAATTATGAGTGGTAAATGTGATTGGTTGTGTAAGTTGCATGATGTGAATGGTTAAGTGTGTGTGTGTGTGTGATTATGCATGATGAATGTGGTTTGTAAATGGTATGTGGATGTCTTAGTGTGGGTGTTTGAATGCTTAATAATACCATGTTGTGTGATGATAAATTTGTATAAGTGTATAAGTGTTTTGGGGAGGCAAAGGGCTTGGTAAATAATCGTACTTGTGCCACACAGCCATGTGCCCAGGGTGTGTGAAGTCTGCACTTGATTTTTGGAAATTCAAAATGCCACATGGCCTAACAGATGGGCATGTATCTCGACTGTGTGAAAGACATGGCCTTGGACACGGGCATGTGCCCCTGTTTTTCAAGAAAATTTTTAGTGCTTTCAAAATTTCTCGGTTTAGTCCTGGACCACTTCCAAGGTATGTATTGGGCCTCGTAGGACCTATTTAGAGAATCAAAGACAAAAATTTGAAAAGTTTTAATTTGGATGAAATTTTATGACTCGGTTTAATACGTTTACAAGTGTATGTGTTCCGTTAATGCCTTGTACCCTATTTCGGTGTCAGATACGGGTAAAGGGTGTTACAATGTGTCATAATTGATTTAGCCAAATGTATTGGCTTATGTTGGCTAATAATTCATTTTGTAAATGGCCATTGAAATTGGCTAATATTGGTTTAAGTATATATATGCATATGCTGATGCTTATCATGGATGTGGGAAAATGCATGATTTGAGTTGAGTTATATGTGATGTTTGTGTATGATAAAGTATAGCATGTGAATGGCATGTTGATGCCTTAGTTGTGGCTGATTTGGTTGATGGTATATGCTTGGAATGGTTCTAGGTTTGTTGTGTAGGTTCGTGCATAGAAGCGTGACAAAATGGTTTGGTAAATAGTCTTATTTTTATCCACACGGGTAGACACACAGGCGTCTGTCTTGAATGTGTGTGACACACGGCTTGTCCCATAGGTGTGTGTTCCGGCTATGTGTCCTCTGCACCTTAATTGTTACAAAACAAAATGTCCAGAATATAGCACACGGGTAGAGACATGGGCATTTGTCTCGACCGTGTGTGCTACATGGCCACACGGGCATGTGTCTCGGCCGTGTGAAGTCTACAACTATTTTATGAAAAATTATGGAAATTGAATCGACCACACGGCCTAGCACACGGACGTATGGCACGGGTGTGAGGCACAAGTCAGAGAGCTTCCTATTTTGAACATGGCTTGTAGCACGGGCGTGTCCAAGGGTCACACGGGCATGTCTCTTGAACCACACTGGCGTGTGAGGCCTGTAACATGAAAAATTTTCTAAAGTTCTCGGTTTGGTCCCGAACCACTTCCAAAGCATGTATTGAGTCTCGTAGGCTCATTTTAGGGACGATATGAATGTATGTGAAAAGTTTTAAATTTGGATGGAAATACATCTCGGTTTTGTATGCTTGCTTGTGTTCAAGTCCGGTAATGCCTCATACCCTGTTTCAGCGTCGAATACTGGTAAGGGGTGTTACAAATTACCAAGCCATCGTTCCTACCGAAATAGCACACACCTACACCAACCTAATTGGCACATAATATAGCATAAATAGGCATTCAACCAACCTCAACCCAGCATAATTCATACCATTTCAATACCAACAATTCACATTCTTAAATCATCAATATGGTCATTTTCAAACATGCATTATTTTACCAAAATTCACAAACATACCAAATTCAAATCTCAACCATTTAATATTTCTAATTGCCAATTATCAACAAGCATCACATACCCATCATCAAACACATAACTAAAGCCATATGTACATATATATAAACATCACCAAATCTGCCAAAATAAGCCAACTCTCATGGCTATATACAAAACCAAACACTTAACATTTACAAGCCACATTGATAAACCGTAATTATAACATATTTTAATCCCACATTTAGTATGCTTTTGGATGATTTATCCTCTGTTTCATATAAAAAGGTGCTCTTAATCCTTTCTTTTCATGTCTTATACCCAGGAAAGCACCCGATGATAAAAAGAACGTGAAACGGGCCCAAAACGGAGTAAATTGGGCCAAGAAAGAAATGGAGATGGCCTGGACTTAAGCCCACACAGCCATGCCTCACCGAGTTACTAGAACACGGCCTGACCCCCGATTTACACAGCCATGCCTCATTAAAGAACTCTGAGCATAGCCTGACCATGATCCACACGAGCGTGTGCGATGACCGTGTCCCTGTCACTCGAAAGAGCAATTTCACTCGAATTTGGATACTTAGGGAGAAAGAAACGTATTTTGAAAGCCTATATAAACCCCCTAAGTGCTACTAGAAAAGGGGGCGGTTAGCTAGGCCAATGAGCCAAGCCGAAAAGGTCAGAATTGTGGAAATCACTCGAAGATAGCCAATAGATCCATCTCAAGACGCCGAAATTCTACTCAAGACGGCGGTTCTCTCCTTCAATTCCTTCAGGGAGTTTTAGGGATTTCTTATGTTTTGTTTTATCTTTTCTCTTGAGATGTTTTCTTTTATAGTTATGAACTAAATCCTTCAGATACCTGAAGGGGATGAAACCTATGATGGATTTTGTTATTATTTTCTGAAATTATATGATAAATACTTAGTTTGTTCTTAATTATACATGCTTAATCCAAATTTGATGTGCTTAGGTGGAGGAGGAATAAACCCTGCTTAAGAGTAGATCTAGCATAATTAAGCGGAGTTGATTGCACGCCTAAAGATAGGGTGACGAGATTTTGCCGGATTAGGGTGAAACCTAATATGGGAGTCTATAGATCGATTTACTGCTATTCTAAGGGGTTATTATAAGAGAACGAGAGTTCCACTAATTAACCTAGGGTTAGACGTTATTTGCCTCGAGAGAGGGTTTAATATACGTTAGGGAGTCTTACAGATCAAACTAAGTAAATAAATCATATGGTTCAGGTTTTAATAACAAGTGAAGTCTAGGTGGATTCTTCCTGAGGGTATCGTCTTGATCAACTGAGTTTTTCCTAAAGTTATTTTCCCAATTCGTTCTTCTTGTCTTTGTGTCTTTAGCTTAGTAGTAGATTAGATGAAAACAACTTCACTTAATTTTAGGCTAAATAATAAAAAAAAAGTTAGTATTAGTAATTTTAGTTCCTTTGGGTTCGATAATCCGATCTTGCCTAAGCTATACTACTGTTCGATAGGTACACTTGCCTTTAATCATTGTCAGAGTTAGTTTCTAGGTTCGATCACATTCTCTTTATAAATTTTAAAGCTCTGATTTTAGAGATCAAGTTTTTGGCGCCGTTGTCGGGGAACTAAAATATTAAGAAAACTCTATTTTTCTTACTTTAGCCATTATTTTTATTTTCCACAATTTATTTTTGTTTTTAGGTTAAATTCTAATTTTGCTAACTTTTCTTTCTTCCTTTTTCTTTTCAGGTACCTCTAGTTTATGACTAGAAGGAACCCGAGAGGACCTTTAGTATACGATAGCGATATTGAAGCGACCGCTCGTAGGAATCGTCGAGAAATCAGGTGAGCCCTAAATTGCACAGAGGAAAATCAAGAAGGCAGATCCAATCCTACTGAAGGGATGGACGAGAATATTCCACAACCCCATGATGTGGGGGAACACAATGCTCCACGTACTATGTTTGATTATGCTAAACTGCATTTAACAGGAGTAGAATCGAGTATCGTTAGGCCTGCTATAGCTGCTAATAATTTTGAATTAAAGCCTAACACAATACAAATGATTCAACAATTTGTTCAATTTGATGGTTTGCAGGACGAAGACCCAAATACTCATATAGTTAATTTCTTAGAGTTCTGTGATACCTTCAAAATAAATGGCGTTTCTGATGATGCCATACGTTTTTGGTTATTTCCCTTTTCATTAAGGAATAAAGCCAAACAGTGGTTAAACTCGTTACCACAAGGGTCAATCAATATATGGGAACAAATGACCTAAATTTTTTTATTAAAATATTTCCTACCGGCCAAAACGGCCAAATTACGGAATGATATCTCTTCTTTTGTGTAGATGGATTTAGAGACATTATACGATGCATGGGAGAGATACAAGGATCTCTTGAGAAGGTATTCGCACCATGGTTTACCCCTATGGCTTCAAGTCCAAACATTCTATAACGGTTATCAAAGAGATGTCACTGAATAACTATCAGTGGTAAGCTACAAGGACAAAACTGAAAAAATCAGCTAGAGTTTTTAACCTAGATACAGTAACCATGCTGTCAACACAGATAGAGATAATGAATAAAAAGATTGATAGTTTGTGTTCTTCGCAAACACATCCAGTAATGCGGTGCGACGCAAGTGGAACTGTGGCAAATCCTGAGTACCTACCCTACCAACCGGGAGCAGAGAGCGAACAGATAAACTATATAGATAATAATTTTAGATCCAATAATAATCCATATAGTAATACTTACAATCCAGGTTGGAGGAACCACCCAAATTTCTCATGCGGAGGACAAGGAAATCGAGGAAATCAAAGACAACAACCTCCTCAGAACTTCCAAAATCAGTAATATCCGCAAGAGAAGAAGCCAAACTGTAACACCCCAAACCCGGCCCAAACACCACGACTGGATCTGGCATGTCACTAAGAAGATTTAGTAAAACATGTCGCATTTTTGGAAAATATTTTTCTTGATTTCCACATTTTATTTGGGAAAATAAATGGTTGAATAATTCGTAAAAGATATGAATTTTCATTTAAATGCCTTTATGAATTAAAAACTGAAATTTAATACATGCCTTAACTTAATTAAATCATAAAATCTAAGTGTCTAGTAATAATAAAACTCCAAAACAAACGAAAATATAAAGCTAGTGGCCCGTGGCCTTATTACAATGAAATTTAAAACCTACTAACTGAAAATATTAGAAATTAATAAACTTGTAATGTCTTTTGCTGAATCAAAATAATCTCTCACATGGCCACCTTGTGCTCCTCTCCAGCCCGGTCCGATACACTAGGTGCTACCTGAAAGATGTTAAATAATGGGGTGAGTCGCGAGACTCAGTGTGCAACCCTCGTGCATCATTAGATTGGGCCTTAGCCCTACAAAACAGATAACAGAGTATAATATATTGGAAAATATGCAAAGGCCAACCCAATCCTAAGTTTCCATCCGCTACACACCACCCTTACCTGCCAATCACACCATTGGGGATTTCTACAATCAACCCACACCGCTACACACCATCGATGGCAGTCATGCTGCAGTTAGCTGTTCATCGTCAGATCATGGCAATAGCCACTACAACAGATCATGGCATCAGCCACTACAACAGATCATGGCAATAACCACTACAACAGATCATGGCAAAAGCCACTACAACAGAACACTTACCCTTTCATCAATCACCCAACCCCGTGCATACATAGAAATTGGCATACATATAAAACATATCATTTCAACAGAAACATTCACTTTAGAATGACAGAGATCACTAACCTGGTGATTCACCTTTACCCTTCTCGGGTTTTCAACAGCCATGCCGGTATTTCGGCATTTAACAGAATATAACAAATTTATAGCATATACTAACAGACAATCTAAATGGTGTGAGAATGTTGCACACACCTGATAACACGTAGTACTACTCTCTATGTTGATACTCTCACTAATTGGATCTACTGTCCTTTGTATACAACCTTGCTCAAAAGTTGGAAGAACGCTAAGATAAACCTTCTCCTATATTCGGCCAAGGATTATTATTTACCTGAATTATACGTTTTAATTAACAGATCTCCTTACCTTGAAATCCCGAAAGTAATACGATCCGAGTGCTACTGAACTCTGGCTTAGAAATCTAAGCGATTGAATCCCCTTCAAATCCCAGAATGCCGCAAATGAGAGAAAACACAAGATCAATCCACCATGTAGCCATTCGGCTATGGTTTTTAAAAGCCGGAAAATATTGAAAGAATAACATAGTCGACACTTACCTCTTCAAAAGGTTTCGGCTACCCCTTGCAGGAAGATTCGGCAAACACAAGAGAAGAGATCTAGGAATTTCAGCTTTTAAGAAAATCTCGAAAAATAATAAATAATAGAAGGCTGATACAGTTTTGGCTTTTAGGAGAACAGAGTGAAGAGTTTCGGTTTCTGGCAGAAAAAGAGAAGAAGAAAAGAAAACAAGAAAGAGTCTTGGAGATTTCGGCTATGGAGATGAGAAAAGAGTTCAGGTTTTCAGCTTTTGAAAGAAAAGAAGATTGGAAGGTTTTGGCTTTTGAAGAAATCAAAAGAAAAGAATTTGTAGAGGAAGACTGGGAATTTCAGCACAAGGAAAGAAGAAAAGAGTAGGGTTCAAATGCCAGAATTGATGAGATATCCCATAGAGAATTTCGGCACCTCCCTAGAGTTGGAAATTCGGCCAACACTGCACTCAATAGATAAATCCTATCTTTTCTCTCCTTATCCTCATCTGACTACTTATCCACAGTGTCATGGATGACACTACCTCTTCCTTCCTTTATCAGCACATTATCTCCCTTATTATCACATTAAATAAATTCCTAAATTTCCTCCTTTATCTTCCATATTATCAACTATAATATCTACATTATCCCATTTACATAAATCCTCCTATTTTTGAGCCTTGTTGCCGTCCAACTCCACCTAATTAATTACCGAAAATTAGCTAACTTAAACTAAAAGAATTGGGCTCCATGAAACTTGAATTTGGGCCTCCAATTGACGCCACCTCCTTACTCTCTAAGTGGCGCTACTGACCACTGGGCCACAAGCCCATTTTGTATTTTAAAACACAGATAACATGTTTTAAGCCATATAGTGTCCAAACTGAAAATTTCACCAAGGCCTTGACCACATCCTAAGCCCAATTTGGACCCCTAACAGTTAAATTAATTCATTACACATATTCACCCATTAAACGCATAGGCCCAAAAATTCAGGATGTTACAGTTCTACCCCCTTAAAGAAATTTTGTCCTCGAAATTTCCAACTAACTATTAATTGTACTACCCAAGTCTCACCACTATGCTTTTGCTGCGCACTCTAATTTAATAATATATGAACATTGCACACATACAGTTTCTATACCCAAAAATATAGCATCCACACAAAACATTCCCGACTTAATGGTAATTGAACAATCCTGAGCCTTATGCTCCTCAGACCCGCATATTAAACATGTTCCTGACTTCCTCCAACATTCACCCGGATGATGCCTTCTGCAATATTCGCAAACCCGAAAGTTTGAACGTACCTTAACATGCTTCACTGAATGAGACTGCAACCCTAGAAAACTATGATCTATTTTTTTCTTACAGTCCATTCACCTAACCCGAAGTGTTTCACCGATTTCTTTAACCTCCTTCAGTACCTCCCTAACTAGCTGAGTCAGCACATCAGTCCTAACACTTCCATGGCCTCGGCCGCAGCCTCTTCTTCCTCTTCTAGCACTCATCGTTGATTCTCGTATTATTTGAATTAGAAATTTTATGAATTATTAATTTCTTTCACTGATTAACCATGAACAATCTTTTAGGAAGTAGTTTTAAGAGTAGTTCTTTCCAATTCGAACCTATCTACAGTTTCAGTCTCAAGTTTATCTCCTAATTCTAGAAACCACATACATTCAACCATCACACATCAATAAACATATAACATCCATGAACTCATATTCATCACATAAGGGTATCTTCGTTATTTCACTACCCATGGGTTTTTCCGTAGTTTTGCCCTACAGGGTATTTTTTTTCCCAAATAAAGTATCTTGGAAATTTTCTTTGAATTAAAGGTACTTTGGTACACTTTTTTTTTTTGTAAAGCAGGGGTGCTTTGGAAAATTTAATTTTGCAAATTGGGTTGCCTTTGTAAATCTAGGGATTTGTGGGTAAATTTGCAAAACATGAGTATTTTATAAAATCACGGTTGTTTTGGAAATTTTCACAAACCAAGGGTATTTCAGAAATTTTTCCAATTGGAGTGTTTCGGTAATTTTCACAGATTTTGGTAGTTTTACAGTTCTGGGGTATGTTGGGAAATTTTCGCAAATCAGGTGTATTTTGGAAATTTTACAAAACTTAGGGGTATCTTGGTTGTAAATTAGGGTGGCTAGTCCCTTTCGGGTGTTAAATTATAGATTTTGTCCCGTCAACAAATCCTCGTGGCTAGGGTGAACAGTCACTACGCACCAGGTAGGATTCCAGCGAAGAGGAGGTGAGTCACTAGGACTACTTAAGTACCAGGCTCTTCCAGATCCAATCCTAGACATGCGCATGCCTGTTGCCACACCCTAGTCTTGCGACTTGTCTACAAGTTTGTTCGGTTGGATTAAGTCTTATGCAATTGAGAGTTGTTTAACTAGGCCTAAGGTCCATCTTAAAGCCCACATACATATATAACACACGGTCATGTTCGAATACTTACACCCAGCGGACTTGGGTAGGAGACGCAGTGCCATCTTTGAGAAAAACCGTCTCAGATATTTTATAAACATGCATTTTTCCAAAACCCATCTTTAGAAAACGTTTTGAGCCTAAAACCCCAAAGCTGGGTTTTGAACCGGGCTCTGATACTAATTTGTAACACCCTAAACCCGGCCCAAACACCACGACCGGATCTGGCATGTCACTAAGAAGATTTAGTAAAACATATCGCATTTTTGGAAAATATTTTTCTTGATTTCCACATTTTATTCGGGAAAATAAATGGTTGAATAAAAGATATGAATTTTCATTTAAATGCCTTTATGAATTAAAAACCGAAATTTAATACATGCCTTAACTTAATTAAATCATAAAAACTAAGTGTCTAGTAATAATAAAAGCCCAAAACAAACGAAAATATAAAGCTAGTGGCCCGTGGCCTTATTACAATGAAATTTAAAACCCACTAACTGAAAATATTAAAAATTAATAAACTTGTAATGTCTTTTGCTGAGTCAAAATAATCTCTCGCATGGCCATCTTGCGCTCCTCTCCAGCCCGGTCTGATGCACTAGGTGCTACCTGAAAGATGTTAAATAATGGGGTGAGTCGCGAGACTCAGTGTGCAACTCCCGTGCACCATCAGATTGGGCCTTAGCCCTACAGAACAGATAACAGAGTATAATATATTAGAAAATATGCAAAGCCCAACCCAATCCTAGGTTTCCATCCGCTACACACCACCCTTACCTGCCAATCACACCATTGGGGATTTCTACAATCAACCCACACCGCTACACACCATCGATGGCAGTCATGCTGCAGTTAGCTGCTCATCGTCAGATCATGGCAATAGCCACTACAACAGATCATGGCAATAGCCACTACAACAGATCATGGCAATAGCCACTACAACAGATCATGGCAAAAGCCACTACAACAGAACACTTCCCCTTTCATCAATCACCCAACCCCGTGCATACATAAAAATTGGCATACATATAAAACATATCATCTCAACAGAAACATTCACTTTGGAATGATAGAGATCACTAGCCTGGTGATTCGCCTTTACCTTTCTCGGGTTTTCAACAGCCATGCCGGTATTTCGGCATTTAACAGAATATAACAGATTTATAGCATATACTAACAGACAATCTAAATGGTGTGAGAATGTTACACACACCTGATAACACGTAGTACTACTCTCTATGTCGATACTCTCACTAATCGGATCTGCTGCCCTTTGTCTACAACCTTGCTCAAAAGCTGGAAGAACGCGAAGATAAACCTTCTCCTATATTCGGCCAAGGATTATTATTTACCTGAATTATACGTTTAAATTAACAGATCTCCTTACCTTGAAATCCCAAAAGCTCTGACTTAGAAATCTAAGTGATTGAATCCCCTTCAAATCCCAGAATGCCGCAAATGAGAGAAAACACAAGATCAATCCACCATGTAGCCATTCGGCTATGGTTTCTAAAAGCCAGAAAAGATTGAAAGAATAACATAGTCGACACTTACCTCTTCAAAAGGTTTCGGCGACCCCTTGCAGAAAGATTCGGCAAACACAAGAGAAGAGATCTAGGAATTTCAGGTTTTAAGAAAATCCTAAAAAAGAATAAACAAGAGAAGGCTAATGCGTTTTCGGCTTTTAGAAGAACTGAGTGAAGAGTTTCGGTTTCTAGCAGAAAAAGAGAAGAAGAAAAGAAAACAAGAAAGAGTCTTGGAGATTTCAGCTATAGAGATGAGAAAAGAGTTCAGGTTTTCGGCTTTTGAAAGAAAAGAAGATTGGAAGGTTTCGGCTTTTGAAGAAATCAAAAGAAAAGAATTTGCAGAGGAAGACTAGGAATTTCGGCACAAGGAAAGAAGAAAAGAGTAGGGTTCAAATGCCGGAATTGATGAGATATCCCCTCTATTTAAAGAGAATTTCTGCTCCCCCTAGAGTTGGAAATTCGGCCAACACTGCACTCAGTAGATAAATCATATCTTTTCTCTCCTTATCCTCATTTGACTACTCATCCACAGTGTCATGGATTACACTACCTCTTCCTTCCTTTATCAGCACACTAACTCCCTTATTATCACATTAAATAAATTCCTAAATTTCCTCCCTTATCTTCCATATTATCAACTATAATATCTACATTATCCCATTTACATAAATCCTCCTATTTTTAAGCCTTGTTGCCGTCCAATTCCACCTAATTAATTGCCAAAAATTAGCTAACTTAAACTAAAAGAATTGGGCTCCATGAAACTTGAATTTGGGCCTCCAATTGACGCCACCTCCTTGCTCTCTAAGTGGCATTACTGACCACTGGGCCACAAGCCCATTTTGTATTTTAAAACACAGATAACATGTTTTAAGCCCTATAGTGTCCAAACTGAAAATTTCACCAAGGCCTTGACCACATCCTGAGCCCAATTTGGACCCCTAACAGTTAAATTAGCTCATTACACATATTCACCCACTAAACGCATAGGCCCAAAAATTCAGGATGTTAGACAAACCTCGAAGAGATGCTGACAAAATTTATGGCAAACACGGAAAACCATTTCCAAGAAAATGAGATTATACTTAAAGATCAACAAGCGTCAGTTGAAGAAGTTACCAAGTCAGTAAGGGAAGTCACTAAGGCAGTCGAACAACTTACAAAGCTAATATCAGAACGACCACAAGGACGTCTACCTAGCAATACTGAGATTAATCCAAAGAAGCAAATTCAAGCTGTAACAGCTCAGGTAAATGCAGAGGTAGACGAACCCATCTCACAACAAGAAACTGAGGTAGAAGACGGTAAAGTCGAGGTAATGCAAGAAAAGCCAAAAAAGGTAATCAGAGAATACCAACCTCGCATTCCTTATCCTGAAGCATGAAAGAGAGACGATTTAGAGGAACAGTTCGGTAAGTTTCTTAAACTTCTAAAGAAATTACATATTAACTTACTGCTTCTTAAAGCACTTTTTCAGATGCCAGACTCAAGGAAATTTTTAAGACATCTCTTGACAAACAAATGCAAATTAGATGAAGAGCCACATGTGGAACTCAACGCAAAGTGCTCAGCAATTCTACAAAATAGACTACCGCAGAAGCAAAAAGATCCAGGGAGTTTTACAATTCCATGTTTAATTGGCGAACTTATACTTTGTGTAGGCAACGAGACAGTTACTCTTCAAGCCCTCGACTCGGCTAGAACATCAAGCAACAAAGGTGCGAATGTGAATTCTTTTAATAACCATTCGATTAACCCTTCTTTTCAGGAAGCACCACAAAAGGAAAAAAGTGATCCTGATCCTAAATCCTGTAAAGAAATAACTCATGAGGAACAAAGGATTCAGACCAATGAAGTAGACGGGTGGAAAACACATTTCAAGGAAAAACTAGGGATACCCGAAGAAGAACCAGAACCACACGAAGTAAAGCCGAAGGAGCACCCAGAAGAGCTCATAGGAACATCAAATCACTTCAAAATAGGAGACCAGGTACTGTTAGACAAAACAGATCCGCCCATCACCACAACAGACCTGAAAGCAACGGGAGAAATTCCTTTCGAGGTACGTAATATCTTCTCACATGGAACAGTCGAGGTAAGCACTCCAACATTCAACAATTTTAAGGTAAACGCTTCTCAACCTAAACATTATCAAGAAGATATAACTGTAAGCATGAGGGAGGATATTCAAACCTTTAAACCTCCCTGATTCAAACACAATGAAAGTTTAGCTTAAGACTATAAACGAGTGCTTCTCGGGAGGCAACCCGAGCACTAACCTTACTTCTTTTGTTTTCATTTTTTTTTCTTTCTCTTTTCTTTTAAACTAACCAGAAGTGCAGAAATTCCAGACCACACGGTCTTGCACATGGCCGTGTCCGTGACTGTGTGGACCATCAGAATCCCCGTACTGACATAGCAGAGGCCATGCGAATTAAACCCCAACTAATTTCCGACATCACAAATCCAACCACTACCCTACAGGCACCGACAAAGTAGCACGGTCGTGCCCCACGACCGTGCGAAGCTACTGACTTGCCAACCACGGGCGAAACACGCCCGTGCCTCCCAACCGTGCCAACATACTGACTTCTCCAACACGGGTATGGCTAGTTGAAGAAGAGCATGGTAAAACAACACGCACAGACACACGGCAGTGTGAGGCAACCGTGTGCATCGACACGCCCTCAATCCACGGGCGTGGGAGAGCATCAGATCACGAAATCCTATTTTTTCATCTCAACACTCTCCCCTTCTTTCTAACAAAGTTTCTAGCAGTCTTGAGCTACACCAAAACCATGATAAAGAAGCGTAAAAGGCCAAACTCCTCAAAGGAGAACAATTTACATGAGTTCATGCCGGCAGCTTCATCCAAATAACAAGCCAAGGGTCTTTGAGATCATTTAGTTTTTACTTTTCATTTCTCTTTTGCTTCAATTTTCTTCCCTTTGACAACCTTATGCTTACTTTAGTTTAACTTAGTTTAGTTCTGTAGTGTCAGGTTCAAAAGGCTGCTAGGGAATCACGCCACTTTCGTCACCGCCAGCAGCTCCCCAGCCTTAGAGGTCACACCCACCTCACGAACCATCCAACAATAAGGACTCTTCGGTCCATCTATCTTTAATTTTCATTTTGTTTACATTTTTTTCCTCTTTCTTTATCTTTCTTATCTTTAAGTACATATTTAGTTTATTTTAATTAGGTCTTAATAATTCTTGGCTACTCCTCAGTGCGCTACCCAATTTCTTCATCTAGTGCAGGTTCGTCATCCAGACCGACCTTCCCATCCTCCTTCACTTCTGACTCAAGGAACCCATCCAAAATTCAGGGAGTGTTCTTTCCCCTTCTCTTTTGATTTATCCCTTAAATGGCTTATCTATCCTTGTACATTGAGGGCAATGTACATCTTAAGTGTAGGGGGGTGAATAGTTATTTTGAGAAAATGCCTAACTTTTTGCATGATTCTCAATCCCTGAGGATAAAAGTGCCTAACTTTTTTCATTATTCTCAAAACCCTGAATTTATACTTGTTCTAAAGTAATTTCCTCATATTACTAATTAGGATGAAATTTCTGATGATTTATGATTTTTATTGACATGTTTTAGAGTAAGTAATTGATAATTATGCATTGATAATTAAAATTGAAGAATACTAGAGAATCAAGCATAATAAGTCTATTTTTCAAAAAAAAAATTAAATTTTTTAGGTTGTTGACCTAAATTTGAATATTACTTTGAAATTTGAAATTTACGAGGTTGATATCAAAATACCCATAATTTTTGTGAGATTTTAAGCCTTATAGAGCATATATTCTTTTTCATGCTCACTTTATTGATTATGAGTGTGTCGACATTGAACTATTATTCAAGAACTTGCCTTGATTATACATGTCGAGACCACAGTTATGATTTGATAGACAGAGATGATAAAGGCACTTAGGATTTAACCCATTAACACCACTAAAAAGCCTACCTTCATAATTAACCCCTAGTGAACCCCGTTGAGCCTAACAACCCTTTTTATTGGATAACCCACTAATATTGACCCAAAACCCTTTGTATTTGTTATCACCATTCCTTTTTGACTACCCTTATATCGAGATATGATTTGATTAGCTATCTAATTATATTATTTCAATAGTTAAATTTAGCTTTTATTACTTAGTTTGTTCTTAATTAAAAATAAAAAATAAAAAATCAAAGTATATTTAGTATTAGTATTATGAAGAGTGAGCTTATACAGTTAAAGTCAATTTATCAAAAGCAAAAAGCTCGTATTATTAGTATTGTAAATTTTCAAGTGATGTAATTACCAGTTTATTTTTCTAGATAGGTAACTTGTCAAATCAATCTCGATTCTAACCCTCTGATTCAGCCTATATCCATACCTTTAACCCTAGCCCCTTTACAACGTTGTTAAAGACCTTTTGATCTGTTTGTCATCTCATTTTACAGTGGTGGAGATTTGATTTTCAGACAAGCCTATGGGATTAACTTTTCATTTTTGACTTATGAGTGATCTTCTAATTTTGAACCTTAAACACTTTTTGAGTGATTTGAGTGAATCTTTTGTGAGGATGTCAATCCTTGTAGGTTTTGAATTAAAGGTAATTATTTAGATAAAGGGAAACGCCTATGTTTTCATGCTACAAATGTATGACTTACCTTGTTTGAATCTTTAAGACTATTTGAGTTGAATTATCCATGTATAAATTATCTATGAATTATGATGAGACATTGTTGATAGGAACTATAAATCATGGAAAGTTCATTTTAATTGTAAGTTGAGAATTTTGCTTGAGGACAAGCAAAAGCTTAAGTGTGGGGGTATTTGATAAACCGTAATTATAACATATTTTAATCCCACATTTAGTATGCTTTTCGATGATTTATCCTCTGTTTCATATAAAAAGGTGCTCTTAATCCTTTCTTTTCATATCTTATACCCAGGAAAGCACCCGAGGATAAAAAGAACGTGAAACGGGCCCAAAACGAAGTAAATTGGGCCAAGGAAGAAATCGACACGGCCTGGACTTAAGCCCACACGGCCGTGCCTCACCGAGCTACTAGAACACGGCCTGACCCCCGATTTACACGGCCGTGCCTCATTAAAGAAGTCCTAGCACGGCCTGACCATGATCCACACGAGCGTGTGCCATGGTCGTGTCCCTGTCCCTGGAAAGAGCAATTTCAGTCGGATTTGGATACTTAGGGAGAAAGAAACGTATTTTGAAAACCTATATAAACCCCCTAAGTGCTACCAGAAAAGGGGGTGGTTAGCTAGGCCAATGAGCCAAGCCGAAAAGGTCAGAATTGTGGGAATCACTCGAAGATAGCCAGTGGATCCATCTCAAGAAGCCAGAATTCTACTCAAGACGGCGGATCTCTCCTTCAATTCTTTCAGGGAGTTTTAGGGATTTCTTATGTTTTGTTTTATCTTTTCTCTTGAGATGTTTTCTTTTATAGTTATGAACTAAATCCTTCAGATACCTGAAGGGGATGAAACCTATGATGGATTTTGTTATTATTTTCTGAAATTATATGATAAATACTTAGTTTGTTCTTAATTATGCATGCTTAATCCAAATTTGATGTGCTTAGGTGGAGGAGGAGTAGACCCTGCTTAAGAGTAGATCTAGCATAATAAAGCGGAGTTGATCGCACGCCTAGAGATAGGGTGACGAGATTTTTCTGGATTAGGGTGAAACCTAATATGGGAGTCCATAAATCGATTTACTGCTATTCTAGGGGGTTATTATAAGAGAACGAGAGTTCCACTAATTAACCCAGGGTTAGACGTTATTCGTCTTGAGAGAGGGTTTAATATACGTTAGGGAGTCTTACGGATCAAACTAAGTAAATAAATCATATGGTTCATGTTTTAATAACAAGTGAAGTCTAGGTGGATTCTTCCTGAGGGTATCGTCTTAATCAACTGAGTTTTTCCTAAAGTTATTTTCCCAATTCGTTCTTTTTGTCTTTGTGTCTTTAGCTTAGTAGTAGATTAGATTAAAACAACTTCACTTAATATTTAGGCTAAATAATAGAAAGAAAGTTAGTATTAGTACTTTTAGTTCCTGTGGGTTCGATAATCCGATCTTGCCTAAGCTATACTACTGTTCGATAGGTACACTAGCCTTTAATCATTGTCAGAGTTAGTTTCTAGGTTTGATCACATTCTCTTTATAAATTTTAAAGCTCTGATTTTAGCGATCACACCTCAAATGGCTAAATCCATTACTAGCATAAACCAAAATGACCAAAACTCCTATACATGCCATATAACCAAATACATAGATTCAAAAAGTACCAATTTGATAGCTTGATAGTGTGATGAGGTCTCCGACGATTCCCGAATCTGAGCTAGCTTTGATTTCACTATAAAACATGGAAAAATAAACAATGTAAGCTATAAAGCTTAGTAAGCTCGTATGACATAATAAGTAAAGCTCACCATTCAATTACCATTCAATAATATGAACATAACATAGTACAAAACGTTTAATCACAATGTTAACATATACTCAAACACATAATTAACCATGAACTCACCACTTCCATAGATTCAATGCTTATATAATTTTCGTACGTACCTGTACTGATATGTATCTATTTCTCACCATTTTATACCTTCGAAATACCCGTTGAACCATTTGGAATACTATCGGATACTCGGGAATCACGCACCCTAAGTGCCACATATATAGCCGAAGCTATCTCAATCTCATATCAAATATAATGCTCACTCTCGAGCTATCAACGGGTCTGCTCACACAAGCTGATGGTCATGATGAAACTACACGGTGCTACTCACACAAGCTGACGAGAATACACAACATATGCTGAATAACTCAGTCACCAATTGGACGTAGGGACCAACACTCAAATTACATAACCCATAATGACATATCATTCGTATCCTAATCTATTCCTAAGGTTCAACCGGGATCTCACATTTGCCGAATTGTCATTGAATATATCCGCAATGTCATATACACAATATATTCAATATTAAAACATTTAAAACACAAATATAATAATGCTTATTACATATGAACTTACCTTGAATGTAAAAACGACAAAGTAGATCGACTAATCCAATACCTTATTTTTCCCCGATCTAAATTTGAATTTCACTTTTCTTGATCTATATAATATCAAATTTAGCTTATTTAACCATAAATCAATTCAATTTAGTCCAAAATACAGATTATAGCAACTTTACACTTTTACCCCTAATATTTCAACATATTTACAATTTAGTTCTTAACTCATAAAAATGCAAATTCATGAAATTAAACTTATACCCATGCTAGCCAAATTTCAAGTAAGTCCCTAGCAGCCCATATTTTTCATTTATTTCACATTTTAACTACAAAATTTCAATATTTCTCAATTTAATTCCTAAATGAAAATTTTGTCAAAAATTACTTTACCAATGTTGTTTATCTAACAACAAGCAAACATTTCACACGGGCGTGTGGGATTTCACACGGGCGTAGGAGAAGCGAAGCAGATTGTATACAACCATGCGTCACGACCCTATGTATGCCACACGGCTTGGACACATAGACGTGTTCGAGGCCATGTGAAGACTGGACCTAAATTTTTAAAACACACACGGGCATGTGACACGGTCGTGTGTCCCAACACGGGCCTAAACACGACCGTGTCACCTCTTTTAAAGCAATCCCTAATTTATTTTTCTAAGTTTATCTTCTTCCTCCCTTTCTCAACCCTAGCCGCTGACCTCCCTTGAACCAAATTGATTTCTTATTCTGGCCAACCCCGTCGTTCGCACCCCATCTCCGTTACTGCCTCTTGTACCCCTGCACCACCACGCAATCACCATTACCTTGCCCTTTCCCTTTCTTTCCCTTTCTCCCCACTCCAATGCCCGCCCCTACCCAAACCCCTCTCTCGACCTTCCTTTTCCCACCCGACCATCTTTACCCTTCCCCAGCCTCATCGAACACCACCACGCCCATCGACCGCCATGCCCCCGATCCACCACCGCTCCCGTCGGTTTCCCCTTTTACCCTTGTCTTTATTTTATTTAATTTTTTATTTATTTCTTAGTTCTTATTTGTTATTTTTTTATTTTCAGTCTATTCCTTTGTTTTATCATATTTTTCTTACTTTTATTTTTATTTTTCTTGTTTAGTACTATTATGCATAACTTTTATTTTTATTTTTATTTTCACTTATCCATTTTTTTTAGTTATATTATTTTTATTATTTTTTGTTTTACTATTATGCTTCTTGTTCAGTTTGCTTATTTTGGGTTTTGTTATTACCATTCTTGCTATCACCTTAATCTTAGTAAATAAACTCTATTTAGGTTAATATATATTTATTTTTATATCATTATTATTAATTGTTATTATTCTTATTTTCAATGTCTTTATTTGTCCTTCAGATCTAATTTAGTTATTTTCTTTATTATTCCTTCTTTATTGTTTTAATTACTTCTAGTTTGACTCATTATAGCGTCAATATATGTTTTTTTGCATGTTTTGGTATTCATACGTACTGTTTTCGAACTAAATTTCTATTTTGACTTCTTGGATTTTGCCTTTTTGGCCCTTTGTTTGCTTATTTCACGAGGCTTTATGTATTGATGGAATTTTTTTACTTTTTCAGGCACACCATGACGAACACTCGCAACAAGTCCAAAGTCATCGCCCCCACTTTGAAAAAGTGAAAGACCCCTGACACGACCTCCTCCTCGAGCACTTTCTTCGAGGCCCGCCACCCTTATCTCCGATTTTCAGTGGGTCCCCAAGAGGACTTATTTTAGCTACTTCGACTGTGACCACTCGGCTTAGGCCGATGTATTGATTGGGCCGCTTTGGAACAGGTTCAGTTAGTTGATCATGTTCGAGCCTTTATTGCCACAACCCCATGGGACCGATTCTTCTCCATCATCGAGCCCATATATATGGAGCTGACTTTGGAGTTTTGCTCTACATTTACTCTCCAGTACGTGATGACGACTCATGACGAGTCAGGCACTATCACTTTCCGACTCGGTGGCCTGGTGTGCCATATGAGTGTCCCTGAGTTCAGCGCTGCCTTAGGACTATACACTGAGGAGTTTATGAGTGCCGAGAACTTCCCCTGCCTACATCGGCACAACCATTACTCGCCATTTAGTTGTTGGGTAGATATTATGGCAAGTATAACACCATATGACATGAGTTGCTCGAAAGCGACTTCTCTCCCTCCGGCTTTATGGTACATTCATGCCCTTTTAGCTCATACTTTGACCGGTAGAAGAGAGAGAGCACCAAAGTCGTCAGTACTACCGATGTATATTTTTTATGGGGCATGGCCACTGGATATATTTTTTATTTAGCCTACTTCATCGCCCCTGCTTTCCACCATCAGACAGACCGCAACAGGAAGGGTCCTATCTGTTTAGGCCCTTATGTGACTCAACTAGCTTGACACTTTGGTCTCCTCGACACATCGGAGTAGCCCTCTACACTTACACTTGCCGGCCAGATGTCCCCACAGGGAATATCAAGCATGACCCATATGAGGATGATCGAATGGCTTCGTGGAGTATATCCTCCTCAGTACTGATTGTTTCATTCTGACTCTCAAAATGAACTCGAGGACTTCATTGATGATGTCCTTTTCCATCACGAGGACCCACCTCATCCTCCACATTCGAGTCACCGTCCTGTTTCTTCTACTGCTACTTTGGCAGACCTATCCGAGTGGTTCACTCGCTTCGAGCAGTACTGCTTTCAGAGGTTCGACAGTATTGAGGCGACATTGCAGCAAGTTTGTCAGCATCTCCATATCTCCTCCTCAGCGCCGAGGACTCACGACACTGGTGCTTCTAATGATGAGGACCATTAAGTTAATTTGTTTTATTTTTATTTTTATTTTTATTTTTATGTTTATGTTTATGTTTATCTTTATGTTTATGTTTATTGTTATTTTCTTAAACTTATTTTGTTTTTATCTTTTGAACTATATTTTTATTTTTTATGGTTGTTTCTAATCGAGTTAGTAACCCCTTAATCTTCTTCACTATTTGTGTTTATTTTCTTATTAGTTTGCTCGGAATCATGCACTACATCTATATTTGTCTACAATTCCACTTTTCCCCATTCTGACGATTTCATCCAATATTTAGGGCAGTTTCAGTTTTCTCCATCTCTTATGATATTCTGTTTATACTGTGATTATCTATGTTTGTACATTGAGAACAATGTACATCTTAAGTGTGGGGAGGTTATTTATAAAATTATTAGAAAATCCCTGAATTATGTTTTGTGTTTAAGTAATTTTCTCATACTTCTATTAGAATGAATTTTTATTGATGTGTTTTGAATTAAATTCATAGATATTTGTGCATTGGTTGTTTTAAACTTTAAGACATGAGAGAATCAAGCATGATAAGTTTATTTCAGAATTAAAAATTTTAGGTTGTTTCCTTGAATTGAGTAGGGGTGAGCAAAACTCGATTCGACTCGAAAAAATTGAAAAAAAATCGAATTTCGAGTTAAACGAATCGAGTTATTTGAGTTAATCGAGTTATTCGAGTCAACTTGATTTTTTTTCGAATTTCGAGTTTGAATCGAGTTGAGTTTTCGAATTCGAATAACTCGAATAATTAGAATATCAAACTATAATATTTTACATTTTTACCCCAAACTTCCAAACCTTTTTACTTTTCCCTCAAAACTTTTACTCCTTCCTACTTTCCCCCCAAAATTTTTACTCCCCTCCCATCCCAACCCCCCAATCTACCCAAAATCCATTTTCCACGAAAATTTTACTCTACCATTTACTTTTTCTCAAAATTTTACTCCCCAAATCCCTCAAAACTTTTTATTTTCCCCCAAAATTTTTACTCCCTCCCACTTTTCCCCTAAAACTTTTACTCCCTTCCCATCTCACCTCCCATCTACCCCAAACCCATCCCCCTCCAATTTTTTTTAAATATTTTCCTTTCAAAATTTTACTCCCCTTATTTATTTTCCCTCAAACTTTTATTCTCCAAAACTTTTTATTTTCTCCCTAAACTTTTACTTCTCACCCTTTACTCTCAATAAAAAATCAAAATTATCCAAAAAAATCACTAAACATAGTAATAATTTTATTTATATCTACTATTTATATTATTAAATTAAATTTCACATTTTATATTATTTAAATTATTGAATTGTTTAGTCATATTGAATATTTATATTAAAATTGAATTATTAATTATGCCATAAAATATTTGTGTTAAAATTTTATATTGGTATCAATTTCACATTTTATCTTTAAAATAACTTTTATTAGAAAATCACATTTTTATGTTTAATATATTTTTTAATTCCAAAATACATAGTGACAAGAATCTGAAGATAATTGAAAGAACTTAACAAGCAAAGAAGCTAACCCTTATATAAAAGATTAAGAAATAAATTATTTGGTGTGAAAGTTAATAAAAAAAATTTGGTTAAGGTGGACAAATTTTATTACGATAGGTGACAATGGTTACAAGGACCCAAAATTATTTTTTAAAATTTAACTCGAACAAATATATTCGATTTGATTCGATTCGAATTCCATCTCACTCGACTCGATTCGAGAAAACTTCAAATCAAATTAAGATGATAAAATATGATTTGTCAACTCGATTAACTTAAAATTTTTTCATTCAATTCAATCGAACGCTCATTCCTAGAATTGAGGTATTACCTTGAAGTTTTAAATTTACAAGTTTGACATCAAAAACCATAATTTTTTGTGAGATTTTGAGCCTTTAGAGCTTACATTTTTCTTGCTCATTTTATTATTGGTTATGAGTGTGTCAATTTGATTTGTTATTCTATAACTTTCTTCAATTATTCATGTCGAGACCACACCTTTGATTTGGTATACTGAGATGATAAAGGCACTTAGGTTTTAACCCATTTACCCCATAAAAAGCCTACATTTTTAATTAACCCTTAGTGAACCCCGTTGAGCCTAAAACATCGTTTCTTGATTTACCCATTAATGTTAACCCATAATTCATTTTTTTTTGTTGAGAATTTTACTCGTTTTATTGATACCCTTTTTTTTTTTTGAGATTTGATTTGGTTAGTTGCATAACTGTGCTCTTTTGTTTGATTTGCTAAAATTTCTTATTGAAAAGAAGAAAAAGAAGAAGAAAATCGAAAAATATATATTGATTATTATTTAGTTCTATGTTAATTGAGCTTGAACAGTTAAATTCATATTTTGAGAAGAAGCTCATTTTTATTCTTAAACAGTTTTTGATTGATGTAATTTTTTTAATTCAGCATTTGTTTACTTTTCTAGTTTGGTAATTTATCAATTTGATCTCGATTTTAACCAACTTTTTCATCTTTCTCCACACCCTTAACCTAAGCCCCATTACAACCTCTTAAAGACCTTTTGATTTGTGTATCATATCATTTTATAGTGGTGAAGATTTGATTTTCATGCAAGCCTATGGTAATAACTTTTCATGTTTGACTATTGAGTGCTTATTCTTGAACCTTAAACACTTTTAGTGATTTGAGTGAATCTTTAGTGAGGATGTCAATTCTTGTCAATTTTGAATTAAATGTAGTTACTTAGATAAGGGAAATACCTATGTTTTCATGCTTTAAAAATGTTCGACTTGAATTTTTTGAATCTTTAGTGCTCTTTTAGTTGAATTATCAATGTATGATTATTTGTGAATTATGACGAAACATTATTGATGAGAATTATAAGTTGAGAAGGATTAATTTTAATGTGAGTTAAAGATTTTGCTTGAGGACAAGCAAATGCTTAAGTGTGGGAATACTTGATAAGTTGTAAAAGTAACATTTTTAATCCCATTTTTAATGCGTTTTTGGATGATTAATTATGTAAATTAGTGAATTTGATGCTCCTAATCTTTTAAATTCATGTTTCTATACTTAGGAGAGCATTTGGGAACGAAAAGAGTGAAAAACAAGCAAAAATAGGACGAATAGAGCTATTTCTAGGATCCACACGGCCTGGGCATTTGGCCACACACCCATGTGCCAGCCCTTGTCGATATCGCACCCTGTTTCCCAAATACGTGGAAAAACCCAATTTTTAGGCTTTCTGAGCATTCTAAAGTCTATAAATATCAATTAGAAGAAGATCTAAGGGGGCACTCAGAGAAGATTGTAGAGAACACTCGAAGAACGCCATCGGTATCAACTCGGAAGCGGATCTCCTTCAAGATCGAAGATCTCCATTTAATTTCCTTGGAAGTTTTATTGAGTTTATTTATGTCTTGTTGTTATCCTAACTTTGAGATGTTTCTATTCAAGATTATGAACTAAATTCCCTAGTTACCTAGGGAAGATGAAACCTATGATGAATCTTATTATTTGATTTCTGATTTACGCGATAAATACTTGATTCTTGTTCTCAATTATGAATGCTTATTTCTTGTTTTAATATTGCAGAGATATTAATTCAAGTTTAATGTGCTTATTTCAGTGGAGCAAAAGTCCCTGTTTAAGAGTAGATCTAATATAAGTTAGTGGAGTTGCATGCAATCTTAGAAATAGGACGACATAAATCTACCGGAGTAGAGTCAAATCTAATAGGGGAATCCATAGATCGAGTTAATGCAACGATAGGGGTTTAATTAGAAAGAGATTTCAATTAATCAACCTAGAGTCAATTGTTCTTACTCTCGAAAGAGATATTAACACAATTTAGGTATTTCTACGGATCAAGACACAAGTGAATAAATCATTTAATTCAGATTTAGAGTAATCGGTGAAGTGTAGGGGGTTTCTTTCCTGGGTATTGTCTTTCTCATTGGTTGTCTTCGATTATTTTCCAATTTCATTCTCTGTTGCGTTCGTAGCTAAATTAGATTAGTAACTTTAGATTAAAAACAATCACTTCAAGTTATTGGCTAAATAATAGAAAAACATTAATTACTAATATTTTTAGTTCTCATGGATACGATATTCCCTATTCACCATAGCTATATTATTGTTCGATAGATGCGCTTGTCTTTGTTGTAATTATAGTTAATTTAATGACCATCATTCTACTAAGTCTATTAGTGTCTTCCACTTTATTAACACTTCCAAAAGAAATTCACATTTTCACTTGAATTAAATCAACATTTCACTTTCATACATATATATATAATCAAATAATCATAAACACATTTATTATTTTACAACAATTTGAATATATCACTTTACAAATACCATCACTTTATCGCACACTATATATCATTTCAAAATTTCCACTTTATGATAATGCAATACATGATTTAAATCTTTAATGATTGAATTATCACTTTTATGAACATCTTGTATCAAATTACCATATTTTGTCCGGTTATGACATTTAATAATATTTTATCACTTAACAACACTTTTTCTCATTATTCCATAGCATTAAGGTTCACATTTCACTACCTTATCACATTTTTACTTATGATAAGCAAAAATCTATGTATTATTAACACTATCAGATCTATAAACTACCTCAAACCACGGATTTATGTTTTAATACACTTATTCATTTCAATTATTAATTACACTAAATTTTTAATTCAATATTATATATTTAATCATGGAAAATTCCAAGAGTACTTACTTTTTTAATGAACTAAAATTCAATCTCAATCTTTCCAACACTTGAATCTTTCTTTTTTTCTTAGCTAGAAAATCTTCTCATTACCGTTTTCTCTTTTCTCATCATAAAAAATATCAATATACAAGCTCAATAGCTTTCTCATACAAAAAAATAGAATCTCAAATATCAAAGGTGGAGATAATGGAAACATGATTTCTCACCTTCTTGAAATTTTCTCGATTTATCCAAAGATTTTTTTCACTAAACCCATGAAACCGAACGGAGAAAATGATGATAACGATGAGTTTTGAAGTTGATTTTCCACTTAATTTTAGATAAAAATCAAAGTTTAGGGTAGAGATTTTGGCTTGATTTGAAGAAAAATGACAAAATAGTTTGAAGAGAAACTTTTCTGTGGCCGACCAAAATGGGGAAGGTGAGGTTTTCTCACTTTTTTTCCCTGCATTTAGGCGAGTTTCAATTCTTAATGAGTTTTCCTTTGGAGGCATGCACAGCTTTAAATCTATCATGTATTTAATTTATTTATTTATTTTATTTATTTATTTATTTATTTAGCTTTAAAATTTTAATTGATTTTCTTTGCATAAAATTATTCATTATTTTTTTAAGAAATGATTTATTGATTCTAATTAAATATGTTGGCATCACGAATTGTGTACAATTTAACATTCTAGGCATAAAAAAGTGTATAAAATATTGTAAAAAAAAAAAAACACGAATGTAAATTGTGCTCCAAAACGTAAATTATGAATTCTGAATTATGGAAATAGAGAAGAACACGTTTTTCTTTAACATTTCGTAATTTTTTAAATAAAAATAATTTTAACTGTATTCTACGGGAAACAAATTTTATTCTCAATTACGAATTTAAAATTTTAAATAACTAAGCATAGAAAAATGTAACACCCCTTATCCGTATCCGTCACCGGAATAGGGTATGAGGCATTACCGGACTTAATCACATATAACCGATCATTTCCGAGTCATAAATTTCCATTCAAATTTAAAACTTTTCATTCATAATCATATTGTCCCTATTACAGGCCTAAGATGTCCAAAACATACTTTGAAAGTGGTCCGGGACTAAACCGAGAATTTTGGAAAACATTGAAAAATTTCTTGAAAAAAAATTAGGGGCACTCTCTAAGCACATTGCCGTTTGGTCAACCGTGCGGATGAAAATTAGGCTATTTACTAAGCCTTTTTCCATCCAAAAACACTTATACAAATTTATCATCACACAACATGGTATTATTAAGCATTCAAACATCCACACTAAGACATCCACATACCATTTACATCATGCAACTTACACAACCAATCACATTTACTGCTCATAATTATCACACATTTACTTATCCAACACATGCAAGCATTCACATCCTTGAAATGCATCATCATAGACTTATAACATAACAATTATTAGCCACATTAAACGACCTTATATAACAATAACCATCAAATAGCATAGGCCAACATTCTAGGCCAACTCATAATAACATATACACATAATCAAGTCCCTATATATGCCATAGACTTAAAAATACTTGAAGATCGTTGATACAATACCATTCAATAACTTTTTAGTGTGATAGAATCTCCGACGACCTTTAACTCGAGCTAGCATCTGTGACACTATAGGAAAAAAGAAAGGAAGATGGGTAAGCATTATAGCTTAGTAAGTAGGTATGTAAATAATAAGTGATTTATTAACAGGATTTTATAAATCTTCACATTATATTCTGAAGATAATACAATCATAATTGCACATAGTTCCACTATTTATTCATGTTCATCTCAAGTTGTCTACTCGAGTCATAGCCACTAAATTATTTATATCTTGAGTTACGGAACTCCAAATTAAGTTCCGAAAATTTTCTTGAAACTAGACTCACATTTCTTCTTACCATAAAATTTTCAGAATTTTTGGTTTATCCAATAAGTACAGTTTATTCTTTAAATTCTCACCTGTTTCGTTGTTTGATAGTTCTGACCCCTCTGTACTTAAAATTAATTATCTCATCATACAGAATTTTGATAATGTTTTCGTTTGTTTCTCTTGAAATTAGACTCATTAAGAAATTTAAGAATATAAATTATAAAACATAATTATTTTTATAAAATTTTTAATGATTTTTCAAAGTCGGAACAGGGGATTCCAACATCATTCTGACCTTGTCTCACAACAATTCGAATATCACAGAATATGAAATTCTTTTGTTTACACCATTTATTTTGTGTGAAAATAGACTCATTCAGATTTAATTTCATATCTTATTCAACCTCTAATTCTATTTCCACCAATTTTGGTGATTTTTCAAAGTCACACAACTGCTACTGTCCAAAACTGTTTTGTTACTAAATTTACTCTTTCATAATTTCTCTTACTCAATTTCATCTTACCAAAGGTTCGATCAAATATCAAGCACATTGTTCATAAATTCTCACACTTATACCTGCACTTATTCATCACATGGTCATATTCAATTACACTTAGTCGTTTTATGATCACATGTATTTTCACTTAGTCAATTTCTCATTGAACTCATCGAAATAATAACAGATACACGGTGGCCTGCACATAGTACCACCCTTGTAGCCGAAGCTATTTGGTGCACATAGTAGCATGCACTTAGTACTACACATATGACCAAAACCATCACTTACACATAGTGGCCTGCACTTAGTACCACACAAGTGATCGATGCTATCGGGTACGCATAGTAGCCTGCACTTAGTACTACACATGCGACCTATCCGTCTGGTACACGTAGTTTCCTGCACTTAGTACTACACACGTGACATAAAACCATCTCGTAGCTCTCTTGTACACATAGTGGCCTACGCTTAGTACCACACATGTGACCTAGCTACCTCATTCGTATCTTTTCTATTCCGAAGGTTCAACCAGGAATTCTCACTTTTCAATATTTTACCAATTCATCCATAATCAATCACAATTCATAATTTACATCAAATAATTACTCCATATTCAACCATATCTCATATAATATAAAAAAAATTAAAACATAAATAAAAAAGATGTATTATTTACATACAAACTTACCTCGACACCAAAAATGGCAAAGAAGGACCTAACCATCAATTTCTCATTTTTCCCTATTCTAGGTCCGAACCTCATTTTCTTTGATCTATAATATCACATTTATGGACTTATTCCACATGGTTCTCGTGAATTTTTGTTATAAAGAAATAGTGGTAAGGGGATGAGGTCGTAAAGCCTCTAATTTGACTCTCATAAGTACACACATATGACTTAGCATTCATCACCAACATCATATCATCACAATTACATAATTCACTTCAAGCTAATTAACATACATAGTCATGTTACATGAACTTTTTCGATTATCTTATTCAAACAAGTGTACATAAACACACATTCCGTCAATTTGAGTAAATTTACTTATCGTATTCACTTAATCAAATATGTTGGGCACATAACATCATATACATGCCAAACAAACATGGATAGGCTTATCACCATATACACTTTCAATTCATTCCACATTTTACATTTCTCAACTTGTGGTTATCTCATTTCGTACATTAACACATACATGTCGTGAACTTCTATTCATACCTTTCCAAATTTCGACACATCATAAGCACATTTCAATCGTTTCAATATCATTATCAGCATTATCAAAAAATAGCTCAGTTGGAAGTCATAGTTGTCTTAACAAAACAATTTCATCAGAGTTGGGAGATATCACACTATCACGAGTAGTAATATGACATGTATAGCTAGACTCACATACGCTATGTTAGTCAGAGAATCGACTAAACCATAGCTCTGATACCACTAAACTCTTTAGTTTTACATATTTACACTTTTGCCCCTAGGCTTGTAAAATGATTTTTATTCAATTTCCTTGTATTTTAAGCCTAGATGAACCATTTTCATAACTACAACAGCCCACAATTTCTGCTAATTCACACTTTTATGACAAATTTTATAACTTCTCCAAATTAGTCATTTTTAGCATCTTTATCGAAAATCACTTAGTAAAAGTTATTTCTCTAACCATAAACATGCATTTTCTACCATTAAACACAAAAATACACACATATTCATCATGGGTCAAAACCCTAGACATTAACCATATCTCAAATTAGTGGTAGAAATAGATAGATCTTGTTACGAGGATTTCAAAAACGTAAAAACCATTAAAAACGGGGCAAGAACGGATTTACAATCGAGCTTGGAAGCTTGAAAAACCCTAGACATGGTTTCCCCTTGTGAAATTCGGCAATGGGGTTGAAGATGGACAAAAATTGGCTTTTAATTTTGTTTTTAATTCATTTTAATTACTAAATGACCCTAACTTAAAAATATTCTATTTCACCTATTTCATGTCCATTTTTGTCCAACAAATTAACCAATGGTCTAATTACCATTTAATGACCTCCAATTTAAAATTTCATAGCAATTTGAAACCTCTAGCTTCTAGAACTCAAGTTTTGTGCTTTTTACAATTTAGTCCTTTTGACTAAATTGAGTGCCCAAACGTTGAAATTTTCGAACAAAATTTTCACGAAATTGTTCCGTGAAATTGTAGACCATAAAAATAAATTTTCTTATGTCAAACTTTTGGTCTTGAAACCACTGTTCTGACTAGGCCCAAAATCGAGCTGTTACAAAAAAAGTGAGCACCCTCAGGTAATGGAAAGGGCAACAGGGGAACCAAGTAGAGGCCCAGCAAGCTATGATCCCCAAAGTCTAAATTTATTTCAGTTTAGTCTTTTGTAAATATATTATGACATTTCCAAAAATATTAGTAGGCTCTTTCAAGGTTTAAGTTTTTTGCAATTTCCCCATTTGTATATATATTATAGCCCTCTTAAAAATATAAAGAGGCCCCTCTAATATTTTTATAATATTAAAAAAATTATCACTTGTTACGTAGTAAGTCTAATTTTAACTTGGCTCCCTCAAAATTAACATACTAACTCTGCCCCCGAGAAAGGATGAAGAAAAAAAACTACAATTAAATTATTAAAAATCTATTTTAAAAATAATATTACATAACTTATCATTATATTTTTTTAATTTACTCATCATTTACTATATCAATATAAATAATTAAATTAATTTTAAGTTAATGTTTCTAAAAAAAGTATTTCTCATATATGATAGACAAATTCATGGCTCTCTTTCAAAAATCATTATATAACAGATTATTATTTACTTGGATATATTAATTAATTTTTTATTTCTTTCATATTTTTTACTTTAATTAACTTAAATTTGAGTTTCTTACCCAATATTGCATAACTAAAAAAATTTAATTAAAAAGATTGCCTTTGAAATTATTTAAAGTTTTACATAAATGTTTACAAAGTGTTTAAAATATGTTAAAAACATATTACAATTTGTTAATTAAAAATGTATAAAATTTTAACATTTTTAACGATTATACTTAAATCCTACATTTTCAATTTTTTCAAACTATTTATATTAGTAAATATGTTTTCAATAAAAATATTTGTTTCCAGAACTGTTTTAAAATTAAAATAAACTATATAAACTAGTATTTAACATATTACAAAATAAGTATATTTTGTATTAAATTTAAGCGGTTTTATATTTTATTTAAATAAAATATTTGTTTCTAAATTTTGTATAGCTAATATTAGTTCAACACTCCACTATAAAAATTACAAAATGATTAAAGATATTTTAATTGATATACAGAATCAACCACTATCAGTGTGAATAAAGAAAAAATAACACTTTTTATGAGTTTGAATAAAAATAAAATAACAACTCTATCTTAAAAATTTATGTAAATATCTTGAAGATTAAATTTCAAAAAGTAAAAAGCATTTTGAGAATTAAGATTAGATTTTGATTTAATTTAGATAATTACACTAATAATAAATAAAATTAATTATGATTCTAAAGTATTAAAATTATTGACTTAACTGTTAATTTTTTAAATATAATGTCAAAATCAACTTATCTCACATCCCAAAAATCGGGTTAGTAAAATCGGGTTAGTGAACCGAAAATCGGAATTAGGTTTGATTGTTAAAATAAATAGGAATAAATAAAATAAAATAAAATATTAAAATAATTGGAATTAAAAATATAGGTTAAGAAATTAAAATTAGGTGTTCGAGAATTAATTTTCTTAAATCATTTTTTTTTAAAACGAGATCGGAATTGAAAATAATTTAGAAAATGAGTTTTATTTGAAAACAAGGACTGATTTGAAAAAGAGAACAAATTGGATGGGTTAAAAGGGCAATTTTCCAATTTTTATAAATTGATTGCCTGACCCCCATTGTCCCTTCCCTCTCATTTTTCACCTCATTAAGAAATTTCTCAAACACCAAATCAAAGTTTTTCTCTAAAAATTAATTCATCCTTTTAGAATTTCTAGCCTTCCAAACACGAATTTCTCCTTCAATTTTAAAGAAGATTCATCTTTTCTCTTTCAATTTCACAATTGTTCTTCAACACTTTTTGGTCAAATATGATCCTAAACTCGTTGACTACTTCAAATCAAGGTAACATTCTGACTTTTTATGATTAAACTAAGTATGTTGTTAACTCAATTCAATTTTTAATTGATTTAATCAAGATTTCAATAGATCTAATGATTTTAAATTGATTTTTGTCTTGAAAAATGGTAGATCTCATAATACTAAGCTAATTATTGTTTTAAAGTGATTTTCAACTCATTTTGATCTAATTAAAAGGTTTTTAAACTTAATTTAACAAATCCTCAAATAATTTTAATGAATTGGATGTTTTCCCCTTTTATATGTTCTTATAAGCTTTTTCCCGAAAAAGTTGGGATTCGTGTAATTAAATGAAAATTGATGGTTTAGATTTGTAATTAAATGATATTTAGGATATTTAGAAACTTATTTAAGGTTTAAAAATGAATATCAAGTGATGAAACCCCTTATTTCGATAAATCTAGTTAGTTTTTGGTATTGTGAATAAGAAGGTCAGATATGTGATTTTACTGCTATTTGAATGAATTTTTAGTTATTCATGATATGTTTTTAATGTCTTTAATGTGTATGCAAAGTGCCAAATCAATCGGGAGCATCTACAAGCTAGGATAAGGGCAATCAAAAGCTTATTTGAGCTTTGGCTTTGAAGCAAAGCTTGATTAAGGTAAGTGATCTGGTGTGTTGTAATTAATGCACAAATCAGTGTGTTGAAGGGGACCTTAGGTAGCCTAAACACCTATCCTAAGTTCCAAGAGTAAGTGTTTCTTCCTTGATCTATAATACTTTGCAAATTGTGATGAATTGTGATAAGATGTGTATGTAATATGTTTAAGAAATGAATGTGAATATGAAAAAAAAATATGCCTATTAATCTATTGGTTTAATGAAAAAGTCTAATATGAAAGTGTATGTGGCTCAATGAGCAAAGTGATTGCACTTGAAAGTGCATTACATGAACATGTGATAAGTGTATTTGATCATGATAAACATGATATGAGTAAATGTGCATAAACCAGAAAATGAATGTGTAATATGGATATATCGGTTGTAACATCTCAAACTCGACCCAATTATTATGGTCGAATTCGGAAAGCTATATTGGCCATCGAAATGGCCCAAAAAAATTTTCGTTATTTTTTTCAAACATAGTTTTTAAATTTTTGCATAATTCGTTCAAAACTAGTGAAATCGAATGTTCAACTTTATTTTCAATCACATTTCAAATCTATTTGTCCACAAAATGGCCTAAATAAACTCTCGTAATTTTGAACATATTTTAAAAATTATTAGCTTATCAATTCAAAACAAGTGAAATAAAATGCTTATCTTAATTTTGTAAAAACCTTGTAAATTTTAAGAATCGAAATTAATAATATTTCGTTTGCAAAAATTCAATCATTTATTTAAAACTATTTCGGATTTTCAATAATAGTTCTAAATCATTTGTCTTTTCATTCAAAACTAAAGAACTTGCTTATTCGTCATTATTTCGGAAAAAACATATTAACTTCAGAGATCAAAATGTCTTTAGAAATCAAATTTATAAAATTAATAAATTTTAAAACTAAGTCTAATTTTATTAAAAACTCATTTTTCAAAAATGCAGCGGAAAAATATGTTATTGAAAGATTCTATTTAAAAATCAATTTTCATGCGAAATCTTATCAAATACAAAATTATGCAGTTTTTAAAACTTGATGTCATGCAATCAAGTCATGCAAACCAGAATGAAATCCCCAAATGTCCCATGCCACAGTCCATAAACAAGTTTATTACAGTCCCAAAATAAATGTAAATTTAAATTTAAAATACTTAATTATGAAAACTTCCGAGAGACTCCTCCAATAGTTGTATCCAAGCTTTACCCTCGGGTTTATATGAAAAGATATAAAAGTAAAAGAGGTGAGCTATAAAGCTCAGTGTGAGTCTTAACATATATGACAAACTGTAATTTAAAACATACATTTCCAGTTATAGCAAAACTACACATAAGCAGTCCAAAATCTTAGATTTTTCAAATTTAGCAAAAAACATATAAGCAGTCCAAAATCAGAGATTTCAATATGTATGATGATGTTGATGCAAAGTTTTTCAGAAATCAATACATAATTTTTCAGGAAACGTTTCTACCCAACTCTGCTACACACTATAAAAGAGTTCCTTAGAATTCGTCCATCTAATAACACACCACATTGTGGACAAGCCACCAGACATTGTAGATATGTAGCCAGAGAATGTGGTTAAACCGCCAGAATTTGCAGATTATTAAACTATCAGAATCTTCCTCCGTACAATCTTATCCCAACCCCATGCATGTGATATAACATTCATAACAAAATTTTTTAGTAGGCATGCTTAACATGTGAATCTGATTTATTTGCGTATTAACATAGTGAGCATGCTTCACATGCGAGTCAAATCTCATTATCAGAAACATTAGCATGATATAGTATTTTTCATGCAAAACAAAATATGGCCATTACATCACATATCATGAGTGTTGGATAAAAATAAGCAACGCATCTCATATATCAGTGAACCACACAAAAAAATCACTATATAAAAATTTTAAATAGTGCATAATTACTTACTTGGATTTCAATTGTTTTAATATATTTAATAACCCCTTATTCGGATACTTAGTGTACTCAAATGTTTCCATGTATCACGATCTTAATAACATAATATAATTTTTATACTTAAATTTATTAAACAATTTTATTCATAATACATGTTTATAAGTTAAAACCCACACTTGAATTATGAATCTTTTAACACCAAAACTACACCTTGGCTCTCAATGATGTAGATCAAGTCAGATCTTGTGTTATCCTTTTCGAAAAGAAAGTCCAAAAATTTGCATATCTTAGAGGAATTCCAATTGATTTGGATTAGATCTTCAAGAACATAATATTCAAGTGTGTAAGTCTACATTTCCAATTCATGAAAAGAGAAGAAGGATTTGAGAGTTGAAGAATAACCATTACCTTCACTATATCAAGCTAGATTAGATTGATCAGTGATTAACCAAAACTTTTGTTAGACGGAAAAGTGGATACTAAATAAAAGAAAACAAAATATAAGAAAAATGGTTAATAGATAATTGAATATCTTACAGAAGAGAGAAGAAGGAATACTTAATTCGATTTTGACCAATCTAGATGAACATAGAATGAAAAATGGAGAAGAAAAATGAGCGACGGCGGTGGTGATGCGAAGATACGAGGGTGGAGGAGGTTCGGTGGTGGTGCGATGGCAGCAATGATGGAGTGGGGAATGATTGAAAAGTGGTTGTGATAAAGTTATAATATGGTGGTTAAGTGTGGTGGAATGGTGGCCAAATTCAAAAGAATATGGTGGCTCAAAGTGGTGTAAGAGGAGAGGAGAGGAGAAGGATGAAACAAATGAGAGAATATACTCTTTCTAGGGTGGAAGACATCCATATCAAGTCAACAAGGGGAAAAATGGAAGAGAGTGAAAGGTGGGGAAGAAAATGAAGGAAGGGGAACATGTAGAGTAAAAAGGGGCTAAGGGAGGAAGGTTGACTAGCTAATGGAGGAAAGAATCTTTTCTTATATGGCAACAATAGTGGACGAAAAAAGGGGGTTGACCAAAGATTTTTATGCCAAAAAATTAAACAAAAATTATGACAGAGTGGGGAGTTGAACATAAGACCTAGGGGAATTAAATCAAGCTTATAATTCCTACAACATTTATTTTAAAACTTGGTGTGACATTTACTAAGGTTTGAAGCAAAATTATACCAAATAGAAAATAATGTGAGGGAAAGGATTCGAACTCATGTCTTCAAGGACAGCTCCACCACTACTAAATCATGAGATTTTTTACTTATTTATTATCAAGTGCACAAAAGTCATCTTAAAAAAAAATTGGGTGTAACCATTCTCGGTTTATTAATCCAATTTCTACTAACCCGGTTTTTGGGATGTTACATTGGCCTTATGATCTCTTGAAATCATTGGATATAGTTGGCATTCCATAGGATTTAAGTACTCATATATGTGGTTTGATATTGGGCCATATTGGAGGGATAAGGGAATGTAGAGCTAAGCTCTATTCATTATGACATGTTTGGTGTGTTGGAGAGTTTCTTAATGCTACACTTACTTGGGACATGTTAGACTCTATGAGTAATTGGTGTGATAGAGATCTGAGTATTGATGTGCTGTATATTTGTATATATTTCATAATCACAAGATGCCAATGTATCGACATGATTAAATGATTAATGGTGATAAGTGTTATATGCTTTCTAGTCTTGCTTTTAACCCTTGATATTATGGTGTATTGTAGCATCTTGAGCACTCACTGAGCTTGTTTAAGCTCACACTCTCTTGTGTTTACTTTATTTTACAGAGAAATAGCTTATGTGGAGTGATGAAGTGAGCAAGCTTGTGGTCCCAAGGCAAAGCAACTTGATTGTGTATGTGAGATGGTTTTCTTGAAAAATAAAGGATGACAATGTGAGATCATTTTGAGGGATTAGACTTTAGTTTCTATTTTGGCTTGTAAATGGACATTCTTGGACTGTTTAAGGACTTTTATAATTGGTTTTTGGATGCTTTTATTGCTTGGATTGTTGCATGATTGATCCTAGATGAATGGTTAGGTTATATGTTGATTAGGATACATGTGCCTAGGTGAATTGTGGTTATAGATTCTTAAATGACTTTGTTGAATGCTTGGAAAAATTCAAAATGACCATATGGTAAGGTATGGATCTATAATGTACTTAAAATTACCTTATATGCAAATTTGGTATGTTGAGTAGAATGAATTGGGACTTTAAAAATGCATGCTCGTATAGATAATTGGATGGAATGCCAAAGTATGTTAATGTATGATATAGTGTAAATAAGCAAGATTTGTATGATCTATGTATGTTATATGATATGTTAGGATAGGAAAATTGGCATGAAAACACAAAATGGTATGGCTAGGTTGGTGTCAAAATGTCATATGCAAGTTGCTATGATTTTTGTGCAAATATTGTAGTCGATGTCATGATGAGCCATAAACAACGTTAAGATGAGAGATTATTGTTGGGATGCCGTTTACCCCGTCATTGGGATAAAAGTCCCCTTCTAGGCAACATCATGATGTGAGTAATCGCGTCGTCACGACGTGATAAGCTATGTGTCTTGGGCATGTTTTGTTACTTTTGCAATTCAATCCCAATTTTTGTATTGGAGTCCTTAAACATGATAAAATGACTTCAAAAATTGCATGATTAAGTCATATATGATACATTTCATAATTTTACTCTTACTTTTGTAAAATGGTTTTTCTAGATATTTTGCAAGTCTTACGATTTAGTCTTTTAAACTTTATTTTAAAATTAAACGAGTTTTACTTATCATTTTGAACTGAATTTTTCAAATATAATCTTGAACAAGTTATCTCGACCATAGGTAGGTTTAATTGGATAGTTTATGATTGTTTTGCACGATAATTGTAAAATGACATTTTTACCCCTATTGTTATTTTGATGTATTGTGATAGATAAAACATGTTTTAGGATTGTCTGTGTTATATTTCTAGATGAATTGAATATTGTGCATGTATTATGTGGTGTGAATGATGGTTTTTATGGTATGTTTTTGGTGGCCAGTAAGGAGAGTCACGTAAGTTGTTGGGTTTGGGGCGCCACAACTTATCTAATTAGTTATTTTTCAAAAGTGAAACAACTATTGAGATTATTAAATCATCCAATTGTATTATAAAAAAATATCTAATAAATTAAATACAATTTTAAAAGCTTCAACTTCCTAATTAAAATAAATGTATATTGTTGGAAATGCAAAATGGGTAATCCCACATTGGTTGAGAAAAGGCTTCTAAGGAGGTTTAAATATAGCCTTGCCTCTTACTCCCATTGAATAATTGGGGGCTAAAGGCCTAACACACACGTGTCAACACCTTTGCCCAGCTCGGTTTATGTTCATGTTATTTTTTAATAAAATTTCTGTAATATCCCTAAACCGGGTCTAGTAGTTTCGGGTATATTTTTCGGGTTTCGAGTGTGAAACTAGGAATTTATATGGTTTCTAGTAATTTTTAATTTAATTTAGGAAGTTAATTTCATCTAAAATCGTTTAAACAATAATCCAAAAAATTAAAAAAATAAATAATGAAATAAAATATTTTCAAAAATTAATTTTAAAGGTTTTAAATAATTTTTAGTAAAAACAATTAATTTGGGTTGAAAAATAATTTTAAAATAATTTTTATTGGGGGTAATTTGAGTAGAATTTAAATATTAATTAAATAGGATTTAATTGTAAAACAAGGGAAAGTTTAAAGTATTTTTATTGAAAATAAACCTTAAAATTTGGAATTTTGGAGGGAAAGGATTAAATGGTAAAGTATGGGAAATGTGGGAGTGGCCCTTAGGCAAATTTCCCAATTTTTAAATTTCTGGTGGATGGTTTCAGTTTTAAAACTAATGTATCTAGCTCACTTTTCACATATTTTACATCAGATTAGATAACTTTAAAATTCATTTTCTTTGCATGATTTTAAAGATCTATCATCAGAGAATAGATCCAACCAATTTCCTTATCAAAATACTCTCTCAATTCACTCGAGATTATTTTCAAAAGTAGCAAAAAATATTCTGAATTTTCTCAAGTTTCTTGAATCAAGATTTTCAATCAACAAATTTAGAGCAAATCAAAGCTAATCTTCAATCCTAAACTTGTTTTTATGATGATTAGAAACATTTTTATAGGATTTGGGAGTCAATTAAAGGTTTTTACAATGTCATCTTCTTCCAAGAACACATGGTTCTTTAATGGTAGATCTTGAATTTTGAGAGGAAATCCACAAATCGATGGATGTTCCAACTCAAAATGGATCTATTAAAAGGTTTTTGATCTTATTTATCAAGATTAAACATGATTTGTGAGGTAAGTTAAAGAAATCTAAATTTCATCATCTTCATGAACCGGTTTTTCGGAATTTTGTGAAATTGATTTAAAGATGAAATTGATGCTTAGTATAAGTGTATTTGGTCTAATATTGATGATTGAAAGTGTTTAGAAGGGATGGAGAGATCGCTTTTGTGAGGAATTGAGTTTTTGACTTGATGTTACAAATCCGGTAAGGTATCTTTGTAAGAGGATTTATATTAGTATAGTTAATTAAAATTTGTGTTTATTATAGCATTGGAAAGGTGGTAATGTTTACTTCATCTCTGTTAAAGCTCCTAATCTTGAAGAGGACCAAGCTAATCAAAATTGAAGCTTGGATTTGCTTCGTTGGTCACTTGTTTGTAGTAGAATAAATTGTGTGGTGAGTGTTTCTAAGGGTGATTTGGTAAATTGACCCTCATTTATGTTTAATTAGTAGCTTAATTGATGATTTCAATTGATTAATTATGGTTGAATGATTATTTTTGTAACAACCCGGTTTTGGGGCTAGTCGAAACAGTGGTCTCGAGACCACTAATCCGAGGTTGAGGAAAATTATTTTGATATTATTTTATGTGTCGTAACATGTTTATAGGGATGCATGAGAATTTTGGTACCTTAATTTTAACGATTGATTGCATAATTGCTAAAAAGGACTAAATCGCGTAAAGTACGAAAGTTCTAATTTACAAGGTAGAGGTGTCTAATAGCCATAGAATATTAAATTAAAGGTCCTTAAAGTGTAATTAGGCCATATTGAGAGTGTTGGCCGGCCATAGGAAGCTAGGGGGACAAGAGCATTAATTTTAGTCAAATTTGGTGATATTAGGTGATAAAAGATGAATAAAAAAATGCTAGAAAGGAAAGATATTATCTTTCACTATTCACTCTTCACCTTCACCGAAAATTTCAAGCTTAGAGTGTTTTTGAATGCTTTAAAATTTCAGCTAAGTTATCTCCCTACAAGTAAGTGAATTTAGAGGTCTTTCTTGGTGACTTTTGTGTTTTTGGAACCCCCAAAGCTTAAGCTAGCTAATGAGGAGACTAAATTGCATTATGGTGGGAAGTCTAAGGACTTGCCATGAGAGTATTTATGTTTTTAACTGAGTTTTTATTAAAGAAAATGAAGGTTAGAAAGATGAAAAACAACTTTTGTGAAAGGTGTTTGCATGAAAACACCTAAATAGGACTTAAATGCAAAGAATGAATTTGTGTCATAAATGCATGAAATGGTGAGAATGGTGAGTAGTTGTAAGAGAAATAAATGTTCAGCTAGACTTGTTTATTGAGAAAATGTGTTGAAAAATAAATTACGAGCCTAGGGGCAAAATCGTAAATTTGTCATAGTACAAGGGCAAAATGGTCATTTTTGCCCAAGTATAGATTTTGATGTATTATGGTCATAGAATGATCTAAACGAATGAATTTCATTGTTATAGATCAAGAAGAGCGTGGAATCAACCTTGACCATGGAAAAGGCAAGGTGACGAATTAAATCGTTAGTTAAAACGTTTTGCACCGAGGTAAGTTTATGTGTAAACAATGCATATTTATGTAAGCATTATGTTACTTATCAGTGTATGGCATGATTGAGAACATGTGTGGTTCAAATGGATTGAATGTGGTAGTCATTGAATAATTACTGTGTGAACGATGAAATAGTCATATAAATGTGTAATGACGACACTTGTTGGTGGGCTAAGTGCAATACCACCTTGTTGCTTAATTAAGATGGGCTATGTGCGATACCACCCTAATAAAGGCTGTTGGTGGGCTAAGTGCGAAACCACCGAGTAATTTAACTATGAGCAAAGGAATTAGAGATAGTGATGTGTTGTATTATGTGATTTTGTGATGCTAAGTGCAGGGGAACCTGTTAATGAATGTATGCATTATGCTTATGATACGGTGGGAATGTGGGAATGGAGAAAATGAAGTTGAAGATCCAAGCCGAGATACGAAGATATTCAGAAGATCGCCCATATTATCAGCTCACCTCGGTATACCTAGATTTAATGATTTTGTACATGGCATGTATAGGGGCTAGACTAGTTAGATTATTTTGTCATTTTGGCCAAAATGTATTGGCTCTTGTTAAGATAACTATTTTGTATATTGCCATGGTTGATGGCTCACCTTATCATTTATGAAATTGCAAAATTATCTATGGAAGTTCATATTGAAATTATGAGATGTTTATTAGTATGTTGAATGGGTACATGTAGTGTAAATTATAGGGGTGCAAAGAGCTTGGCAAACAACCTATTTTTGTCCACATAGGTAGGCACACGGGCATGTGTCTAGGCCGTGTGTGACACACGATTAAGCCATGGGCGTGTGCCCAGGCCGTGTGAAGTCTGCATCTTGAAATTGGAATTTGAATTGTCACACGATTGAAGCACACGGGCGTGCCCAGGCCGTGGGGAAATAATCAGAGGCGACCATGGTCCAACCATATGGGCATGTGTCCAGGTCGTACGACTCAAGTCAGTGTCGACCACGGGCGTTGAACATGAGCGTGTGAGATGATACACGGGCGTGTGACCCCTGTTTAGGTGACATTTTTCTAAACGTGTCAAAGTTTCCAATTTATGTCTGATATTTTCCGGTGATTAGTACAGGGCTCTATAGGCCCATTATAAAGAAGATGTAAGATTGAAAATGCTTGAATTTGAAATTGATTCCGCTAACCCAAAGTTATATGACCAAGTGAGTCGAGTCCGGTAATGCCTCGTGCCCGATTCCGATACAAGATACGGGTAAGGGGTGTTACAATTTTTTTCAAGATTGATATTATATGTACAAGAGTTGAATTTTTATTGAATAATGGTAAGTAATCATTTAGGTGGTTTGTGTAATTTAATTAGGTTAATTATATTGATGATTAAAGCATGTTTACTAGAGTTTTTTTATCATAATATATTGGTATTACAATTAGTAATTGAACATTGGAAAATGACAAATGAAATGCTTGATTTAATTGGATGCTAAATGGCTATGTTACATGCTACACATAAGCATTTTGTCACATTAAATTAAGCACAATAATGATTGATTTATATGCTATATTTGACTAAATATATTGGCAACATGCATGGTGGATCCATTGGATATAGTTGGCATGCCATAGGATTTGTGAGTACTCACCTTTATTTGTGACAATGTGAGCATATGGCTCTAGGTGGACTAATTTGTTTGGAGTAGATAAGGGAGTGTTGAGCATGAGTCTCCACTCATTGGGTTTTTTGAGGCGCTATTAGGGAGTGTGTGCTTCGGCCCGCTCAACTCGGTAGAGTGTATTTGATATTTGTGGGAGTTCAGAGATCCGTTTATCCGATGTATGATCACTCGGTTAAGCCATGAGAAATGTATGCCAATATATTTATGTGTGATTATTGTTATATCATTCGATTTTGTAAGCCATGAATAATTTATTCTTGATATTGATAAAGCATATGGAAATTAAACTGACATGTTTCTTTATTATAGATGATAATTGGTGATTGATTGGATGTGATTTAAGCATGATTTGGATGTTGCTTTACTAGTCGTTTTTATTAACATTCATTGAGCTTTTTAAAGCTCACATCCTCACAATTCATGTAGATAATCCTCGGGCTTGAGGAGCTGAGAAGCCGAGCAGAGAGTTCCAAGAGATTTAGGCTTTGTAGAGATTTTATTACACGTTTTAGAGACTGTAATCGGGCATTGTGGAACTCTTGGGAATTAGTTTAATTTTGGTTGGAATTGGACATTTTATTTTGGATGGTTTAATAATAATTTTGAGGCATGTTTGATTTTAATTATTGAATGATTTATGGTGTATTGTTGCTTGATAACACAATGATTGATAACACGGTGTGTGAGGCATGAAATTTATATTATTGATTGTTTAAATGAAGCTTCCATGGAGTGGGTTACAAGCAACTAAGGTATGCCACTTATATAATTTATTCGATGTTTGTTATGCACGAAATTTATTGCCTAATTCTATATAATTGAGGCTTAATTGATGTCAATAAATTCAATTGAAGGTGTATGTATATGTATGTTAATTAATTGTAGAAAAATCGGGTTTAATTTACCATTAAAATATATAAAATATGATTTTAAAATGAGTTTTTTCGCAAAAGTAGGTGTAGTGGTTTTCACACGGGCGTGTGAGGAGTTTGAATTTTTTTCTTTTTAAATTGGTATTCTAATTTGTTTAAGTTACAATTTAGTCCTAAAAAATTATTAGTCTAATTAAAGCGCTAGATGATAAGGAAACTTCGTAAAATTTTAGGATTAGTCTCGTAATGGGTAAAATTCAATAGGAACACACTTAATTTATAATTCAGAATAGGTCCTGATAGTTTGTATTTGTTACAATTTAGTCCTTAGTAGTAAAACTTGGACTAAACATAGTAAGCGAACTCAAATTAAGCCAAAATTTTTAGGCTTGAATAATTTGACTAAAAGAAGGTCGGTAAACACTTAAATCTAAAATAGGGTTAGTTTTACCATAGGTGGTAAAATGACAAAAAATACCCTTAGGTTAAATTACCTAGGAAAAGTTTAAAATTGCGTCATTGTTTGCTTTTGCATTACTAAATAACTAATAATTAGATAAGATTAAGGTGCTATAAGGTCGAGGGGTGTCTTGGGTGGTCATTAGTTGGAGAGTCCCTTAGGTGGCTAATGTAATGCTTCGAATTCGGGCTGGTCTGCCCAGGTCGAGTTTGGGGTGTCATAATTTTTGTTCCTTTTATCAAAAAAATTCAATATATTTTTTTAGTTGCGGAAAATCTTCTAGCTGCTGCAAAATATTTTCAGTTGAGGAAAATCCTCTGCTATTTTTGGAAACTAACACTACTATTTTACCATTTTTCTCATTGAGAAAACAATATAAATAGTAGGTTATTTTCTCAGTTTTCATAAAAAAAAGCATCAATATTTTCTTTGCCTTTCTTATCTCGCCTATTTTCTGCTCAGAAAACTTTTTTGGTGAAATTTCTGACCAAGTTTTTAGCTTTAGTTTCCAGTCTACTTTTCTGAATACTTTTGAGAAGAGCAATACCAATTGTGTTCCACCTTCTTTATTCGGGTGTACAAATATTGAAATACTGTGTCAACCTTGGGGTGATCCGTCATAATTCGGTATAGCAGATTCAACTAATTTTCACACTTTAGGAGCTTGGAAACAAGCATTATCATTGGGTTTTAATTAGGTTTTAGGAAGTTTCAGTAAATTCAATAAAATGGCAAATTAAGTCTTTTATTGACCTTTGGGGCTGAATGATTCCTAAGGATGAGCTTATGAACTTTGTAAGTGTGCACGAGACCATTAGAAGGCGTGCTAAATCAATATTGGTCACTATGTCACAACATAGGGAATAGAATGAGAAAATTTTGAGACAGCCTTTGATGTCGCGACATAGCTTAAAGGTGTTTCGACATACCCCTAAAGACATCCCAAGAAAAGTATGCTGATCTCTATGTCGCGACACAAGTCTTGATGTGCCGCGACATCAACTCTAGATAGGAATTAACATGAGCTAGAGGGCGTTTTGGTCCGCACAATCAAACTTAAAACTTGAAAATGTTAGCTAACCTAGGGTTCAGGACGAGGACTACCTAAAATCTATAAATAGGCTCACTTGTCACATGTTATGAAGAACAATTACTTAGCTTAGAATCTCTCTTTCAATTCTAGTTTATCTTTTCTCTTTTCTTAGGTTTTAGATTTAATTTTAGTTTTTTCTTTATTTTATTTCGGAGATCTGATTTGAGGATACAATCATCTTTTGTGGATTTGCTTTTATTGATAATACAAATCATGCTTTTCTTAAACTATATACCTTCAATTCACTTATTATGTTTACACTTTATATCGATTCTATATTATTTATGAAAACCATGAGGAACTAATCCCTCTATGGGGGATTAATGAGTGGAGGTATGATATATTAATTGTTTTATAGGGTTATTCAACGGATTAGCTATTTGGGAAAGGAAGAACCTAAACCCCCAGACTTGACGACCCTAGGAAGTCATCAGGGTAGAAATCAACCCAAAATTGGTATGGCCTATCTGTGAACACCTTCACCACAAGCTAGTCTGGACTATGAGGTTAGAAGATAAGTTGTCCTTGTTGACTCGTTACTCTAGTGGACGTATCAGAAGATCCTGCTAGGATATTGACTAGTTGATTGACGAAGTACCTGAAGCGACAGTTGATGAAGATACCGGAGTGAGTTAATCACCCATAATTAGATTTGATTGATTCCATTTTTAAAATTCTTGATATTTATTTATTTTCTATATTTTATTATTATAAAAATCTCAAAAATCTCTTTTATTTATATGTGCGTAATATAACGTATTTCGGGTAATAATTAGATCTTTTGGTGTTTAGTTTAAAATTGATCTAGCACTAGGCTCATTTTGGTATGATCCTCGGAGTAATCACCTACTCCGTTGTAACTATATTACAACTGGACCCGTATACTTGCAGATATTGCCTCATTTATATATATTTTACTATAGTATTCACACTCTAGACGTTAGTACAGTTAGAGGCGGTCAAGGGGCAACATCCACTACACGATTACACTGACCAGGGCAGATTTTCTTCTGAGGTAGTGGTTCTTCCACGACACAGTGATTATTTTATTTATTTACGCTCAGTTTTTTTATCCTTTTAGTGCTAACTATTTAGTTTTGAGTAGTATATTTCCAACAATTTAGAAGCCAAACTCCAATACTGTTTAAACATGTCTGCCACAATGAACATAACCGCTATGGTTTTCAAAATGAACCTAGTTGAGAACAATGTCGAGTGGATTGTAGACATAGGCGCTTCCAAACATTTCTGCACCAATAGAGAAATATTCACCGAGTTTGAAAGTGTAACTGAAGGTGAACAAGTCTACATGAGTAATTCTAGCAGTTCAAAAGTACTCAGTAAAGAAGTGATCTTAAAGAAGTGATCTTACTCAAACTTACTTCTCGCAAAACATTAGCAGTAAATAATGTTCTTTATGTACTTGCCTTGCGTAGAAATTTTATTAGTGGTGAATTACTGAATAAGGAAAACATTAAATTAGTCTTTGAATCTGATAAACTTGTACTTTCTTGTAGTGGAGATTATGTTGGGAAAGGTTATCTGAGTGGAGGTTTATTTGTAATTGAGACTAGGCTTAATATTAATAATAAAACCACCACTTCTGCTTATATTGTTGAATCCCTTGATATGTGGCTTACTAGATTAGGTCATGTGAATATTCATTCTCTAAAAAAGCTCATAAAAATAAATCTACTCTCTAATCTAGATGATAGTAGCTTTAATAAATGCAAAATTTGTGTTGAAGCTAAGCATGCTAGACCTTCTTTAAACACTCTTACTGATAGGAAGACTGAACTTTTAGAGTTAGTTCATATTGATCTAGTAGACCTTAAAAACACAGAGAATAAGGGTGGAAAATGTTACTATATCACCTTTGTAGATGACTACTCTAGATATACAAAGGTTTATCTTCTAAGACCAAAAGATGAAGCTGATAAAAATTTTCTTCTTTATAAAGAAGAAGTTATAAAACCAATTTGATAGGATAATAAAACATCTTAGATCCGATAAAGGTGGTGAATATGTCACTAAGAGGTTTGTGAGAAAGACAACATTATACATAAGTTTTCTGCTCCTTATTTCCCACAACAGAATGACATAGCTAAAAGAAAAAACATAACTCTAAAAGAAGTGATGAATGCCTTACTACTAAGTTCTGGTTTATCTGACAGTATGTGAGGGGAGGTTGTACTTCTACAAACCATCTTCTTAATAGAGTGTCTCATAAAAAATTACACTATACCCCTTATGAATTGTGGAAAGGTTATGGCCCTAATATGCAATACTTGAAAATGTGGGGGTGTTTATCAAAAGTAGGCTAGCCTACTTTTAAAAATAGCACTACCGGATCTAAAACTGTTAATGTTGTATTTGTTGGGTATGTTCTAAATGGTGTTGCATATAGATTCATATATTTGCATGATCATTCCATATGTGAATCTAGAGATGTTTTCTTTGAAAATGTGTTTCCTTTAAAGAAATCTAACCACGTTTTACTTTTCACCAACCAGGATAACATTTACCCATGTTTTGGGCTATTAATTTCACTGTTGTGAATGATGCTACATACTAGAGAAGTCGTACACCCAATGCACCAGCTTTCAGTTTCTAATCTATTTGAACTCAGGCTTTTATTTACTGATAAGTGTACAAGTCACAAATACATAAACGTCACAAGTGAGTAAATCCATAAATGAATTCAAGATCTATTATGTTTGGGTCTTGTCTGATGTACTGTCAGTCCAGTTAGTCACATCTATATCTCTATCTTCTAGGAGTCATCCGCTCCAATGCTCAAGACAAGACATCTCCCCAATTGGACTTGATAGACGACATATAAATCTTTCAATTGAAATCTTTCAATTGGTTTACTCATTTTCAATTAGACTAAAGACATGTTTAGGTCGTCTACTAATACAAGTTGTCTTTCCGTATTGCAATCCAACCAATAATACTGCTTAGCATTAGTTAAACATTTAGAAAACCAATGAGCAACATTTGCTTCCATTTTGCATTGCGTGCAAAAACCATGTGAGGACAATTATATAAAGTATATTAATTTAATTAACGAATTTATTTTATTAACCAATCTGTTCAAAAAATTACAAGTGTATATTAACGAAAATACTACATTTAAGGCACCAGATCCAATAAATAAATGAGTCTTTTGAAAGAAACTTAAACCGGATGGTCAATATAATATATAAGGCAATACTAGTTGTAAAAGGGCTCACTCAGAAATTTAGAGTAGATTATTTTGATACACACTCTCTTGTGACTAAGATCTCAACCATTTGTGTTTTGTTTGCTTTAACTTCCATTCACAATTTGCTAGTACATCATATGGATGTGAAGACAACTTTCTTTGTAACACCCCAAACTTGGCCCAGACGTTATGATCGAATCTTGAGGGTTACATATTCTATTTATTTTAAAAATCAAGATTAATTCATTTAAACCACAATATATTTGTGTTTCCAGAATCGTTCGTTTACTTCCACTTGAATAGGTTTAAAACCACATTATTAGCTTATTTATTATCCAGAAAACTCATTTTGCTTATTTGGATTTGTAACGTAAAACTTCAAAGTTGTCAATTTCGAAAAATAATGATTTTACTATGTGAAAACGAAAAAAAAATTAATTTTGTGAGAACAAATTATCAAAGTTCAACAACTAGTCCAAAACAAAAAATAATGTCCAAAAAAATCCAACAGCCAAAAAGTCTAAGAATAATCGTGAAACCAAATTAAATTGTTCAATGCGAGAATAACCAATCCGAGCTCCAAACGCTGGCTGATCCTAAGTTCGTGGGTTACCTGAAATAATTAAGTAAGTGGGTGAGCTAAAAACCTAGTGTGCGACTTGGCCCATAAACATAACAGATGCTAGAACAATTAATACACAAATTACAATATAACATAACATATACAAATGACATGGCATGATAGCGATGCAAAATGTGAAACAGAACAGACCCTACCCCTATCTACTAAACACAATCTCCATCCCTTTCGACACACCAAATAGGGTATTTAAAACCCATCCAACCCCACACACTAAGTAATGATCATATGTCACTGTACAATAATATGTAGCCAAGCTTCCAAATTTTTTGTGGAAATCCACTAGAATCAAATATTACAGTTGTAACTACTAAATACAGATATTGCAGTTTTACCACTAGTAATGAATATTGTAGTCTACCAAAACTTCTTCAGTCACATTACCACATCCCACCGCAATGCACATGCAACATCATAATACATATACAGTTACATTCAAATTAAACATGCTCATTTTAAGCATTTCAGACAAAAAAACATGCTAATGGTACTTTTAGATTTATAGACCAGATATACAATTTATTCGGCTAACATGCTTTTAGAAAAATATACACACACAATAGAAACATCAAATTTCATTTATCGAACAACATACATATCATTCATCAGAGCCTATGAAATCGCTGACCTCGAATAACAATCCAAAACACAACCCTAACTAAACTTACTCAAAATGGGCCCACATGCCCTACTCGGCACAGCATGTATGGCCCATACAGTCAAGCACACGCCTGTATGGCTCACACGACCTGGCACATGTCCAGACACACATTCGTGTGGCATCGACAATTTTGATTTTTCCCTGTTTTACAAAACATTGAGTTAATGCCACACACCTAATTACTTTCGAAGAATCAATAGAACAACAACACACCAAAGTCTGTACATACGAAATCCATAACTAATCAATTAACATTAGTTTACAGAAAATAATTAGCATAGGCATTCAACTGCTCACCCTTAAAGGTAGAAGTTTCCAATGCAACTAATTCGTGAAAAGACAATGCTCCTCTCGATGCACACTTAAATAGAAACATAAACTGACCAAACCAAACACATTCTCACACTAATCGATCAACCCAAACAACAAACTCCCTTCCACATATACCCAAAACGAAATACTAACCCCTAAAGATGCATAAAAAGTACTTACAAGAAGATGTAACCACAATACTAAAATACTTCTGAGCATGCAACACTAGCACCAAAAACTCAAAGATCAGTGACGACTCAAGGGAGTTCAAGGTTGAAATGACGGAAAAAATAATAGGAGATGGCGACAAAAAGAAAGAAGGGAAGAAAACAAGAGTTGCAATTGCACAATATGAAAACCGAAAGGAGAAAAGAGAGCAAAAAGGGAGGACAACAAAGAGGTTACAACAACCAAAGTCAAACCTGAAAAAAGAATAAGAAAATAAAGAAACAAAAAAAAAAAAACAAGATGGAAAATGTAGGGAGAGAGGGAACTACACAAGAGAAAAAAAACTAATTAACCCCCACTAAATCCTATTTTGATATTATTTAAATCAAGTTGTTGCAATTTGAATTTTACCCAAATTCTGAGCATGGGTGGCACAACAAAAAGAAGCAAAAATAATTCTCCTTTTGCACATAACATGATTTAAACTTGGGGCCTATGGGTAAGTTAAAGCCTAACCACTGAACCATAAGGCTCATTCTTGTCAACCACTTTACAAAATCAAAGATAACCCTTACGAACCAAATCAGGTATGGAAACAAAATTAATAAAGAAATTCCTAAGGAAATGGAATCGAATCCAGGTCCTCAAGCACACATCCAAAAACTTAACCATTGGACTAGCTCAAACTACTTGACATAATTTAGCAATTCAAAACAAAAAATCTGAGGCATTACTTTCTTGATTAGTGATTTGGACAAAAAGATCTACATGGAGCAACCTCCAAGATTTGTGGCACTTGGTATGGAAGATAAATTTTATAGAATGAAAAACTCTTTGTATGGTTTCAAACAAGCTCCAAAAAAAATGGCATGAGAATTTTCATAAGACTATTCTTATTTTTTGGTTTTATTGTTAATTATGCAGATGCATGTGTGTACTGTAAGATGTTTGATTCTGGTTATCTTATCATAAGTCTCTATTTGGATGACATGTTAATTTTTAGTACTAATACAGAAACCATTAACAAAAAAAAATTCTTATCTACCAAGTTTGATATGACTGATTTGGGAGAGGTAGATGTAATCTTAAGGGTTAAGGGTACTAGATCAGGAAAAAGGGATTTGCTTTAAACCAATCTAACTATATAGAGAAAGTGTTAAAGAAGTTTAATAGCTTTAATGTAATCACTGCGAAGACTCCTTTTGATTCTAGCAAATAATTGATAAAGAATAAAGGAAATAGTGTTTCTCAATCAAAGTATGCTAAAATTATTGGAAGCTTTATATTCTTGATGAACTACACTCGGCCTGATATTGCTTATGCAGTTAGTAAACTAAGTAGATATACCCATAATCCTAGCAATGAGCATTGGAATGCTTTCAAACGATTTCTTAAATACCTTAAAGGTACACTAACTTGGGAATTAGAATTTTTCAGATACCCTACAATCTTAAGGGATATTGTGATGCAAACTTGGTAATTGATAATGATGAAGTTAGCTCTACAAGTGGGTATGTCTTTACTTTGGGTGGAGCAACTATTTCTTAAAAGTCTGCTAGATAAATGTGTATTGCTTGCTCCATGATGGAATCAGAGTTTATAGCTCTAGATTTAGCTGGCCAAGAGGTCGAGTGGCTTAGGAATCTACTTTTAAAGATTCCTTTATGGAAAAAACTAAGACCTCTTGTATCTCTATTATGTAATTCACAAGCCATAATTTGTGTTTCTAAGAGCCAAGTTTACAATGGTAAAAATAGACATATTCAAACAATAAATGAATTTGTGAGACATTTAATAAAGAATAGAGTACTTTCTTTGGAGTATGTAAGGTCTGAAAGGAACCTAATTGATCCACTAACGAAAAGGTTAAGTAGGAAAATGGTTCTTGATTCATCGAAGGGGATAGGTCTTAAGCCCATTGGTTGAGGAATTCATGGTGGATACCCAACTTAGTTTTCTAAGTTCAATATGGTCAAACGAAACCATAGAAAGACTTATAGTGACCATTTTACCTATCCTTATGAAAAGGATGTATGTACATGCATTAAATTGAGTTCTTACTCTTAATGAATTAATATCCTAATATTTGTGTGGTCCTATTGAGATGGACGTGATGAATCCACCGACATGTGAGGTTGGGTTTTTTTACTCTGAATGAGTTTATATCCCAAAGTTTGGGTGGTCTTATTAAGACAGACTTGATGAATTCATCGAATTTAAATTTGAGAGGATGAGTTTAATAAACGCTCTTAATGATTTCATAATTCTGATTCGGGTAGTCTATTTTTAGATAGACTTGATGAAATCACCTACGTAAGTGCGAAAAACTAGCCATTTTCTATGGAAGACAGTGGGCAGTCTTTCTAGAGCACTTATCAACATCTCAAGGTGTATTGACTAAAAGTTGTTGATCTATCGTGGAACATCAATTGGATTTGACATTAGTCACGTGTCATGAGTTAACCTAAATCTTAACAAGTTCAAGATTCATTCACCTGTTAAATAGAAGAATAACTTATTTCACTACATACCAGTTCGAATCCACAAGATACTAATACTTAAGCGACTAATTTCGATGTTGCTCTTCTTGCATATTACATTTTCTCATGTTTACAAAATTTTCAATTATTTTGCATTAGTAGGAGAATGTTGGTAATGCAAAGTGGGTAATCCCACATTGGTTGAGAAAATAATTATAAGAGGGTTTAAATATAGTCTTGCCTCTTATCCTCATTGAGTAATTGGAGGCTAAATGCCCAACAAACGCGCGCTGCTGCCGCCTAGCCCATGTTCGTGTTCTTTTTAGAATAAAATTTCTATTCTTTTTATTAGTTTTTTTTTATTTTCAGAATATTTTTTCAGTTGCAGAAAATCTTCTGACTATTGTAGAATATTTTCGACTGAGGAAAATATCTACTATTTTTGGAAGCTGACATTGCTATTTTACCATCTTCCCTTCAGAAAATAGTATAAATAACATGTCATTCTTATCATTTTTCACAAAAAAAAAAATAACAACCTCTTTTTTCCTTTCTTAGCTCGCCTGTTTTCTATTCATAAAACTTTTTCAATCAAATTTCCGACCATGTTTTCACTTTAGTTTCCAGTCTACTTTTGAGAAAAGCAATATCAATTATGTTCCACCTTCTTTATTCGGGTGTATGAATATTGAAGTATTATGTTAACCTTAAGGGGGCGACGTCCACTATACGATTACACTAATCAGGGCGAATTTGCTTCTAAGACAATGGTTTTTCCATGGCATAATGATTATTTTATTTATCCTTTCAATGCTAATTATTTTGTTTTGCACTACTTTATTTCCAAAATATATTTTGACAAATTAGAAAATCAGACTTTCTAAAAAATTAAAATAAAATATAATTTAAGAAGAAATACTAATAATATTACAAATATAGTTAAAATTTTATATTATTATTATTCTTCAACATTTATCATTCTCGTCAACATCTTTTATCTTGATCTTCTTCTTCAATCTATCATCCTCATCCTCATCCTCATCCTCATCTTCGATCTACATGGGGTTAAGAATTTATTGTTGTAAATTTTAGATTTTTATAAAAGTAAAATTATAATTATAATATTAGAAAAACAACATAAGTTAAAATTAAAATTGATAATAACATGTAATTATTGAGTGAAACTTAAACATTAGACAATAAAATAATAGGAGAAAGCGAATAAGGGTGAGTTAAATATAAATTTAGTATAATATGTATAATAAACTAAATAAATATGTGATGAAAGAATGTTATTTTACCTAATCACGATTAAAATGATATTTCATTTCTATACGATGACATTGTCATTTGAATATAACTTGAAACTTCCTCCTTGAAAAACCAATAAATTAATACATCATTATTTTTGAGACACTTCAAACTTACCAATGGGATTGTAACACCTCAAAATATGGCCTAAGAATTTTAAGGGTATTATAGGAATTTTAGCTTTAGAGTGTTCAGAATTTTGTGACATGGTACACTGTAGATGTTTTCGATTATGGTTTTTAGAAAATCAAATTAATTTTTGAAAAAGTATTTTGAAAACCTTTAATTTTAGAAAAATCATTGATTTGTAACAGAGACAAAACTGTGAGCATTTATGTTGCAGTTTTACCAATTTTTAAAATTGCATCTAAAAATCACCCCCACCTACAGTTTTCACATTATTTCTTCTCTTTTGCTTGTTAGTGTCGCCCCTTGCTCTCTCAACCTCTCATCTTCGATTTTCTTTGTTAAATCTTCATTCTTTTGTTTCCATCATTCCCCAAGTATTAAACCTTCATAAATCTTCAAGAAAACATCCAAAAACTCCATATAATCTATCATCTTCTTCGCGTGTGAGTTTTTCGGGTTTTCAAAAAAATCTCTATTTTTCCTCCAACAAAGGTAACCATTCATCTACGCATTAGTTTTTAATGCTAATTAGTCTTTAAAACTAAATTATTAGCCATTAAATTGTAAGTTTTGATTAAAAGTTGAACATAGAGTCGTTAATGGTGAATTTTGTGATTTTGAGTAAAAACGTGGGTTTAAAGTGTTTTTCAATTAGTTATGACATGATTAAGAGGTTTCTAAACTTGTTTTGAAGTTTTAATAAAAATTTCTTGAGTTTTAATGAATTTTTAGAAAATAGACATAAAACATGTAAAAAAAAATTTGATTCTATGAATTGAGTATTTTAGTGTAGTTTAAAGGTTATGAATTAGTCGTAGGTGAATTATAAGATGAATGGAACTGGTTTTAGGCGAAAAGACTGAGTATAGACTGAGATATTCAAATTTTAAAGGTTGTTATGTTAAAAGTTTTAGTTACATGAGAACTTAGTTTATGGTTATGTTTTTGATTGCTTGTGGTGAGTCCTTGGCTGATTTTTTAATGTATTGTTGTGTGAATTTATTCTGTTGAAGTTTTGAATTCACTAGGACCATCTACAAGGTAGGAAGGTATAGATTAAGCTTTTGGCTTCTAGGCGAAAGCGTATTGTTGAGTGTTTAGGATCGTTGCTCGTAGACACAAGTCATTCATTGTTTGGGAATTAAGTAGTATCCTAAACCTCTACTCTAATTTTCGAGTGTAAGCTTTCTCATTCCTATGTTTATCTTGTGAATTACGTGCTTTTGTGAATGTGAATATGTGAATTGGGATGAGATGCTATAACATGTGATATGTGGTTGTGATAATCGTTGTGAAAGTGCAAATATGTACATGTTATGTATATGTTAAATGTTAGTGACAGTGTTTTGTTAAAAATGCAAATATGCAGTGATAATGCACGGATAATCGGTAAGTAATATGTGTTTGTTTCATATAATTTGGCCTTGTGATCTTGAAATTGTTGGACATAGTTGGCATGACATAGGATTGTGAGTACTCACCTATTTGTACAGTGATTTTGGGCGTTGAGGCCCTGGGACATGTTGGAGGGATAAGGGAATGTAAGCTAATCTCCATTCAACAGGACATGTGAGGGGAAATAAGGAGAGTGTTAGCTATATGCTGCAATTATGTGATATGTTCGACTCTATAAATTATTTGGTGTGATTGGAGATCCATGTATCTGATGTGTGGTGATAGTGCCCACTTTATGTTTCATACCTCAAGAGCCAATTTATCATTATACGTGACTGTGTGAAATGTGATACATGATTAATGGATTGTGTTAAATGATATATGCTTGAATCTGTATGTAAATGCTATGTAAATGAACTAATAGATAAAGCATGAATAGGTATTATATGACCCTAGACAGAAGAATATTGTAATTGTATATATATGGTTGTGTTGTGGATGCATGATGACATGTTTGAGTACTAGTTATTCTAATCATTCATTGAGTTTGTTTAAGCTCACCCACTCTTTTCAACATATGCATATTAGTGACGTTTCGGTGTGGGCTGTTGGTTTTTCCGAAGGAGTGATCCAAAGAAGCTTTGTTAGTATTTCATAGGTGTTCATTATTTATTTACGTTTTGGGGAATAAGGCAATGTGGTAGACTTGTTTATAGCCATGTTAGTCTGAACATTTTGCTGGCTTTTGCTTTTGTTTATGAGGTTTATGAGTTACAAATATGCTTAGATTTATGAACATTGATGATGGCATGATGTTTCTTGCTCGGACACATTTTTGACGTTTTGAACTTTTAAATTTAGCCATTTGGACGATTATTTCTCGAAGTATTTGATGCATGGTGTTTAGAAACTAAATTGGAATGGACTAAATACTTTTATATGCTGTAATTTTTAGGTCTATAGTAGAGGTATTGATAATCAGGTTTTAAAAATGATACCTCTGTGTTCTTAAATGTGCAAGGATGTCAGAATAGAAATTTGGTATCAATACCCTTGCTCAAGTATCGATACTTGGGGTAAATTTATCAATACTCTATGACAGGTATCGAAAATTTTCGATAGTATGATTTTGTACGAGAAACAAAATGCAAGTTTGATATTGATTTTCCAGGTGGTATCGATACCACTTAAAAAAAACATCGATACCCTTGGGTCAGTATTGATACCTATGTGATTGTCTTGGAAATTTTGTTAAGTGGTCCAAAAGCTTGAATTTTTAACACGGTTAGTTACATTGATGTATGTCCAGTATGTTTTAATGATGATTAGTGCATGTATGTCTTAAAACCTGTGCAAATGTTATGAATGACATATGTCGGCTTTAACGTAGTGAACACTGTAATGCGCAAGTAGTGAGACGGTGCTGTGACATCTTTATATTTGGGCTTGACATCGGGCCGGGTATAGGGTGTTACAGCAGTAATCTCTTTTTTTTTTTTGTGTGTGATATTATTTAGATGTTATTTGCTTGAAAATGCTTAAGTATCGAATGCTATTTATAATGGCAAATATTAATTTTAATTAATATATAACTATAACACTATTTAAATGATAATAATTTATAATAATATCTATTATTAATAATTAATATTACTTATCATTAATATGTTGAATTCATCTATACAGTTGAATAAAAACTTTATTTTTTTAAAAATTAATTTTTTTATATAATGTCAACTTAGTAATTGATAACTCCAAAATATATAGATTTTTTAGCATTTTTTTACTAATAATTCATGCAAATTCCAAGTGTTCTTTTATCATATTTTTGTATTTTTTATAAAATATCTAAGTTGGACAAAATTAAAGAAAAATATCTATTTCTAATTATTTATATGCTAAACTTACAAAAAATTTGAAGCAGTTTGGTGCATTTGAAGAAAGGGCAGTCTTAGAAGTCAACCTTTTGGAGCTCAAATGCTGTAGCATCCCTAAAGTACAAGCCATGAAGAGGAGGGCTGATTAATAATCAGCTTTGGACACCCCAATTAAGAGATTAATGGATCATGAGACATGCTTGACCCAACTCAGAAATTGGGTAGAAAAATTGGACAGTTTGCTAAAGAGATAAGGGCCAAAAATTGTCCATTAAGGAAGAAAGGTCCAACCATCCATCAAGTGCCCAAATAAACCATTTAAAGTTGATTAAAATATTAGAAAAATCAGCCACAAAACTCCCTCAAATTTCCATTCAAACCCCCTCCCATTTTTAAACTTCCTCTCTCATGTACCAAGCTAAATTTAGCAAAGCCATCAACTCCTCTACCTTAAAGCAATGGCCGGCCATGGGGAGAGATTTTCAAGGCTTAGGTTTGCTAAAAATAGCCACTCCCTTCATGTATAAATAGGCCATAGCTGATCACTCACTCACTCACTCATCTTCTCTTCCTTTTTCCTACTTCCCATTTGAGAGAAAAGCATAGAAAGTGTGAGAAGCAATTCCAAGGCGTGTTGGGCAGCAAAATTTCAGCATTCCTAAGGAGATTTGTACAAAACGACTGAAGCAGAAAGAAAGAAGAAATGGAGCACGAGAAAAAAAACACTGGATTTGTCTTCTTGTTCTTCCTTTTTATTTATTTTGTTTTGCATTGATGAGCATGCTTGTCAAATATTTTTCTGTTTTCAACTTAATCATAATGACTTAAATTTATTGTTATTAGATTGATTATGTTCTTTAGCTTAGATTTATTAAAATGTTGTTAATGATGTTATGTCTTGGTTGTTCATTCAGTCAGATAATATTATGACATATTATTTGTGCATTACAAATGTGTGGGTGCAATTGAATTAATTACGTAATGTTAGCTCGATAAATCAAACTAAAATTGTCAAGATGGGGGCGAATTGGCTTATAATTTTTTTTTTTGAGAAAGCTAGAAAGAAATTGAAAGATGAACACGATAATTTAAATTGGTTCGGCCCTAATTGCCTACTCCACTACCTTAGCTTTTTACAACTAAGGATTTTCTCAAATTCACTAATTTGATAACCTTTGAGGATAATGTTTAACCTTACAACTCCCTTAAAATTTCGACCCCAAATCTTAAGACACAAACCCTCTCAAGGAAATAAAAATAAGCAAATAAAGAAATAATCCTTACAATATCAAAATGTTTACAAATTAAGCTCAAATACAATGATATACATTTGAGAAAAATAATAGAAGTAAAGCTCACAAGTGTATGTAAAAAAAAAATGGAAATAGTAAGCTCAAAGATTGTTTAATTGATGATTTTTGCTTGAAAGTGTTTTTTTGTTGTTGTATGAACTTTAGAAGTTGGTATTTATACCCCTAATTGATTTCCAACCGTTGAGGTTTTTGGTGTCATGAATAGAGCAGTTGGGATGTAAAAACCAGAGCATTTAATTCGCCTACAACACCAAGTATCGATACCATATAAAAGGGTATCGTTAATTTTTTCAATAAATGCTAAATTTAGTAACCGTTGGAGATTTGTTCTCGATACCAAAACAATTTTATCGATACTTTATTAAAATGTATCGATACTTTGGAAGTTTTGTGAGAAACAAAATACTATTTTAGTATCGTTTTTAAGAAAGGGTATCGGTATTTCAAAAAATATCGATACTTAATAAAATGGTATCGATACTTAATAGAGTTTGTGAAAAACATATTGCCATTTTAGTATGCTTTTAAGAAGGGTATCGATAATTCATAAAATATCAATACTTGGCCAAAAAAGGTATAGATAATTTTTGGCCTGGAACAATTTTGACTTGTTTGAAAATTATTTGATTTGTTAAAAATCATTTTACTGAGTGAAAATCATTTTAATTTGATTTTAAAGATGTTTATTTTCTAAGAGTTCAAAGTGGATATTCAAAGTTTTAACTCTTAGGCTTCAATTTTAACGATTCGTTTTGTAACACCCGAAACTCGGCCTAGGCGTTATGGCCGAATCTGGCGGTATCACATTAAAGTGTTTTTCAAAAACATAGTTTCTTTGGAAAATCCATTCTATTCATTTGTGATCTTAACGGAAAATCTTAGGGTATCTTATTCTTTTAAAACTCAGGTTGTTTTTAATAGGACATTGATCATATTAGTTTGTTACTATAATTTAAAACCATGTTTGATGCGGAAGCTTTTATAGTAAGTTACGAAAATGTGATGTTTTGAAAAACAATTATCTTTTGGAAAAAAAACCGCATCCTACTAGTACTCAGATGTGAATTAAAATAAGTAAAATCCCCAAAAGTTAAAATTTAAAGAGGCCTTATTACATAACAAATTTAAATTTAGTGGAAATAAAAATAAAATATAAAGCAAGTGCGGTTGTGTGGCCACCTCTGAATCCCTCGCAGCACCGATCCACCTAAGATTAGGGATTACTTGTACAGATAAACAGAGGGGTGAGTTTACGAAAACTCAGTATGCAACCCCATGTAAGTAAACAGCCAATGCAATTACAGTCTGGGCCTAAGCCCAAATCAATAACAGTTCAGTTCAGTTGGGCCTTAGCCCATTATAGTATCAGTATCAGTGTGGGCCTTAGCCTATTTTAGTGACAGTAACAGTTTTGGCATGCAATCAGAAATCCTATCCATCTAGCCTCTACATTCCACTCCATCCAGCCCAACACTCCATGTGGGGATAAAATCACCCACCCATCCCTACACTCCAAGAATTAGCATCGGTTGCGACTAAAAAAAATATTGCGCAGTGAGGTCGCCAAAGATCTGATACACTTCCTCCAATCATAATAATCCCATCCCCATGCAACATATCATACATGGATGCAACATATATATATATCGTGGCATGCTCGTATACAGTCATACATAACATAAGGCATACAGTCAATTAATATCATAGGGGCATAACAGTCATTTCACCATAGGGGCATAATAGTCATTTTATCAGTTTAGGTCTAGGTATACTTACCGACCCATCAGTAGGTCCACAGTCGTCTCGGGCGACCCGTGCAACCTTAACAGTCAAACAGTGAAAATAGGCCTAAGGCCCATAATGCAGGCCCATGTGGGCCCAAACGCCCGTGTGGCCTACATAACCCAGACTTGGCCTCGGCCATGTAAATTACACAGCTTGGCCCAATAATCTTCACACGTTCGTGTGATTTACCCGGGTGGGGCCCACAAGCCCGTTCAGCCCCCACACCCCAACGTGGCCCAAAACGACTTGAGACCACGAAATTGCTCATGGTGGCTTCAACAGTTTAACGCCCACGTTTTATGCGTTCAGTTTACCACATGAGCGAGTGCATGCTCATGTAGCGTAAATTGTCATCTTTTTCTGGCTTTTGCCGGTTTATGATTTGGCAGTGTTTACAGACCTGGTTTTGATTCGTCACAAACAGTCGCTCAAGCATTCACCAACCTACATTTGGTCAATCAAACACCACCATCAGTCCTACTTTACAGTTAACACGGAACCCGAAATCAATAGTCCATTCATAGAATAGAGTAGCGTTACCTTCAATCGAACCACTGTGATTCCCACGAATCTTAGCCTCTAGCGATTGATTAGGAGTTCCCTGAATCCTTCCTTAACTACCATACAATTGCTATCAATTATCACTTAAGGCAGAAGAAGAAAGGGAATAATGATTCGTTTATAGGACTCATCGAAAGAGAGCAAGAGAACCGAATAGTGGAAGGATTCAGCACTAGCACAGCCCCTCACCTTCGATTTAAAGCTGTCAAAAACAGTTAAACAAACCCCACTTTAGTAACTCAAAAGCCGAAACTTCAAGTGCCATACTCATTTACCAAAAAGAAAGAAGCAAAGCCGATCAGCAAAGGAAGAAGAATGGTTTCGGCAGTGATCAGAACTGGAAATTGGCAGCATAACACTTGAGGGAGAGAAAGAAGAGAATCGATTTAGGGGAGAAGAGGTTTCGGTAGAGATAAAAGAAAAAATGGAAAAGTAAAGAAGGTATATTTGGCCACTAGAAGAATTACTTGAGAAAAGAACAAGAAGAGGCAATTGAGAGCGGCAATATTCAGCCAAAGAAAGGTTGTCAAAATAGGAAAGATGTGAGATAGAAAAATATGCCAAAATCCCCTACCACATTCGGCCTCTGAAGCAAAAAGAGAGGAAAAAAAACACCAAAAGGAAAAAACAAAATGAGGCATACACTCTTGGCCGAATTCTTGGGTGCCTAGAGTCCACTTTCGACACAACATTCCCTCTCCCCTCATCCCTTGATTTTCTCCTAAAATCCCTCTTCAAACCTCTCCATCTGATCACACCTCCCCTCAACCACTCAATTTGAATTCCTCTCAACCACTTCAGTGTTTCAGTCAAACTACAACTCCCCCCACGGCACAGCAGCAAAATAATACTCCCTTGCTTCCACTAAGATTTAAACCTCAGTCCACTGGCATAGATAACACGCCACTTGCCCCCTAGACCAGCAGGCTTTTTATGTTTTGCTTTACCCACAATAATTTAATAGCCTACTGACTATAGGCAAAGGTTTATTCTCTAAAAATAAAACTTTTTGCACAAGCCCAGGCTCGAACCCAGGACTTCTCAGACACTCCCAAACACACCTAAATCACTTAACCACTGAAGCAGACCAGTATTTGTTTTACAAACATACAAAAATAAATACCTAGATTTTGGGGCGTTACACGTTTTGTCAATTTTAACTTTTATTCAAAAATATTTCAATTTGTTATATCAAAACATTTTATCAAATAAAAGCTTAGTTTAACATGTTATCCGACCTAGATTGTAATTAATGACACACTATTTGATTGGTGCATCTTTGATCTTATTTATGATAAAATAGGTCAAATTAGTAATAATATTTAAAAAACTTTATTACCTTACATAACCCTAAAATTAATGGGATTAAACTGTTTCAGCATAGAAATACCATGTAACCTCACTTTATATGAATGACTGCTTATGTAACACCCCAAACTCGGACTAAACACCAAGATCGGATCTCGCATGTCACTAAGAAGATTTAGTAAAACATGTCGCATTTTTGGAAAAAGAACGTTGGTTGAGTCTAAACATATATACCGGAAAACTTAATAATTTGATAATTTATATAAGATATAAATTTTAATTAATACCGTAACGAATAGAACCAAAGTTTCGCCTCTGAGTTTTACTATTTAAACACATGCCTTGGTTTCAATTAATCATAAAATCTAGGTGAATGAAAACCCGAAAACCGAAAACATAAAACCAATAAACAATAGCCAGTAGCCTTATTACAATAAAGTATAAAACCAAACAATATTGAATGTGATAAGGGAAAATAATTAAAACAACGTCCTTTATTGAATCAAAATGAATCCATGCATGGCCACCTTGCGCTCCTCTCCAGCTCGGTCCGAAACACTAGGTGTTACCTGAAAAATGTTAAACAACAGGGTGAGTCACGAAACTCAGTGTGCAACCCTCATGCACCATCAGATTGGGCCTTAGCCCACAGAACAGAATAACAGAATATCATACCACAGAAATTATGCAAAGCCCATCCCAATCCTAGATCCATCTGCTACACACCACCCTTTACCTGCCAATCACACCATTGGGGATTTCTACAATCAACCCACGCCGCTACACACCATCGATGGCAGTCATGCTGCAGCTTAGTCGCCATCACGTCGACGGTGACATAGTCACTAGAACAGATCGTGGCAGAGCCACTACAACAGATCGTGGCAGAACCTCCAGAACAGAACACTTCCCCTTTCATCAATCACCTAACCCCGTGCAACATAGAAGTCAGCATACATATCATATCATGTTAACGGAGACATTCAATTAAGAATGACAGAAATCACTAACCTGGTGATTCGCCTTTACCCACCACGGGTTTTCAACAGCCATGCCGGTATTTCGACATTTAACAAAATATAACAGGTTTATATGCATACTAATCAAGCAATCTAAATGGTGTGAGAATGTTACACACCTAATAAATACGTAGGACTACCCTCTATGTCGATACCCTCGCTAATCGGATCTACTACCCTTTGTCTACAACTTTGCTCAAAAGCTGGAAGAACGCGAGGTTGAGGTTTCCCTTACATTCGATCAAAAATTAATATTTACCTGAATTTATACGTTCAAATAAACAAGTCTCTTTACCTAAACCGATTAGACCCCGGAAGTAGGGTGATTCGAGTGCTACTAATTTAGAACCTTTGGCGATTGGATCTCCTTCAAATCCCGGAATGCCGCACAAGAAAGAAAAACACAAGATCAGTTTCCATATAGCCATTCGGCTAGGATCTCTAAAAACCAGGAAAAGATTGAATCACGTGAATTGACACTTACCATCAGTTTCCTTCAATATTCGGCACAAGTAGAAACCACAGAGGAAATTCGGCAATCATAGGAGTTGATATCTAGGGATTTCGACTTTTAAGAAAATCCTGGAAAGATGAACAAAAGAAGGCTGATGTGTTTTTCGGCTTTTAGAAGAATTGAGTGTGGAGTTTCGGTTTCTGGCAGAAAAAAAAGAAGAAGAAAAGAAAACAAGAAAGAGGCTTGGAGATTTCGGCTAGGAAGAAAAAGAATGGAATTAGATTTCAAAGTGTGAGAGAAAAGCTCGAGAAAAGCTTTGAAAAAACTCACAAAATTTCTCGGCATTTTCTCCCCTAACTAGCCGTCCCCCTTTACACACACAGGTCAAATTTCGCCACCTCTAGCCTCCCGGATAGCCTCTCATCTTTTCCCTTATTCTTATCGAACTCACATCCAAAAGAGTCCTACATCACACCACTCCTTCCCCCTTTTTTTCTGCTCATTATCCACCTAAATAAAACATTAAAAATCCCTAAATTTTAGCCTTGTTGTCGTCCACTCCACCTAACCCTAATGTCGAACATTAGCTAACTTAAATTAAAAGAATTGGGCTCCCTGAAACTTAAATTTGGGCCCCTTACTCCCTTGTGTGGCGTCACCTTCTTGCTCCCTAAGTGGCACCACTGACCACTGGACCACAAGCCCATTTTGATATTTTAAACACAGATACCACCTTTTAAACCCTATAGTGCCCAAACAAAAATTTAACCAAGGCCTTGACCACATCCTGAGCCCAATTTGGATCCCTAACAGTTAAATTAACACATTAAACATATCCACACACTAAACGCATAGGCCCATTAATTCAGGATGTTACAGTTCTACCCCCCTTAAAGAAATTTCGTCCTCGAAATTCCAACTAACTAGTAATCATACTACCCAAGTCTCACCACTATGCTTTCGCTGCGAACTCTAATTCTAAAGCCAAAAGAAACACTTAGTGTACTATGATAGGGTACGCATGTAACACCCCTTACCCGAGACCGTCGCCGGAATCGAGTATGTGGCATTACAAGACTTGACTAGAAGTTCAGGACATAAAAATTTAAAGCTGTCAAACTGCGTCATGCTAACAAAATTGACCATAACTCGAGTTAAAAAACTCGAAATTCAGATCCGTAAATTTTTGTTGAAACTAGACTCATATATGAATTTTCCATAATTTATCCAGAATTTTTCATGTGGCCAATTAGTACAGTTTATTCATCAAAGTTTCCCTTATTACACAGCTTGACAATTCTGACCTGTCTCTACAAAAATGCAGTTATCTCATTGCACAAATTTCATATACTGTTCATGTTTATACCAATGAAAAATAGACTCATTAAGGGTTCTACACATATAAACCATGATTCCTAATTATTTTTGTACAATTTTTGACAATTTTTTTCCAAAACAGAACAGTGACTCACAAATTCATTCAGAGCAGGTCTCACTATAATTTAAAAATCTCTTAACATACAACTCCTCTGCCTACTCTGTTTCTTTCATATCAGAATAGACACAATAAGATTTAATTCTATACCTCATTCACCTTCTAACTCAACTTATCCTATTTTTGGTGATTTTTTAAAATCACATCACTGCTGTCAACTAGAATCCTTTTTATTTAAAACTATATGCCTTAACCATACATATATATATATATACCAAAAACTATCCAATATGTAATTAGGGCCATGATCAAGTTTAAAACATACATTTACGAATGAGCAAGTTATAAAATTTTAACATATAAACGATACACAACCAAAGGAAATAGCCATCTTCGCGTGGCTATATTCATGTACAAAGTCAAACATCGTATGTTTCTAAAACTTCATCTAGCCTATACATGCCTTCTAATTCGTAACCAAAATTTCAAAATACCAAAGGAAGGCGATAGTGTGGACGACTTCTTGAAGATCCTTCACGAGCCCGCAACGTGACCAAAATCTATAAAATAAAGGAGAGCATTCCACATAACTAAGCTTATTAGCTTAGTAAGTCCTAACTCATGAAAATAAAACATTTAATTATTTACGAAATGAAAACAATCAACTTATGGCATTTCTTAAAGTTCATAGAAGCATCTCGCACGAAAATCTCCTTTCTTGACATTTATACTTGAAAACCAATTGTTCCATAATAGCACATTTTAAACTAGAGTTCCATCATAGTACACCCATCAATATTAACTTCAAACATATATATATCACAATTCTCGTAATATTAATTCGACCCAAATGATATAAAGCATAGCATACCTTACATGCTTACCTGAACCATATACTCAATTAAATTATCATTATGTTGTCTTGATCCACGATTCGATTTCTCTTTTGTAAAATACATCACCGGCATCATGCACGCTAGGCGTAAAGCACTGAAAAGTAACACCGGCACAAGGCACATAGGCGTAAAGCCCGACAAATAACACCGCACGAGGCTCGCTGGGCATAAAGCCCGATTATGTCACCGGCACGAGGCCTGCTAGGCATAAAGCCCGAATGTCAAAATAGTTTTTCATGCTTTTCACATTTCACTCACAATTATCGAACCATATGCATTTATTCACATTACATTTAATATATTTGAAATCACCCATTAATCCATCATCATCACATTCGCCAACTCATGGTTTTACACCAAACTCATACAAATTCTATCATTCATTAGATTCAGTAAATAACCTTAAAATATAAGATTGCTCAAGAACTTACTTATTCACCTTGCATTAGCCAAATAAATTCACTTCAATACTATACATTCACATTCGGCTATGTCATGAATTTATACTCTAAATTTCCACAATTCATCATTCACTAAATTCATAATTAATTTATTGACATATTTTAGCTAAAGGACTTACCTTAAAAGTAGATGTATTCAAATCTCCAACTATTCGCTTAGTTTAGCTTTTCCTCGCTCCAAATTCTTCTCCTTTTGATTTTGATCTAATTTGGTTCAATTAAACCAATTAAATCACACTTCCATTCAATTTAAAAACAAGATCAAATAATATATATATTTTTGCTAATTATTCCCCCCCGACATTTGTAATATTTAAGCATATTAATTCCAAGACATAAACATTTATATTCGGCTATCACCCCCTATCTTGTTCAAGTATATTCAATAATATTATCTAACACATTGGTAATAATCTCCTTAATGTATTTTAACTTAAAACTTACCTTCTTGTTTATGGCCATATATTAACTTTATATAAGTATACATATATAACCGAATACAATAACTCAATTTCATTCTCTCTTATGGCCGAATGTGCTAATTCAATGTACCCATGCATTTTCTTCAACATAAGACCAAGCAACAAGTTAAATAACCACAATTTATTCATCCTAATCCCAAATAGAATATTAGCTTGCTTAAACCCAAAATTTTAACATGATTTTTATTAGCATCCAAAGCAAACAATTTCTATATAAAAGACTTATTAAAAACAAGCTAAAATACCCACCCATTTTTCTATTTACCAAACAATTTGACCAACCATAGCCAACATGTTTTCAATCGAACATGAAAAAGCCATAGAACTAGATCATGGCCGAATCTAAGGGGAGCTTTAATCTCAAATTTTGCACAAGAATTCGATAGTATATAAGACTACCAACATAACCATGCAAAATCATCAAAATGGAGCTTAAAACCTCACCTTAGAGACACATGCAACAACAATTCGAATGAAGAAGATGAGTTTCTTCTCTTCTTGAAGGCACTATTCGGTAGGATGAATGAGGAAGAGATGTAAAATAATTTCCTTTTTGTTTTAATTCTACTAACACATTATTTTAGCATGCTTTTAGTATAATATTACTTAAATTATAATATATTTAGGAAACTTAATATTCTTAGCATGCTTACATTATAATAATGTCTTAAAAACAATATTTCAAAGCCATAAGTTATTATAAAACATGCTTGCCGTCCACTTCTCTAAAAATGGGAAATTTGACATGCAAATCCCTATTTTTAAGTCACAATTCACTTAGCCCCTTATTTTGTTTCTTGTTTGCTAACTTGGTTCCCTTTAGCAATTTAATCCTTTTTGCCAATTAAACACTCAAACGGTTAAATTCTTCTACGAAACATTCACACACATCAACACACATATAATAAACATAAAATAAAATTTTTAAGAAATATTATCGGCTCGGATTCGTGGTTCCGAAACCACTATTCCGATTAGGGTCAAAAATTGGTCTGTTACAACTCTCCCCCCCTTAAGGATTTTCGTCCCCGAAAATCTTACCGTTAAATAAGTTCGGATATTGTTGCCTCATTGACTCCTCAGGCTCCCACGTAGCCTCTTCAACTCCGTGACGATTCCATAATACCTTTACTAATGAAATTCTTTTATTTCTCAACTCTTTTATCTCCCGAGCTAAGATACGGATCGGTTCCTCATCATATGTCAAATCAGACCTAATTTCAATCTCTGACGGTGCAATCACATGGGACGGATCCGATCTATATTTGCGAAGCATTGAAACATGAAACACATTGTGTATCTTTTCTAAGTCAAGGGGCAATTTCAATCTATAAGCAACAGGCCCTATACGTTCTATGATTTCATACGGTCCGATAAATCTCGGACTCAACTTGCCTTTCTCGACCGAATCGAAGTATTTTCTTCCACGGAGAAACTTTTAAGAACACCCGATCTCCGACACGAAATTCAATGTCCTTACGCTTTTAAATCGGCATAGGACTTTTGACGATCCGGCGACTTTCAAATTACTCCTAATAACAACCACCTTCTGCTTACGCTTCTTTAATCCAATCAACCCCGTGTATCTTATTCTCATTGAGCTCAGTCTAATACAACGGTGTGCGACATTTTCGACCATATAAGGCTTCATAAGGCACCATTTTTATACTAGATTGAAAGCTATTATTGTAAGCAAATTCAATCAAAGGTAGGTATCGCTCCCACGCACCTTCAAAATCGAGAACGCAACACCTCAATATGTCCTCAAGTATCAAAATAGTTCGCTCGGTCGACCGATGCTTATGCGGATGGAAGGTCAGTACTAAAATGAAGTTTAGTACCTAGAGCATCTTGCAATTTCTTCCGTAACCGCGATGTGAATCTCGGGTCTCTATCCGAAACAATGGAACTTGGTACGCCATGCAACCTTACAATCTGCGACACATACAATTCGGAAAGCTTATCAAGTGAATAGTCGGTGCGCACTCTGGTACAAAATGAGCTGATTTAGTCAGTCTATCAACGATAACCCATACGGCATCTTTCTTACTTGGTGTCATAGGGAGACCGGATACAAAATCCATTGTGATTCTATCCTATTTCTATTCGGGTATCATGATTGGTTGAAGTAATTCGGACGGTACCTGATGCTCAGCTTTCACTTGTTGACAGATTAAGCACTTGGAAACAAACTCAGATATGTCCCGTTTCATGCCAGGCCACCAATAAAATTGCTTCAAATCGTTATACATTTTTGTGCTACCCGGGTGTATCGACATTCGACCATTATGGGCCTCACTCGAAATCATCTCAGATCAAATCGAGTTCTTAAGAACACACAATCGACTTTTATAATTCAAACAATTATTTGCATCAATCCGAAAATCTGATTCTGTACTATTTCCACACTGAATCCGAATAGCAATCAACTTTTTGTCAACTTTCTGTGCATCGCAAATCTGCTGAATAAACATCGGTCTTGCTTGCAACTCGGCTATGATCGAACCATCATCAGACATAACCACCGTGCGCTCAATGCACGAAGAGTAAATAATGATTTCCGACTTAACGCATCCGCAACAACATTAGCTTTCCCCGGATGGTAGTCAATCACTAATTCATAGTCTTTCAGCAATTCTAACCATCTGCGTTGTCTCAAGTTTAAATCTTTCTGAGTCATCAAATATTTTAAACTTTTGTGATCTGAATAAATATGACATTTTTCGCCGAATAAATAGTGACGCCAAATTTTCAACGCGAACACAATGGCTGCTAACTCCAGATCGTGAGTTGGATAATTTTTCTCATGTGGCTTCAATTCTCTCGAAGCGTAGGCTATCACCTTGCCTTCTTGCATTAAAACGCAACCCAACCCATTCAAGGAAGCATCACTAAAAATAATAAATTCTTTACCCGATTCAGGCTGAATTAATACTGGAGCCTCGGTCAAGAGGGCTTTCAACTGTTCGAAACTTTTCTGACACTTTTCTGACCACTCAAATTTGACATCTTTCTGTAGTAGTCTCATCAAAGGTGTAGCTATTACAGAAAAACCTTTTACAAATCGTCTGTAATATCCCGCAAGGCCTAGGAAACTTCGGATCTCGGAAACATTCTTTGGTGGTTTTCAATCGAGTATAGTTGCTATCTTGTTTGGATCTACCCGAACACCTGACCCCGAAACAACATGTCCCAAGAAGCTGACTTCATTCATCCAGAACTCACACTTACTGAACTTTGCATACAATCGTTGATCTCTCAAAGTTTGTAGTACTACTCTCAAATGCTCAGCGTGTTCCGCTTCATTTTTGGAGTAGATCAATATATCATCAATAAACACTACTACAAACTGATCTAAAAACTGTCGGAAGATTCGGTTCATTAGGTCCATAAAAACAGCAGGTGCATTAGTGAGTCCAAAAGGCATAACTAAGAACTCATAATGTCCGTACGTCGTTCGGAAAGCGATCTTTGGCACATCTCGAATCTCGACTCATGAATCGATAATAGCCCGATCTCAAATCTATCTTCGAAAACACTGAAGCCCCCTTCAATTGATCAAATAAATCATCAATCCGAGGTAACGGGTACTTATTCTTTATAGTCACCTTATTTAATTGTCGGTAATCGATACACATTCTCATAGTCCCATCCTTCTTTTTCACCAATAAAACCGTGCACCCTAAGGAGAGAAACTTCGGTCGTGCAAAGCCTCTGTCTGTCATCGCTCTTCAGCAATCAAGCTTTCAGCTCTTTTTTAATTCAATAGGCACCATTCGATGCGGAGCTATCGAAATCGAGTCACACCCGCACTAACTCAATGTCGAACTCAATCTCTCTCGTGACTGGGGTAAACCCAGTAGTTCTTCAGAAACACATCGGTGTATTCACACACAACCGATACCGACTCAATTTGTTTCTCGGACATTTTATTGTCCAAAGACATAAGCCAAATAAGCTTCACACCCTTTTCTCACATACTTCCGGCTAACATTGAAGATATTATCAGAGGCAACCCATTTACGCCACGAGATTTAATTTGATGGTTTCATTGTTTCGACATTTCAAATCAATAAGCTTTCTTTTACAATCCACTACCGCTATATGTGAAGTTAACTACCCATACCCAAGATTATATCAAATTCGTCAAAGGGCAACAACATTAAATCACCGGGAAGCAATAATCCCGAATCATCAACGGGCAATCTCTACACACTTTGTTAACAAGTACACATCTACCCAAAGGGTTGGACACACGAATCACAAACTCGGTGAGACTCAACTAGCGAGTCTTGCCAAATTTTAAAGTTTCACACACATAAGAATGAGTCGAACCAGGATCGATTAGTGCAATTACAAATGGTATCATAAAGAGTGAAAATACCAGGTAATGACGTCGGGAGGAAGCATCCTCTCTAGCTCGTGGCGAAAGATATGCTCTAGCCGAGCTCTAGCCTCGATCGATCCAGTAGTGTTCTTTGTTCCTTCGACTACCACCTACATTGCACAATGTGCGGGTGGTCTACCTCGCATTGACGTGTTGCTCGGCTTAGTGTTCTGAACTGCATTTTGCTCAGCTAACCTCGGACATTCTCTAATAAAATGATCTGACGATCCACATTTATAGCAAGACCGATCATGAAATCTACATCTCCCTGAGTGCCACTTTCCACAGTGCTCGCATTCAACTCTATTCTGAGGAACGTTACCAACACTGGCCATCGAGGTAGCTCGAGAACTCATAGGAGGTCGATCCCGTCTAGGTGGATCTGTAGTAGTTTTATGTCGGCTGTAGTCATCTCTAGACTTCTTGGTTATGGAATGAAAGACCTTACCAGAAGATCTTTTACGAATGTCTCTAGTTTCAGTTTCAGCCTTTCTTTTCTCCTTCCCGAGCTCTTCATCTTTGCAAGCTCTCTCAACCAAGGTCACAAACTCTTGAATTTCAAGAATGCCAACAAACATCTTTATATTTTCATTCAGGCCATCTTCAAACCTTTTACACATAATAGCTTCAGTAGAAACGCACTCTCTAGCATATCTGCTGAGTCTGACAAATTTTCTTTCATATTCCGTTACAGTCATTCGCCCCTGTTTCAGCTCAAGGAACTCCTTTCGTTTTTGATCAATGAATCTTTGGCTAATATACTTCTTGCGAAATTCAGTTTGGAAGAAATCCCATGTCACTTTTTCTTTCGGAACCACTGATACTAGTGTATTCCACCAGTGATATGCAAAGTGTCCCGCAAAGAAAGATATAGCACACTTCAAGCATTCATCCGAGTACAAGACACCATCAAGTACCGAATAGTGTTATCAAGCCACATTTCGCTCTCTCAGCATCATCATCGTCATTAGCTTTAAATTCTTCGCCCCAAATTTTCAGATTTTATCAACTGGGGCCTACTAGATCTCACCGGATCTATCACCGTCTTGAAGGAATCGGAGTTGAATTATTCGGGGTGGAGGTTGGTGTACATTCGGGTTATTCTCGAATAAATTGGGCAAACCACTCATTCATCATTCGATAAAAGGCTTGTTGAGTTTCTCCTTCGTGGCTACCCAAAACAGGTCGAGAGTCTCACGCGCTGATCCGTGTGCACGGTCAGCGCTACACTCTCTACATCATCAGCTACGGCTCTTTCAGGATCTGTGTCCATTTACTATATAAAACAAAGTTCGGGCTGTCAGAAGTCACCACACTATCAACATATAATAAAGGCATGTATAGCTAGACTCACACGCGCTACGGTAGTCCTAGAATCGACTAAACCGTAGCTCTGATACCAATAAAATGTAACACCCCTTACCCGAGACCGTCGCCGGAATCGAGTATATGGCATTACAAGACTTGACTAGAAGTTCAGGACATAAAAATTTAAAGCTGTCAAACTGCGTCATGCTGACTAAATTGACCATAACTCGAGTTACAAAACTTGAAATTCAGATCCGTAAATTTTCCTTGAAACTAGACTCATATATGAATTTGCCATAATTTTTCCAGAATTTTTCATGTGGCCAATTAGTACAGTTTATTCATCAAAATTTCCCTTATTACACAGCTTGACAATTCTGACCTGTCTCTACAAAAATGCAGTTATCTCATTGCACAAATTTCATATACTGTTCATGTTTATACCAATGAAAAATAGACTCATTAAGGGTTCTACACATATAAACCATGATTCCTAATTATTTTTGTACAATTTTTGACAATTTTTTTCCAAAACAGAACAGTGACTCACGAATTCATTCAGAGCAAGTCTCACTATAATTTAAAAATCTCTTAACATACAACTCCTCTGCCTACTCTGTTTCTTTCATATCAGAATAGACACAATAAGATTTAATTCTATACCTCATTCACCTTCTAACTCAACTTATCCTATTTTTGGTGATTTTTCAAAATCATATCACTGCTGTCAACTAGAATCCTTTTTATTTAAAACTATATGCCTTAACCATACATATATATATATACCAAAAACAATCCAATATGTAATTAGGGCCATGATCAAGTTTAAAACATACATTTACGAATGAGCAAGTTATAAAATTTTAACATATAAACGATACACAACCAAAGGAAATAGCCATCTTCGCGTGGCTATATTCATGTACAAAGTCAAACATCGTATGTTTCTAAAACTTCATCTAGCCTATACATGCCTTCTAATTCGTAACCAAAATTTCAAAATACCAAAGGAAGGCGATAGTGTGGAGGACTTCTTGAAGATCCTTCACGAGCCCACAACGTGACCAAAATCTATAAAATAAAGGAGAGCATTCCACATAATTAAGCTTACTAGCTTAGTAAGTCCTAACTCATGAAAATAAAACATTTAATTATTTACGAAATGAAAACAATCAACTTATGGCATTTCTTAAAGTTCATAGAAGCATCTCGCACGAAAATCTCCTTTCTTGACATTTATACTTGAAAACCAATTGTTCCATAATAGCACATTTTAAACTAGAGTTCCGTCATAGTACACCCATCAATATTAACTTCAAACATATATATATATCACAATTCTCGTAATATTAATTCGACCCAAATGATATAAAGCATAGCATACCTTACATGCTTACCTGAACCATATACTCAATTAAATTATCATTATGTTGTCTTGATCCACGATTCGATTTCTCTTTTGTAAAATACATCACCGGCATCATGCCTCGCTAGGCATAAAAGCTCGAAAAGTAACACCGGCACAAGGCACGCTAGGCGTAAAGCCCGACAAATAACACCGCACGAGGCGAGGCGCTAGGCATAAAGCCCGATTATGTCACCGCACGACGAGGCTCGCTGGGGCATAAAGCCCGAATGTCAAAATAGTTTTTCATGCTTTTCACATTTCATCACAATTATCGAACCATATGCATTTATTCACATTACATTTAATATATTTGAAATCACCCCATTAATCCATCATCATCACATTCGGCCAACTCATGGTTTTACACCAAACTCATACAAATTCTATCATTCATTAGATTCGTAAATAACCTTAAAATATAAGATTGCTCAAGAACTTACTTATTCACCTTGCATTAGCCAAATAAATTCACTTCAATACTATACATTCACATTCGGCTATGTCATGAATTTATACTCTAAATTTCCACAATTCATCATTCACTAAATTCATAATTAATTTATTGACATATTTTAGCTAAAGGACTTACCTCAAAAGTAGATGTATTCGAAATCTCCAACTATTCGTTTAGTTTAGCTTTTCCTCGCTCCAAATTCTTCTCCTTTTGATTTTGATCTAATTTGGTTCAATTAAACCAATTAAATCACACTTCCATTCAATTTAAAAACAAGATCAAATAATATATATATTTTTGCTAATTATTCCCCCCCGACATTTGTAATATTTAAGCATATTAATTCCAAGACATAAACATTTATATTCGGCTATCACCCCTATCTTTGTTCAAGTATATTCAATAATATTATCTAACACATTGGTAATAATCTCTTTAATGTATTTTAACTTAAAACTTACCTTCTTGTTTATGGCCATATATTAACTTTATATAAGTATACATATATAACCGAATACAATAACTCAATTTCATTCTCTCTTATGGCCGAATGTGCTAATTCAATGTACCCATGCATTTTCTTCAACATAAGACCAAGCAACAAGTTAAATAACCACAATTTATTCATCCTAATCCCAAATTAATATTAGCTTGCTTAAACCCAAAATTTTAACATGATTTTTATTAGCATCCAAAGCAAACAATTTCTATATAAAAGACTTATTAAAAACAAGCTAAAATACCCACCCATTTTTCTATTTATCAAACAATTTGACCAACCATAGCCAACATGTTTTCGTCGAACATGAAAAAGCCATAGAACTAGATCATGGCCGAATCTAAGGGGAGCTTTAATCTCAAATTTTGCACAAGAATTCGATAGTATATAAGACTACCAACATAACCATGCAAAATCATCAAAAATGGAGCTTAAAACCTCACCTTAGAGACACATGCAACAGCCGAATGAAGAAGATGAGTTTCTTCTCTTCTTGAAGGCACTATTCGGGTAGGATGAATGAGGGAAGAGATGTAAAATAATTTCCTTTTTGTTTTAATTCTACTAACACATTATTTTAGCATGCTTTTAGTATAATATTACTTAAATTATAATATATTTAGGAAACTTAATATTCTTAGCATGCTTACATTATAATAATGTCTTAAAAACAATATTTCAAAGCCATAAGTTATTATAAAACATGCTTGCCGTCCACTTCTCTAAAAATGGGAAATTTGACATGCAAATCCCTATTTTTAGGTCACAATTCACTTAGCCCCTTATTTTGTTTCTTGTTTGCTAACTTGGTTCCCTTTAGCAATTTAATCCTTTTTGCCAATTAAACACTCAAACGGTTAAATTCTTCTACGAAACATTCACACACATCAACACACATATAATAAACATAAAATAAAATTTTTAAAAAATATTATCGGCTCGGATTCGTGGTTCCGAAACCACTATTTCGATTAGGGTCAAAAATTGGTCTGTTACAACGCACCAGTATTCGCATCTAGAATGTCCTCGTCCCCTTGGCGCCGTGCTGCATAGACCAAAGCTGGCTGCCTCGCCTCAGCATAACCTGCACCTCCACGACCATGTCCTGTGCCATTGCCACCATTGACTTGACCATGACCCCTTGGTGGTTGTTGTCCTCCTCTTCCTGGCGGTGCACTCCCTTGACCTGTGGCCCCTTCACTGCCCCGTTGCTGTGGACAGTTTCTAACTTGGTGGTCCGTAGATCTTCACCTAAAGCACTTCCCACTGCCCGCCCAACACTCACCTACATGGAATTTACCACATCGAGCACACTTCGATGTCTGACTAGCAGCAGCAGGTCTCCCATCCCGTTTCGGCCCGTCTGACCTAGGTCTTTTCTGTATTTGCCCAGCTGCCCCTGACGATTCAAAATTCCTCTTACTTCCACCCTTATCTCATCCCGATTCAGTTTCTCCGTCCGCTTTACCTCCTCAGCTATCTTAGCTTTTTCCACAAGCACAACAAATTCCCTTTCCCGCTGTGGTGCTATCAGAACATGCATATCATCCCTCAGACCATCCTCAAATCGAACACAACGTTCATATCCTGTGGCCATCATCCCTCGAGCATAACGGCTAAGGCGTAATAATTTTTCCTTGTATTCAAATACAGACTTACTTCCCTGTACCAAGTTCAGGAATGCCTTCCCCTGTGCATCCACATAGCTGGCCCCAACGTACTTTCCCTGAAATGACTCCTTAAAGAAATCCTAGTCAATCCGGTCTGCGGTAGTACCCTCCTTTACCGTGTGCCACCACTGATAAGCCTCGTCTCGAAGAAGAGACACGACCCCCTTCAACTTCTCCTCTATAGTGAAGCCAAGGTCATCTATTATACGCTCACTTGCCTCTAACCAATACTCAGCTGTATTAGGGACTACGCCAGAAACACCCCTAAACATCTCCGCTCCGTTGGCTCGGAGTCGTTCAGATACAGATTTCCGAGCTCCTACACCCGTGCCTGACCCAGCAACTCTTTTGAGGACCCGCAACATCGCCTGACATACCGCATCATCTCCGGGTGCCTGGTCTTGAAATTCTCCCTCCACAGCCGGCATACCTGGCATCTCGTTTCCTGACCCGTGGCCAGAACCTGCTGGCTCTGACACAGTCATCCTACCCCTACCACGACCACGCGGCGGACGTTCTCGACCCGTTGTACTCATTCTTCTAATTGACGTTTATCTGATTAGAATTTTTATGAATTATTAAATCTTCCCACTGATTATCCACGAACAATCTTATGAAAAGTAGTTTTAAAAGTGATTCTTTCGAATTCGAACCTATCTACAGTTTCAGTCTCAAGTTTGTATCTCCTAGTTCTAGGAACCACATACATTCAACCATCACACATCAATATACAAGTAGCATCCATGAACTCACATTCATCATATAAGGGTATTTTCGTCATTTCACTATCCAGGGGTATTTTCGTAATTATATCTTGTAGGGGTATTTTTGTAATTCCTCAAAAATAGGGTATCCTGGTGGTTTTTTTCAAAATAGAGATATTTTGATATACATTTTTTTAAAACAGGGGTATTTTGAAAATTTTAATTTTTTTCCTAATCGAGGGTATTTTGGAAATTTCATAAATTCCGATAATTATGTAAACCGGGTACTTTTGTAAATCCAGGGGTTTTCGGGTGAATTTTCAGAACATGGGTATTTGAGTAATTTTGCCAACCGGGGGGTGTTTTGGTAATTCCACAAATTTTGGTAATTTTACAAATCTAGGGTATTCGGGGAAATTTTCACAAATCAAGGGTATTTCGAAAATTTTACAAAACTTGGGGGTATTTTAATTGTGAAATAGGGTGGCTGGTCCCTTTTGGGTTTTAATTATAGATTCCGGCCCGTCGACAAATCCTCGTGGCTAAGGTGAACAGTCACTACGCACCAGGTAGGATTCCAGCGAAGAGGAGGTGAGTCGCTAGGACTGCTTAAGTACTAGGCTCTTCCGTATCCAATCCTAGACATGCGCATGCCTGTTGCCACACCCTAACCCAGCGATTTGTTCACGGGTTTGTTTGGATAGATTAAGTCTTATGAGATTTAAGAAGTTGTTTAAGCTAAGCCTAAAGTCCATCTAGTTCTAATTAAAATAGTCTACGTCCCTTAAAGCCCATCAAGCCCACATACATATATAACACACAGTGAGTCCAGAATACTTACCTGGCGGACTTGGGCCAGAGACGCAGGTGCCACGCCGAGAAAATCATGCTGTATTATTTATAAACATGCACGTTTCCAAAACCCATTTTTAGAAAACGTTTTGAGCCCAAAACCCTAAAATCGAGTTTTGAACCTGGCTCTGATACCAATTTGTAACACCCCAAACCCGGCCCAAACACCACGACCGGATCTGGCATGTCACTAAGAGTAAAACATGTCGTATTTTTGGAAAAAAAACGTTGGTTGAGTCTGAACATTTATACCGAAAAACTTAATAATTTGATAATTTATATAAGATATAAATTTTAATTAATGCCTTAACGAATAAAACCAAAGTTTTGCCTCTGAGTTTTACTATTTAAACACATGCCTTGGTTTCAATTAATCATAAAATCTAAGTGAATGAAAACCCGAAAATCGAAAACATAAAACCAATAAACAATAGCCAGTAGCCTTATTACAATAAAGTATAAAACCAAACAATATGGAATGTGCTAAGGGAAAATAATTAAAACAACATCCTTTATTGAATCAAAATGAATCCATGCATGGCCACCTTGCACTCCTCTCCAGCTCGGTCCGATACACTAGGTGTTACCTGAAAAACGTTAAACAACGGGGTGAGTCACGAGAATCAGTGTGCAACCCTCATGCACCATCAGGTTGGGCCTTAGCCCACAGAACAGAATAACAGAATATCATACCATAGAAATTATGCAAAACCCATCCCAATCCTAGATCCATCCGCTACACACCACCCTTTACCTGCCAATCACACCATTGGGGATTTCTACAATCAACCCACGCCACTACACACCATCGATGGCAGTCATGCTGCAATTAGCTGCTTATCGTCAGATTTGTGACATAGTCACCAGAACAGATCGTGGTAGAGCCACCAAGACAGAACACTTCCCCTTTCATCAATCACCCAACCCCGTGCAACATAGAAGTCGGCATACATATCATATCATGTTAACGGAGACATTTAATTAAGAATGACAGAAATCACTAACCTGGTGATTCGCCTTTACCCACCACGGGTTTTCAACAGCCATGTCGGTATTTCGGCATTTAACAGAATATAACAGGTTTATATGCATACTAATCAAGCAATCTAAATGGTGTGAGAATGTTACACACTTGATAAATACGTAGGACTACCCTCTATGTCGATACCCTCGCTAATCAGATCTACTACCCTTTGTCTACAACTTTGCTCAAAAGCTGGAAGAATGCGAGGTTGAGGTTTTCCCTACATTCGGTCAAAGATTAATACTTACCCTAATTTATACATTCAAATAAACAAGTCTCTTTACCTAAACCGATTAGACCCTGGAAGTAGGGTGATTCGAGTGCTACTGATTTAGAACCTTTGGCGATTGGATCTCCTTCAAATCCCGGAATGCCGCACAAGAAAGAAAAACACAAGATCAATTTCCATATAGCCATTCGGCTAGGATCTCTTAAAATCGGGAAAAGATTGAATCATGGGAATCGACACTTACCTTCAGTTTCCTTCAAGATTCGGCACAAGCAGACACCACAGAGGAAATTCGGCAATCACAGGAGTTGAGATCTAGGGATTTCGACTTTTAAGAAAATCCCGGAAAGATGAACAAGAGAGGACTGATGTGTTTTCCAGCTTTTTGAAGAATTGAGTGTGGAGTTTCGGTTTCTGGCAGAAAAAGAGAAGAAGAAAAGAAAACAAGAAAGAGGCTTGGACATTTCGGCTAGGAAGAAAAAGAATGGAATCAGATTTCAGCAGCAGAGAAAACTGAGAGAAAGCTTTCAGAAAAACTCACAAAATTTCGGCATTTTCTCCCCCTAACTAGCCATCCCCCCCTTTACACACACAGTCCAAATTTCGGCCACCTCTAGCCTCCTGGATAGCCTCTCATCTTTTCCCTTATCCTTATCAGAACTCACATCCAAAAGAGTCCTACATCACACCACTCCTTCCCCTTTTTTTTCTGCTCATTATCCACCTAAATAAAACATTAAAAATCCCTAAATTTTAGCCTTGTTGCCGTCCACTTCACCTAACCCTAATGCCGAACATTAGCTAACTTAAATTAAAAGAATTGGGCTCCTTGAAACTTAAATTTAGGCCCCTTACTCCCTTGTGTGGCGTCACCTCCTTGCTCCCTAAGTGGCGCCACTAACCACTGGACCACAAGCCGATTTTGATATTTTAAACACAGATACCACCTTTTAAACCCTGTAGTGCCCAAACAAAAATTTAACCAAGGTCTTGGCCACATCCTGAGCCCAATTTGGATCCCTAACAGTTAAATTAACACATTAAACATATCCAGACACTAAATGCATAGGCCCATTAATTCAGGATGTTACAGCTTATGAAAATTACTAAGTTGTTTTAACATAGGCTTGTGTTACAAAAATTTATTAATTTAATAAGTATGATTTCATGGGTTAATGAATAGCTGAGTTGCAATGAATTTTTCCTATAACATCATTACTAGGTTTTAATAATTCACAGTTAAAGAAGATAATTAATCTAACACATTTATCTCATTAAGATTTGTTTTTGTGAATTGTTGTTTTTTATCTTTGTTTCCTTTTCATTTAATTTTACTTAGGTAATTTTTAGTTAAACAAAGTAGTTAGACTAATTCACCCTTAATTATTTTCACTACCAATTTGCTAAGTCTTATTTCATAATATTTTGTCTATACAATCCCTATGGAAACGATACTATATATTTATCGCTTTATTACTTATCAATGATTGTGTATACTTGCACATTACTTAAATTATCCCAAGACAGTAATATAATAAATAATAAATAGTATTCTCATTGATTCAAAAAATTTTATTTTACCTATTACAAATTACTCTTCGTTCTCATCAATCTTTAACACTTAAAATTATCCAAACTTCGTCAATCATAATTTATTTTAATATTTATCTACTTGTGGTAATATTTATGCTTATGCCCCTTTTTTGGTGAAAATGGGAAAACTATAATATAGTCTTTATACTTTTGACTCTTATTCAATTTAGTCCAATTGACCTCATCATGTTAGTACAGACTCTATGTCATTTTCATACCAAATAATCACTCTTAATCTAAAAATTGCATTTAGTCATACTTTTCAAATTTAATGATTTAGTACTTTCTCCAAAATTTTACATTCTACACTCCTCTTCATGGCATTCTTGTTTTTTTTTTTTTTTCTCCAAATATCTAATTAACTTCATATGTTCATTCGTTAACAAATTCATTTCCAAGTTTCCTCAGTAATTCACTATGCACATCCCAAAACAGTACCAGCCCAAAACAGAACCAGTCTTCATACTGGGAATTTTGTGGCATTACATACACCTCACTTTTTTTTTGGGGGGGGGGGGGGTGGGGTGTGGCTGGTTTGAAGCCGAAGAGTAAAGAGAGATTGGTTCATTCTCATTGTTCTTGGCCAGCAACCTTAGCAAGGGCAGGACTGTGGTACTGCTAGTCCTTTCTTATTGCAAAAATTGTATGATGAAAGCTATGGCTTGATGCTTCACTTGTTGCCAACTGCTATCTCTTAATGTGTTGGGTCCTTTCGACCACATGAATCTTGAGTTTTAATGTATAATTATATGTTGGTATAACATTCTTAAAAGGGCTTGCTCGCAAACCCAGCTAGGTAGTGGAAAAGCCTGTTAATAATATGAAGGAACGTGACATGTTCATGAAAAGACAAGCAATATAGAACCACTTGGCAATTTTGTCTTTGAGTTTCAGCTCCAAAACTCTCTTTCCTAGTTATCAAATTTTGCCTAATTAATATTATAATCAAAACATTGCAGGCTATCAGAACGGGGACTAAAGCCAAAAACAGCACAATGGTTAATAGATCATGTGATTGTCTCTAACATAACAACGTATGGATTAATGAACAACGTATTGCACTACTTTACACATATACCACCACAATTTCTAATAAATAATTCAGATTTCTTTTGTTTTAGAGGATCGAAAAGCTGGATGAAGTATGGATTTGAATACATTGCCGACCCATTTCCAAATAGTTGAAATTGGGTGGATCGGACATCATGCCAAAATCCAAAGACTTCACACTCCTCATAGTTTACACATCTTGGTCTTTAGTGTTTGTAATCAGGGTCAAAGCCTCTAAGCATGCCTACAAACGATGGTGGTGACGGATTTTCTAAAGGGTAGGAATTTTGTTATCAAGTTGTTAGTGCTTGATTAACTTTTGTCGCCAATAAATGACACATATCATATAATGAATGGATGTACATACAAAAATACTGAGTTTTAAATTTCTTCTTCTTTTTTTTTTTTTTTTAGTCATTTTGGAAGTGGGGCCCATTTTTAGAATTGACTTTTAATAATAAAGTTTATTGTTTAATAATATAATAAGCTAAATATTATTTTAATTTACACTTTATTTTTCAAAGCAAGCAAATATATTATTTTACCTCATTTTAGGTAAGGAAAAAATAATCTTGTAATTTTTGGTAAAAGAACCTTTGTTGCACTTCTATTTCATTTTTAATGATTTAAAATATTAAATTAACAAGATATATAATTTTATAGGTTTATATGTAAAAAAAACTCCTTAAAAATGCAAAAATAATAATAATTAAGTCTCTATATTAAATTCGCACTCAATTAATTTATTGGTATTAACTAAAATAATGAATTAAGTTCCTCTGTTAATAATTTTCGTATAAAACAATCGATTAAAAAATTTAAAATTAATAAAAAATATTAAAATTTTATAAAAATGTATTAAAATTCTATAAAAAATTATAAAAAGTATTAAATTTATTAAATTTGATATAAAATTATAAAAAAAAATCTTAAAAACTTGAACTGGGTCGGAACAGTCGATTGGACTAATTAGATTGAAATCGACAACGGTATTAGTCCAAAGAAAGCCATTAAATCAGTTGACCTGAGATGGTTGAATCGATTCTTTTAATATTTTTTAATTTTTAATATTTTATTTAATTGAATTTGACATATCAGTCGAACTAGTAAATTAGTGGTTTGATCGATTCGACCATCGATCTGATTTTGAAAACCTTGGTTTGAATAGTTCATTATGACATATGCTAATAGTTGAATAATAAAATTTTGGTTTAATAAAAATATTAAAAAATAAAAAATTTGTCTAATGCTTTCCTGCTCACTAGTCTAATTCAAGTTTTAATAATTTTTTTATAAGTTTATATCAACTTTAATATTTCAAAAAAAATTAATTTTTTTTACATTTTTTATTATCTTTTAAGAATTCTAATACATTTTTTAAATTTAAATATTTTAAATAAGTTTTATTAATTTTTAAATTTTTATAATTTATTAGATTTTTTTATATTTTATAATATTTATAAGTTTTTTTAATATTTCATAATTTTTATGATTTTAGTTGTAATAACCAAATTTGCCCGGCCCAAAACCCAATAAACCCGAGCCCAATTGCAAAACCAAAAATTAAATAAAACAAAAAAATCCAATAAAATAAATGTCCAAAGTCCATTACAAGAAACCCGAGGCCCATTTTACACTAAAATTTCGGAGCCCCATTAACCCAATAAACAACCAAGACCTAATCGGCCCAAATGCCAAAGGGCCCAAAAGAATGAAAAGAATTTGCTAGGGTTTCCCTAGCCTAGGCGCCCGTGACGAGCCTCCATTCACCCCCGAGGCGTCGGCTGCCTCCACCCACGCGGGCACTATCGCGCTCCCCACCGCCGCTTGTCCACTTCCCCTGTTGTCGGCCACGATCTGCAAGAACAGCACAAAACGCAACAATACCAGAAGCAAAAGAAACAAACAAAAATAAATAATAATATATATTGTATTTTAGCTTTCTTTTTCTTTCAATCTCGGTTATAAAAACCGAATGAAAACACTGTAAAAAAGGGGGTTTTGTTTTTTTTTCTTTTCTTTTGAATAGACAGTAGACCGAAAGTAATCTAAGGCCATTTTTTTTTCTCAAATCACAAACAAAGAAAAACGAAGGTATTTTCATTTTATTTATATTTTATCCTTTCTTCCTTTTCATTCATTCACTAACATATACTTATATATATATATTTAAAGCATAAAAAATATAAAAAAAAGGAAAAAAAGGTATCGTTTGTGATTTCCATGGTGGCCGTGCACAGCGCCCATGGTGGACACCTCGCGGAAATCGCCTCCTTGCACCTACAGAGAAAAGAAAAGGAAAGAGTTAAGAGTTTTTTTAAGAGATGAAGCGAAAATGAATTTTTTTGAAGGAAATTGGCCTTAAATAGGCCCCAAAACGCGCGCTGCTTTGGTCCGCCATTTAGGCCCCAAACGACGCCGTTTCCCTTAGCCAACCCGCGTGTGACCCGACCCGCCATGGGATCCGCGTGTTTTTAGTTAAATGGGCTAATTGCCCTATTGGTCCCTCCGCTTTCTTTCATCTTTCCAATCCGATCTTTTATTTCTTCCAAATTTGGCCCAAAATTTGCTTTTCGCTTCAATCTAGCCCGCTCTTGAACATCGCTGCTTTGGACAACGGGCTTATTTTCCATTTAAGTCCCTTTAAGTTACGCGCGCCTGACAATTTAGTCCCTTTTATCTTTATTTCATTTCAAATCGACCCCGAAATCTCATTTTCCATACAATTTGATCCCCTTCTTAGTATTTTATAATTATTCACTTTATCCTTATATTTATATATTATTAATAATTATTATTATCATTACTATTATTAATTACTACTATTAATATTGTTAGTCATGCATATATATATATGTACATATTATTATTATTATATTATTATTATTCTCACACTTATATTATTGTTATTATTTTTATTTTTATTATTATTATATTATCATTTTAATATATATTTTCCATTATTACTATTATTATCACTATGATCATTATTGTATTATTACTTGTACATATTTTTGCATTATTATAATTATTATTATTATCATTGTTACTATACTATTATATCATTATTATAGTATTTACTATTATTATATTATATTGTCATTATTATTATATTTTCTCAGATTACTATTATTATTATTATTATTGTTATTAGTATATTGTGTATATTATGTGTTGTTTTCATCATTATTACGATATTTATATTATTATATTGGACATATAGCGTATTAACTACTATTATTAATATATTATTATTATTGTCACGTTTATATTTACATGTTGTATATACTGCATATTGTTATTATCATTATTATATTTATATTATCATTTTGTATATATTTTGTATTATCATCATTATTCATCGCATGACTCTATTCACGTTCAAATAACATTCTCTTAAAACATACCCGGTTTTTCATCAATTTCACCAAAAATTTTAAAAATTTTCGAATAAGGCAATATTCCGTGTTTGGAAATTCAAGGACCGTGTGCCCTATGTGTTGGGTTTCGGTTCTCTTGCTTGCCCAAATAATCGAATAACCTTTTGTTATTTTAATAAATGAGTCTTAGGGATTGAGAGACGACCTTGGATTTGAGGATTGAAATTATCGTGTCCTATGTATTGGATGTGATATTTGGTCCCTTCGAAATAAGGAAATCTTAATATTCAAGTTTAAGAAGACTCAAACATCTCCAAAAAAGGCCCAATTTCCTAAATTCGTTTCTAATTTTTTTTTTCGACATTGGGACATCAATCAATCAATTTGGTACCGATTTTCGGGCGTTGCGAGGGTGCTAATCCTTCCTCGCACGTAACCGGCTCCCGAACCTGTTTTCTCGAATATTCGTAGACCAAAAACCCCGTTTTAGTAAATCAAATGTTTTATTAAAACAAAGGTGATCCGATCACACCTAATAAAAGGTCGGTGGCGACTCCCGTTTTATTCATCTTTGAAACCCAAGTTCGATTTCCGTTTTGTCAAAAAAATGGTTACGACAGCTTGGCGACTCCACTGGGGACCTTGAGAGTCAGGCCGAAAATTGATTGATTTTTGTCCCTTTGATTGAAAATTTGGAAAATTGTTTTGAAAGATCGTATTTCTCTTTGATGCATTCGCTTGTGCTGTAGTGTCGGGTCTCGTAAAATACTTTGGCATTGCATTGCATGACCATTGCGGTCACACCCTTAAGTAGGAGTGAGAAGCTACTCTTTCGTGAGGTTTTTACCTCCGTACAAGATAGTGGATCGCTTTCGGGATACATCCGTACCTATGTCTTCGTGATATTTTTATCTCCGTGCAGCCATAGGGAAATGTATTCCCCTGAACTGAACTCGGTCTATATGAGCCTATAATGGGTGAAGATCGAGGAATCTGCTAGTTCAGGTACCCTTGCTTTAGAACCGAACCACATATAAAGAGACCTAGGAGCCCGTTATAGGTAGAACCGTGTGAACCTTAGTCGCTACCTTAAAATAGGAGTTTGATCATTTTCTGTTTATTTTAAGTTTCTTTTTTTTTACTTGATACTAACCTGTCGTGTTTTGCTTTTATTGCATGGCATTTCATCATAAAAAGGTGTTGATCCATATTCGGTTACTAAATAGAAAAGCTTAACATGGAAAAGGGATTTCTCAATAGAGTGGAGGATAATGCGGCAGTTCAAGTTTGGTCCGAGAGAACACAGCACGAAAAGGGGGATAGCATGACAGTAGGGTATGAATCAGAGTTATGGGATTTCACCCGTATCAGCGCGGCTCAAAATAATCTGTGAGAATTAAAGGAAATATGGAACTCATGGGGAAACGAGGACAAACAACTGCTCTACTATAACTACGGCGATCTGCCCTATCTGTTTGATGTTAAGGTAGACGAGTACCTACTCCGAGCTATTACCCAGTTCTGGAACCCCGCCTACAATTGCTTCACTTTTGGAGAGGTGGATTTGGTGCCTACCATAGAGGAGTATACAGCTTTGTTTCGCTGCCCAAGATTTCAAACTGATAAGGCATATTCAAGGTTTGCAAATGAACATTACAGGGATGAGCGAGCAATGGGTCACGACCCGGATTAAGCAAAAGGGAGATTCTAAATGCATTCCTTGGAAACACTTAAGGGACTTGATCTTGGCACATCCTGATAAGAAGAAGAGGGTCGACATCTTCGCTCTAAGCATTTATGGTTTGGTCATCTTTCCCAAGGCGTTAGGGCATGTGGAGGATGCTGTTTCAGACCTATTCGATAAACTTGATAAGGGAGTGACACCCGTCCCCGTAATTTTAGCCGAAACCTTTAGATCACTGAACGCTTGCCGAAGAGCGGGCGAAGGGAGGTTCGTGGGATGTGCACAATTGTTGCTATCTTGGTTTCACTGCCATTTTTGGAAGAGCGAAAAGGCCTCATGCAAAGTATTCTTCGAGAACTACTCTCCTCTAGAGGAATTAGCGAGTATACCAAGGCGGGACGACCTATCTGGAGAGAAGTGGATGGCGATTCTCCAAAATCTGCAAGACAAAGATGTAGTATGGAAAGCTCCATGGATGATCGCTGACGAAATCTTGTATCGGTGTGGAGGGTTCGACTGGGTTCCTTTACTCGGAATATGGGGAGCTGTCGGGTATGCCCCGTTACTAGTGATGAGGCAGTATCGATCGAGGCAGTTCATACCGGCAACACATGGATTAGCCCAATGTGAATTTTCATACAAGGATGACAACTATAAGAAGAGAGTTCGCGAGATATCAGAAGCGTGGACCCAAACCTGGAAAATGAAGAGACTCGTCATAGGTCCCATGGCGACCCCGAATCACGATCAATGGCGGGCCAAAAGAGTCAACGACAATATCCTGGGCCAATCCAAGGAAATACTCGACCAATAGAAGAACAGCTGCAAGTGATCCCAACTGAATTAGAAATTATCAAGCAAGATTTCGAGAGAAAAAGCCGGGAATTGGGTAAGAAGATAGAGCAGCTAGAAGAAGAAAAGATGCAGTTAGGACTAGACGTTGACGTCCATAAGTTCGAGGCTGAAAAATTTAAAAAAGGGAAGAACAAAGCTGAAGAAGATTTGGATAGCTTAAAGACGGACTACAAGAAGCTGCGCATGTCTATCAGAACTGCGGGTCTGGGTAAGACATCGGAGCAATGGCAGCAAGAGATTGAAGGAGAAAAATCTAAGACCAATCAGTGGGAGAAGAAATTTCAAGAGGCTCGGATACGAGAGGACGCTTTGAGAAAGAACCTGTTAGAAAGCCAAAGCGAAAAAGAGAGGTTGCGCACCCAAGTAGCAGAATTAGAAAAATCACTACTTTTGCACCGTAGTCGCAACTCGGTAGTTGAATTAAGAGCTAGTCAAAACAAAATCGAGGAGATGAGAGGAAAGATAGAGGAGCTCGAGACTGCATTACAAGATAGCAAAATTCGATGTGAGATCCTTGAAGCGGGCAATGAACACTGGAAGGAGCGGCTCCACCGCTCCCAAGAAATGGACTGAAAAGAGACTACTTAATGGGCGGCCGTGGCTCAAATCAGAGGCGGCCGATCATTTGCAAATCTTGGGAGTTCGGGCTGACACGTTAAGTCTGATGTACGAGTCGGGATCAAGGCGAGGCCAAAGTTTAGCTTGGCTTCTTAGGAAAGTTAAGGATTTAGGCATTAGGGCAAGGTCGTATATGTAATCGTCCGTTCTATGAAAGGAAATTCGTTTTCTAGTAAAGTTTATCTAATGGGATTGAATCAAATCAACACCTTTTTCTTCTTGCATTCATTCCACACATTTGCATTGCATCCACCGGCATACATCGCACCATTTGCATCAAAAAGGAGCCTAATTGGTTAAAAATGTGACAGAAGTTACCCTGGAAATCGACGAGGATCAACCTATCGTACATTATTACAACACTCGTCGTAAGGCAAAAGCAATGGACCAATGATACGAACAATTCCAGAAGGACATAGAAGACCAGATGAAAAAGTTTCAGCAAGAATTAAAAGACCAGATGGAAAAGGCTCAAAAGGATATGGTGGCCCAAATGACTCAATTAATGAATGGGATAACAAACAAAGGAAAAGACCCTACAACTAGTACCGGGAAAGAAAGCGAAAGCCATCCTCCAGGATTTACTCCACCCCATGGGGTCTGGCCTCAAAAGGAATTTACAGGCCTAGAACACCCACCTGTATTTCCACCTGCCCATCTAGGACAAGGAGTATTTGCATCAAGTCACGGAACTAACCCAGCTGACCCTATTGTCCCAGATTTGGATGATCCTGTAGAACTAGCTAAGTTAAGAATGAAGGATCAGGGTGCTCAAGACAAGTTTAAAGATCTGGAAGAAAGACTCAGGGCGGTAGAGGGAACTAGAGCCTCTTCCGCAATGAGCGTCAAAAAGCTCAGTTTGGTTCTGTGCGGTCTTGCCCCAAAATTTAAAGCACGGACTTTGAGAAATACGATGGAACAAGGTGCCCAAAGGCGCATCTCATCATGTTTTGTCGGAAAATGGCGGTTATGAGGACGAAGACAAGTTGGTTGATACACTGCTTTCAAGAAAGCTTGATAGGGTCAGCTCTCCGATGGTACAATCAACTAGGAAGAGAAAAGATCCAATCATGGGATGACTTAGCTGCAGCATTCTGTGAACAATATAAACACGTCTCCGACATAGCGCCTGATCGCCTAACATTGCAGATGATGGAAAAGAAGCCATCTGAGACCTTTAGGCAATATGCTCAAAGGTGGAGAGACGTCTCGGTTCAAGTGGAACCTCCACTAACCAAGACGGAGATCACAGTCCTTTTTATTAACACTTTAAGAGCGCCATTCTATGACAAGCTGGTGGGGAATGCCATAAAGGATTTCGCAGATGTCGTAATATCTGGAGAGCTCATCGAAAACGGCATCAGGAACGGGAGAATGGAAGGGTCTGAAAGCTCTAAAAGGCCATTAAAGAAGAAGGAGCCAGAAACCCATATGGTAAGGACCGAGAATCACTACACTCCTAATCCATACCCTATCCAACCTCGACCTCAATTCCGCCCAACTCGAAACCTCTACTTTCCTCCTCAGAACCTCTATTATCAAACCCCTCCCCCTTATCCCGTCTATACCGCCGATGCCCAAAGACCACTCACCATCTTCTCACCAAATACCACAACTGCTCCGAGCCAACCCAGAAATGAACCGAGGCCAACGAGACCCAACCCCGAAAAACCTCAGTTTGCCCCTATTTCCATGACATATGGGGAACTGTGCCCAAAGTTGCTAGAGAAACAACTAATAGCACCGCATTACATAGCACCTTTGAAACCTCCCTACCCCAAATGGTACGATCCTAATGCTAGCTGCATGTACCATGCCGGAAACCGGGGGCATTCCACAGATAATTGCCTAGCCTTCAAAAGAAAGGTTCAAAGTCTGATTGATGCGAGCATTCTATGATTTGATGGGGTCAGTAATTTGGCTGGGAATCCACTCCCTAACCATCCCAGAGGAAACATAAGTGTGGTGGCACAGGAAGATACGTGGCGAGCCAAAAGTCATGTCTCCGAGATAAGAACACCTTTAGGGAAAATATTGGAAGTAATGACTGAAAAGGGTTTGCTTACCAGAAGGTTCAAGAAGGAAATCGTAGAAGGTCAAAGTTCTTGCGCTTTTCACGGCATGGAAGGACACCATATCCAATCTTGCAAGGAATTTAAAGAACTGCTTCAAGGCATGATGGATAATAAGGAGGTTGCGATTTGTAGTAAGAAGGAAGGGTTCGACGAAAAGGATGTATATGCTTCCGAGGGCCAATCATCAGGTCCCCTTTATAGTGTTGACCGACCCTTGGTAATCTATTATGAAGCAAAGAGGGAGGAAGTGAAACCAAAGATGATAATTAAGATGCCAACTCCGTTCCCTTACAAAGAGGACAAAGCAGTGCCTTGGGAATACGATGTCAACATTACCCTGCCAGAAGCTACGAATGGAAGTGTTAGCGAGGTAGGACATTTTACCTGCAGCGGGAGGTGCTATTATCCCGAGGTGTTCGAACCAAAAAAGAAAGGCATCGACTCAAGTCAAAAAGGAAAAGCACCAATGCGTGAGGCGGTGGTCGAGAATGAAATCCCATCCGAACAGGTGAACGAGGACGAAGCGCATGAATTTCTAAGGTTTATCAAGCATAGCGAGTATAATATCGTGGAGTAATTAAACAAGCAACCGATAAAGATCTCGGTGTTATCTCTACTGTTGAGCTCAGAACCACACCGAAATGCCTTATTGAGAGTGTTAAACCAAGCATATGTGCCGAGCAATGTACCCGTTGAAAAGCTTGATAGATGGGCGAACAACTTGAATGCGGATAATTTCATCTCTTTCAGTGATGATGAAATACCACCGAACGGTAGAGGCTCTATTAAAGCTTTGCACATCACCACCTATTGTAAGGGTTACATAGTACCGAGTGTGCTCATTGATAACAGTCTCGCGCGCTAATGTCATGCCTTTATCCACACTATCCGAATGCCAATAGATATGTCTTATCTAAGGCCTTGTCATTCTACAAGATGGGGCATTCAATGGGACAAGACGAGAGGTTATGGGAAAGATTGAAATTCCTCTGGATGTGGGCCCGTGTACATACAATATAGAATTCCAAGTTATGGACATCTCACCTTTATACAATTGCCTCTTAGGGAGACCTTGGATCCATTCTGCTGGGGCAGTCCCTTCATCTCTCCACCAGAAAATGAAGTTTATCATGGATGATCGCTTGATCACGATCGGCCGTGAGAGAAGACATCGTCGCGTCTATCTCCGCTGATGCACCCTACATCGAAGTGAACAAAGATGCAGTAGAATGCTCCTTCCGCTCCTTTGAATTCATCAATGCTACTTTCGTCGCTGAAGGAAGTAAAGCTCCCACGCCCAAGTTGTCAAAAAATACCAGGATGGGAATCAAACTAACGGTTGGAAAAGGAGCCCGAGCAAGGAAAGGCTTGGGGAAATACCAGCAAGGGATGGCTAGAGCGCTAAAACCGGTACCCCACAAGGCTCGATACGGCTTAGGATTTGAGCCCGACATGCAGCAAAGAAGGAAACAATTGCAAAGGGAGCAAGAAAGAAGGATCGCAAGAGTCACAGGTCGAGAATTAGAGTGGGAGCCCATAACATATCCGCCTTTGTCAAAAATGTTTACCTCAGCTGGAATTATATTCTCGGGAAGAGATGACCCACAAAGCATGGTGTCATGGGTAGAAAAGGGTCTACAGGACTTCAGCATAAATGTCATTGGCAAAGGGAATAATGTAATGGAAGCGTCTCAATGATACGCCTTGCTTGCCCGGATTCACTCCTAACAATTGAATTTCTTTGTGGATCTTCTCGTAATTTCCAAGCCTCCTCCAAAGTAATGCTCAATGTTGTTTTTTGTATGCCCCTAAGCTGTGGGGGAATCCGTTATGAGAGTTCATTTTGTCTATCTAGCTTTTAAATGAAACATGAATAAAGATGCATTTTGTCGTCGGCTCCATATTTATTTCCTTCTTTATCTGTCCCTATATACCCCATATCATCATATCACGTTCATAGGATCCGATACCTTGATGTCCCTCTATAGTTTTCTTTTTCGTTTACTTTTCAGGTGCTCAGATATCGACGACGCGAACAATCCTGTTACGAGTCCTAAAATCGACTTCGAGAAGGCTATTTGTGTAGGAGAATTCGAGGCTGAAGAAGATGCCGAAGACTATACTTCTTCCCCAGACCTACTAAAAATAGTAGAACAAGCGGATAAACAAATTCTGCCCTATCAAGAATCGGTCGAGACAGTGAATTTAGGAAGTGAAGAAAAGAAGCAAGAGGTAAAAATTGGGACTTCCATGTCTGAAGACACCAAACATGATCTGATCACCTTGCTTCATGAGTACAAAGACGTGTTCGCATGGTCGTATCAAGATATGCCAGGTTTGAACGAAGATATAGCGGTCCATAGACTCCCACTGAAACCAGAATGCAAGCCTATCCAACAGAAGTTAAGGCGGATGAGACTTGAAATGCTCTTAAAAATAAAGGAAGAAGTAAAGAAGCAATTGGACGCTGGGTTCCTGCAAATCTCTAGGTATCTAGAATGGGTGGCTAATATAGTCCCAGTACCGAAGAAAGATGGCAAGGTACGAATGTGTGTGGATTATCGTGATTTGAATCGAGCGAGCCCTAAAGATAATTTCCCGTTGCCACACATCGATACATTGGTAGATAACACGGCGAAGAATTCGTTGTTCTCCTTCATGGATGGATTTTTGGGCTACAACCAAATCAAGATGGCTCCTGAGGATATGGAGAAAACTACGTTCACGACGATGTGGGGGACATTCTGCTACAAAGTGATGCCGTTCGGTTTAAAGAATGCCGGGGCAACATATCAAAGAGCCATCGCGACAACATCGTTCCACGACATGATGCATAAGGAAATAGAAGTCTATGTCGACGATATGATCGCCAAATCTCAAGGAGAAAGAGAGCATGTTGAAAACCTCCTAAGCTGTTCGAAGACCGAGAAAATTCCAACTAAAGCTTAACCCTGCCAAATGTACCTTTGGGGCTACCTCCGAAAGTTATTGGGGTTCATCGTTAGCAAGAAAGGTATTGAGGTCGATCCGAGATAAAATAAAGGCCATACAAGAACTACCGCCCACACACACAAAAAGTCGAGTCGAGAGATTCCTAGGAGACCGAATTACATCGCTCGATTCATTGCTCAACTCACCAAGCAAGCGGTGTGATCCAATTTTTCGACTCCTTCAAAACACAATTCGGAGAATGGGACGAGGAATGTCAAGAGGCTTTCGACAAGATAAAGCGATGTTATCTAGTCCTCCGTGCTAGTACCACCAACTCCCGAAAGACCGCTAATACTATATCCGATTGTGTTCGAAAACTCAATGGGTTGCGTCTTGGGGCAACATGATGAGTCCGAAAAAGAAACAGCGATCTATTATCTCGATGAGAAATTCACGGAGTATGAAGCAAGGTATCCGTCAATCGAAAAATTACATTTGTGCTCGTCCGGGCAACTCTTCGGAGGCTTAGACAATATGTGTTTGTATCATACGACGCGTGGTTGATTTCAAGCCGACCCAATAAAATACATGATGGAATCACCGCACTCTCGGGAAGAATGGCGCGATGGCGATCCTACTATCGGAGTATGACATCGTATCGTGAGCTTAAATCGATTAAAGGGAGCGCAATAGCTGATTTCTTAGCAACTCGCATACAACGTAAGAATACGAGCCATTGAAATTTGACTTCCCAGACGAAGACTTGATATGCGTTACGGAAGAAGAATGTGAATCATCGAAAGAGAAATCATGGAAGATGAGTTTTGATGGCGCGTCAAATGCATTGGGGCACGGGATTGAAGCAGTCTTAGTGTCGCCCGAAGGGTATCATTACCCCTTTACTGCCAGATTAAATTTCTTCTGTACCAACAACATAGCAGAATATGAGGCCTGCATCATGGGACTTCGCGCAGCTATCGAGCAGAACGTTAAGGTCTTGGCAGTCTCCGGGGACTCAGCATTGGTGATTTACCAAATCCGTGGAGATTGGGAAGTAAGAGACTCAAAGTTGGTTAAATATCGCAATCTTGTGGTAGAATTGGTTGAAGAATTCGAAGAAGTGACTTTTAATTATTTCCCACGGGAAGAAAACCAGTTGGCTGACGCCCTGGCCACCTTGGCTTCAATGTTCAAAGCAAACCGAGAAACAGAAATAATGCCTCTCCAGATGAGCATATACGAGGCCCCTGCGCATTGTTTTAGCATTGACAACGAGGCAGACGGACAACCATGGTTCCATGATATCTTAGAATATATCAAGAATCAAAGATATCCCGAACAAGCAAACGAAAATGACAAAAGAACGATCAGAAGATTGGCAGCGGGATTCGTTCTCGATAGGGACATCCTGTACAAAAAAGGAAAAGATCAAGTCCTCCTGAGATGTGTGGATACTGTTGAAGCCAGAAAGATACTCGAAGAGGTCCATGAAGGAGTTTGTGGAACGCACGCCAATGGCTTCACTATGGCCAGGCAAATTATGAGGCTCGGTTATTACTGGTTAACAATGGAAAGCGATTGCGTTAGTTATGCACGAAAGTGTCACAAATGTCAAGTTTATGGCGATAAAATTCATGCAGCACCTTCACCCCTTCATATCATGACTTCCCCGTGGCCCTTTTCTATGTAGGGCATGGATGTTATAGGGCCAATCTCCTCGAAAGCTTCGAATGGACATCGATTCATTTTTGTAGTCATAGACTACTTCACAAAATGGATAGAGGCCGCTTCGTTTGCTAATGTGACAAGGACGGCGGTATGCAGATTCTTAAAAAAGGAGATCATATGCCGATACGGTTTGCCAGAGAGAATTATTTCGGATAATGCTTTAAATCTGAACAACAAAATGATGAAGGAAGTGTGCGAGCAATTTCAAATAAAGCATCATAATTCCTCACCCTATCATCCAAAGATGAACGGAGCAGTAGAAGCCGCTAACAAGAATATCAAGAAGATCATTGGGAAAATGACTGAGACGTATAAAGATTGGCACGAGAAGCTACCATTTGCCCTATATGCATATCGCACGTGTGTGCGGACCTCTACGGGGGCAACTCCTTTTTCTCTAGTCTATGGAATGGAAGCTGTGCTGCCCATCGAGGTGGAAATCCCCTCTCTGCGAATCTTAATGGAGTCAAAACTAGAAGAATCTGAATGGGTTCAGGCTCGATATGACCAACTAAATCTGATTGAAGAAAAACGCTTGAAAGCAATTTGTCACGGACAGATGTACCAAAGGAGAATGATCGCAGCCTATGACAAGAAAGTACGGCCCAGGGAATTTCGCGAAGGAGAACTCGTGCTGAGGAAGATTCTCCCTATACAAAAGGACTTTCGAGGAAAATGGGCACCGAATTGGGAAGGACCATACGTCGTGAAGAGAGCTTTCTCAGGAGGAGCTTTGATACTCACTGAAATGGATGGGAAGGAGTTACCAAATCCGGTGAACTCAGATGCCGTGAAGAAATATTACGCCTAAAAAAAAAAAAAAAGGGGGGGCGTCCTGATAAACAAAGGAGGTTTAGGATGAAAACCCGAAAGGGCATCCTAAGGAAGCAAATTTGGTCGGGAAAGGCAAGAATGGGTTGAACAAAGAGTCAAACGGCGAGATCATAGTATTGAAGCGGACTCCGAAGCTCAAGAATCTTCTACACGAAAAATCTTGCTCGAAAAGATTCAGGATGAAGAAACATGGAAAAGTTCATACGTCGGATATCTAGAGCACTTACTACAACTGAACTCGTTTTCCTTTCATAACGCTTTCTTAATCGAGTCATTCCTTGTCAATTTTCTTGCTGCTTTTGAAATAAATATAGATACGAGGAACATCTTCCATGCCTACTTTGCAATTTTCATGCATTTTTCTTATGTTTCATTTTGGAGATGAATAGTAAAATTACGCACTCTAAACGAAAAGAATATGGAGCATTACCTGGAGGAGAATTGGGTAGATACGGGAGCTTCAAAGCAAGGACAAAGTTCAACATGGGGCAAAAAAAAAAAAAACGAGAAACACGAATTACTTGTTACTCCTGAGGGCGGGTATCAAGCCTGACGAAAGTCAAGAGTCGAAGCAGTGAATGCAGGTCATCATGAGAGTCGTGACAAGAAGAGATACATGACAAACAAGCCCAAGACACATGGCATAATCATGTAGGCATTTAAGACAAACACATGCATATCATGGCATCACCACTCATGACACATACAGGTACACTAGTAAAGCAAGAAGTCTTGACGATGGTTGCACCAAACCAAGGAGAAAGAAGACATCCGAGTTCCATCATATGATATATTTTGAGATTCCAGTTTCAAATATCAACTCACATTCAGAGAGAGGTGAGTTGAGCCTCGGGTCACTCCCTGAGGTGTCTTCTAGTTTCTTTTCAAAATATCAACTCATATCAGAGAGAAGTGAGTTGAGCCTCGGGTCACTCCCTGAGGTGTCTTTTAGTTTCTTTTCAAAATATCAACTCATATCAGAGAGAAGTGAGTTGAGCCTCGGGTCACACCCGGAGGCGTCTTTTAATTTCTGTTTTTCTTTCAATTCCTGCTTGCAAAAATTGGTTCATATTACGAAAGGCCTAAGTATTTTTAATTTCTGTTTTACAAAAAAAAAAAAAAAAAAGAATCTCTCAGATGAAGGACTAAATTCGCATTGAGCAAATTGAACGAAGAAGATCCAGTGGACGAAGAAGATTGAGCAAGAGCAAATGGAAGTTACAGACCATATCTATCGGGAGCATACTGAAGATCGAAACCCCGACGATAACAAGAAAGCAGTTTGGAAAGTTCGAATTTATCTCCTTAAAATCCCGGTAGAGAAGATCAAAGCCCTGAAATCACATCGAAGCCAATCAAGGCACTAGTTACTGTGCCCTTGAAGAAGCAATAGATTAGGAAGTGTTATCTCCCTAAAGATATAACGAAATGGTGAAGTGGATCAAAGCAACGAGTTCTGATGGAGTTTGAAGTCATTTTTGAAGAAGACGAGGACCAACAAGCCAAGGCTTGGCCCAGACCGGGCAAAATTGGTTCTTCTATTGTCTTTGCCCTATTATCGTTTCACGACAATGAGCAAAGAGGGGCAGCTGTAATAACCAAATTTGCCCGGCCCAAAACCCAATAAACCCGAGCCCAATTGCAAAACCAAAAATTAAATAAAACAAAAAAATCCAATAAAATAAATGTCCAAAGTCCATTACAAGAAACCCGAGGCCCATTTTACACTAAAATTTCGGAGCCCCATTAACCCAATAAACAACCAAGACCTAATCGGCCCAAATGCCAAAGGGCCCAAAAGAATGAAAAGAATTTGCTAGGGTTTCCCTAGCCTAGGCGCCGCACGAGCCTCCATTCAGCCCCTGAGGCGTCGCTGGCCTCCACCCACGCGGCACTATCGCCGCTCCCCACTGCCGTTTGTCCACTTCCTGTTGTCGGCCACGATCTGCAAGAACAGACAAAACGCAACAATACCAGAAAGCAAAAGAAACAAACAAAAAATAGCAATAATATATTGTATTTTAGCTTTCTTTTTCTTTCAATCTCGGTTATAAAAACCGAATGAAAACACTGTAAAAAGGGGGGGTTTTTTTTTTTTTTCTTTTCTTTTGAATAGACAGTAGACCGAAAGTAATCTAAGGCCATTTTTTTCTCAAATCACAAACAAAGAAAAACGAAGGTATTTTCATTTTATTTATATTTTATCCTTTCTTCCTTTTCATTCATTCACTAACATATACTTATATATATATTTAAAGCATAAAAAATATAAAAAAAGGAAAAAAAGGTATCGTTTGTGATTTCCGCGGTGGCCGGCACGGCGGCGCCATGGTGGACACCCTCGCCGGAAATCGCCCCTCCTTGCACCTACAGAGAAAAGAAAAGGAAAGAGTTAAGAGTTTTTTTTAAGAGATGAAGCAGAAATGAATTTTTTTTGAAGGAAATTGGCCTTAAATAGGCCCCCAAAACGGCGCCGTTTTGGTCTGGCCATTTAGGCCCCAAAACGATGCCGTTTCCCTTAGCCAACCCGCGCGTGTGACCCGACCCGGCCATGGGATCCGCGTGTTTTCGTTAAATGGGCTAATTGCCCTATTGGTCCCTCCGCTTTCTTTCATTTTTCCAATCCGATCTTTTATTTCTTCCAAATTTGGCCCGAAAATTTGCTTTTCATTTCAATCTAGCCCGCTCTTGAACACTGCCGTTTCGGACAACGGGCTTATTTTCCATTTAAGTCCCTTTAAGTTACGCGCGCCTGACAATTTAGTCCCTTTTATCTTTATTTCATTTCAAATCGACCCCGAAATCTCATTTTCCATACAATTTGATCCCCTTCTTAGTATTTTATAATTATTCACTTTATCCTTATATTTATATATTATTAATAATTATTATTATCATTACTATTATTAATTACTACTATTAATATTGTTAGCTGCGTATATATATGTACATATTATTATTATTATATTATTATTATTCTCACACTTATATTATTGTTATTATTTTTATTTTTATTATTATTATATTATCATTTTAATATATATTTTCCATTATTATTATTATTATCACTATGATCATTATTGTATTATTACTTGTACATATTTTTGCATTATTATAATTATTATTATTATCATTGTTACTATACTATTATATCATTATTATAGTATTTACTATTATTATATTATATTGTCATTATTATTATTATATTTTACAGATTACTATTATTATTATTATTGTTATTAGTATATTGTGTATATTATGTGTTGTTTTCATCATTGTTACGATATTTATATTATTATATTGGACATATAGCGTATTAACTACTATTATTAATATATTATTATTATTGTCACGTTTATATTTACATGTTGTATATACTGCATATTGTTATTATCATTATTATATTTATATTATCATTTTGTATATATTTTGTATTATCATCATTATTCATCGCATGACTCTATTCACGTTCTGAATAACATTCCCTTAAAACATACCTGGTTTTTCATCAATTTCACCAAAAAATTTTAAAAATTTTCGAATAAGGCAATATTCCGTGTTTGGAAATTCAAGGGACCGTGCCCTATGTGTTGGGTTTCGGTTCTCTTGCTTGCCCAAATAATCGAATAACCTTTTGTTATTTTAATAAATGAGTCTTAGGGATTGAGAGACGACCTTGGATTTGAGGATTGAAATTATCGTGTCCTATGTATTGGATGTGATATTTGGTCCCTTCAAAATAAGGAAATCTTAATATTCAAGTTTAAGAAGACTCAAACATCTCCAAAAAAGGCCCAATTTCCTAAATTCGTTTCTAATTTTTTTTTTCGACATTGGGACATCAATCAATCAATTTGGTACCGATTTTCGGGCGTTGCGAGGTGGTAATCCTTCCTCGCACGCAACCGCCTCCCGAACTGTTTTCTCTCGAATATTAAGTAGACCAAAAACCCGTTTTAGTAAATCAAATGTTTTATTAAAACAAAGGTGATCCGATCACACCTAATAAAAGGTCGGTGGCGACTCCCGTTTTATTCATCTTTGAAACCCAAGTTCGATTTCCGTTTTGTCAAAAAAATGGTTACGACATTAGTAATTTTATATCAATTTTAATATTTATAATACTTTTTATGGGAAAAATATTAGATTAAACCCAAAGTTGTCACGTGTCACTATTTAATTGATCCATCAATTTATTTTAACGGTCAAAGTGATCAATGGTAAAAACCGTTAACAGATGAGATTAATTGATTATTTTAATTAATGACAGGGGCTTAATTTAATGCGAATTAAATATAAGGGCTTAATCGATTTTTTTTTTATATTTTCTTAAAGGTTTTTTTTACATATAAGCCAATTTTATTTTATTATATGTATATTTATTATATTAAATTTAAATATATATATTAAAAATATTTAACTTAAATTCGAGCCAGGACTGGTTGAAAAAAATTAATGAGTACACATTTAATATATCTTCACTTTTATTTTTTATATTTACTTTAATTAAATGAGACAAATTTATGAATTTAATTATTTAAAGTACATTCATTTTTAATTTTAATCAATCAAATTTATGAATAAATAGAATAACAATAACATCACATTTTTTCTTTAAATTATAGACACTTAATATATTTGATGTTAGAATATTACTTTTGATTTTTATTTTTATTTTTATGAATATACGAATCTAATATTATTATTTTTAATATCATATATCCAAAACATTTATGTTATTAAATATAAGGGAAACGCTTAAACATAAAATATATATATATATAAATAGTGAAATAGTAAGTAAAAAACTAGTATGATATAAAAGTAAAATAATGTGTTATCTATAGATCCAAAATAGTACAGTTCAATTGTATAGAAACAAATATGAACATAAAGATATAAATAATATAAACTTTCGTGCATACATTACAACATTTTATTTTATTAAAGTTGTGAACAATCATTAAGAAATGGGAAGCAATGTTGAAATAAACACACATATTAACAAACCATTTGTATGATTTCCAGCACACAATCTTTTGTTTTCAAATGTAAAGTTTAATCTTTTGGAGAACATTACAATTATAATGTAATTTTAAAAAAATACAATTAAATATTTTGTTAAAGAAATTAAATTAGATTTACAGTACTTATTCCTATTTTTATTTATATATTTCAAACTTTTCATATTTCTTATGATAACAAAGGTAATTATTCTTAAAACTTTTAAATGTAATGAAATAACTAGGAATACAAGAGGTGAAAAACGTTGTTTATTATATATATATATATGATGTTGAATCAAACTTTGTCGTGGGGTATTAGGTAAAACTTTCATTAACAAGTAAATACTTACACTTTCAAGTAATTGCTTCTTTTTTTTTTTTTTTAAATAATGATCCATAATTTCTTTTACTATAAATGTTCCGAACCAAAATAAATGAAGAGTAAATTAAATTCTTTAAATTTAAAATTACGTATCACATGGGTAAAAGTGTTTTATAATGTGGATTGCATTTTGTTTCCTCTACTAAAAAATGGATAAATTAATCCCTATACATTAGATTAAAGAGTAAGTTGGTCCTTTCACTAAAACTAACTTTTCATTTCTATAGTTAAATGATGATGTGACTGATGGAGCAAGTAGGCAATGACACGTGACGTGCCTGATCTGACGTTATACGGTGTAGCAGATTAAACTGGTTTTCGCATTTGAGGAGCTTGAATACGAGCATTTTAGTTGGAATTTAGTTAAGTTTTCTTACATTTACTTAAATTCAATAAATTATGTTATTCGAGTCCTTTATTGACCTTACGGGCCGAATGAGGCCTAAGGGAGAGCTAATACACTTTGTGAGTGTGAATGAGACCATTAGAAGGTGCATTTAATGCGATACTGGTCGCTAGGTTGCAACACGGAGCGTGTGATGTCGCAACATAAGGAGCAGAATAAGAAAAGTCCAAGATTGCCTTCAATGTCATGACACAGTCTAAGGATGTCGCCACATACCCCTAAAGACACCTTGAAGCTAAGCATACTGCCCTCGATGTCGCAACACAGGACCTAGTGTGTCGCGACATCGCCTTTATATAGGAAATTAATACGATCTAGGGGCGTTTTGGTCCACACAATCCAACTTTAAGCTCGAGAATGTTAGCTAAACCAGGGTTAAGGACAACGATCATTCTAAGTCTATAAATAGGCTCAACTGTTATGAACAACTTTTTCTATTGTATAGTTTTCTCTTTAATTTAGTCTTTAGTTTTTCCCTTATTTAGGTTTTAGATTTTTATTCCTATTTTTGTTATTTACTTTTGGGGAGAAATCAGACTCTTAAATTATTCTCAAACTCTGTGAGGATTCAGTGCTTAAATTCAATACAACCAGGCTTCTTCTAAGCTCTATTCTTGAAATTGTTCTTTTTGTTTATTCTTTCATTCAAGTTTACATTGTTTACTAGATTCATGAGGAGCTAATCCTCCTGTAGGGGATTAGTGAGTGGAAGTATGAATAATTAACTTTTTTGTAGGGATTTTTAATGGATCAGCTGTTCAGGAAAGGAAGAACCTAAACCCTAGGCCTGGCAGTCCTAAGAACTCATCAAGGTGAGAATTAACCCAAAATTGATATGACATTTCTGTGAACACCTTAGCCCTGAACCGGTTTGGACTGTGAGGTCGGAAGATAAGTAGTTCTTGTTGACTCAGTATTTTAGTGGACGTATTAAGAGATCCTACTGGGGTATTGACTAGTTGATTAAACAAAAAAAAAAAAAAAAAACTCAAGATGGTAGTAGATTACGGTTACCAAAGTGAGTTAATCACCCATGCCCAAATTTGATATATATTTTATTTTTTGATTTCTTGCTTTTTGTTTATTTAATTTTTTTTATTTCCTTTTTTAATATTTTTAAAAAACTCTTCTTTTAATTCTTCGTACTATAATTCGATTAAAGTATTAATTAGATCTATTTATGTTTAAATTAGAATTAATTTAGTGCTCACTTCCCTTGGGTACGATCCTCGAGTACCTATTCTGGTGTAACTATATTACAACTTGGCTCGAATACATGCGGATACCTTTTTTTCACATCTTTTGTGCATGATTTCTACTCTAGACATTGGTACATCCGAAGGCAGTCAAGTTGTTGGCGTCGTTGCCAAGGAGCCAACGTCACTATATTAGTTTTAATTTTTGCATAATAATAGAATTATTTGGAAATGTTTAGGTTATAGTTACGAATTTAATTTTATTGTTATACTAATCTTATCTTTTTGGGTTTAATGTATGACTCGTAGTAGGGGAATACCTATAGAGCCAGTCACAGATCCAGAGAGAATAATCCAAAGAAATCGTTGACAGCAACAGTGACAACAACAACAACAATAGTAGCAATAAGAACAGCAGCAGCAGATGCAAGATCCACCACCTGTTATAAGCAATGTACCATGTGAGAATCTACTGTTCGATGAGGCTAACAATCTAGAAGATCCACAACTACCTGCAAATCTAAATATGGCACTTAACGAGAGGACTCTAAGAGAGTATGCACTACCGAATCTGGATATGATTCAAGGGAGTATAACGGGGCCAGTTGCCACGCCAATAATTTTGAGATTAAACCAGTTATGATCCAGAACAACTTGCAATTTGTGGAACAATGACAAATGATCCGAGTCAGCACTTAAAATAGTTCCTCCAGCTTTGTGATACATTCAAATGCAATGGGGTCACTGATGACGTTATTTGTCTTCGGTTGTTTCCCTTTTCATTAATTGGTAACATCTTTTCTTGGCTAGATTCGTAGGCACCAAGATCAATCACGACATGAGATGAACTTGCAGGGAAATTCCTACAAAAGTTCTTTCCCATTAGCAAGACGGTCCAACTAAGAACGGAAATTTTGATGTTCAAACATTTAGAAGGAGAAAGCTTTCATGAAGCATGAGAGCATTTTAATACGCTAATTCAGAAGTGCCCACACCACGGATTGCCTGAGTGGTTACGACTAAAATTTTTTTACAATGGGTTGGATGTGCATTCGAGGTTAGGATTAGATGGAGTAGCAGGACGAGCCTTAATGAACAGAACGTACGAGGATGCATATGAATTGATAGAAAGTATTACGATGAATTCTTGCCAATGGCCAACTAAGCAATACACATACGGGCAAAGACCATACACAATGAAGATTGTCCGGAGGATGATAGATATCAACAACTAATGGACAAAATCAACCGAGTAGAGGCTGAGAAGAGTGTACCATCTTTTTATGGAGGCGACAAATCGCTCTTCCATTACATTAATAATCCTATCTAGAATGTGAACTACACCTGAAATAGGGGTGGAAATCCCTATTTGAATACATATAACCTTGGTTGGAGAGATCACCTAAATCTGAGATGGGTAGGAAACCAAGAAGGAGGTAATAACTCTAACCAAATTAAAAACACTAACTATCAGCCTCCTTATTTGCAGAAACCTCAGGAAAGGGTCAACCCAAATGACCATATTGCATATGGTCAATGTCTAGATAGAATCGAGGGGAAGATGCAGTCAATGAGAACATATGTAAAGCAAGTGTAGTCTGAGTATACCAATTCAACAAGAACATTGACTAAACTTGAAAATTAGATGAGCCAATTGATAAGCACGATAGGTGATATAAAAAGGCAAATTGGCACTGGTATTCTTAGTAATACCAAAAATAATCCTCGTAGAGAAGGGAAAGAGCACGTGAAAGCAATAACGCTCCGATCGGGTAAAGTACTGAGTAGCTCAGAAAACCCGACTCAGGAGGTAAATATGGAGAATACTGATGATATTCAAGAAAGACCCCTAGAAGCTAACAATGAACCTAAACTAGAGGAAGTAGTTACATCAGTAGTTGAGCCAAAGAGAGAAACAATTAAAGATTCTGCCGTTGCAAAGATACCATACCCTGTAAGTTTAGAAGCTCAGTTGGTGTTTTCCGAGCTTGAAGCTCTGCTCGATTGAGATGGTATCTAAATGACTATTTTAGATGTCATATTGAAGATATTTTTTTATTGATTTTTAATTTCAAACTTCTGTTGATTTTTGGAGGGAATTTTTCCTTATGTTTTCCTACTTTATTTTTAGTGGGAAAATCACCAAGAGATTTTTCTCTCTCCACATTTCAGGAATGATGAATATTAATGAGATTGTGACCACCTTTTTCCATCTTTAAAAGAGATTAATATAAGTTCAATTCCCTACTTTTGTCTCTCTACAAGATTATCAAAAGAATTTAAATCTTGGTGCCCAAATTATTGAGATTTCAAAGAAGCAATCATCCTTTTATCAATCCTCTTTAAATCATTCAAATAGGAAAAAAAAAACAAGACATATATAGAGGAGTTTGAGAAATTCCAACAAGAGCAACAACAAACTATGGTTAGAGAATTGAGTGGCCATTCTCAGGCTATCGCTAAAACCAGTCAAGGAGTGCCCACTCCCTTTAGCTCTATCTTGGCACCAAAATTTCAATAGCTTTAAGAACAACCTGACACTGACCCTGTTCATGTTCTTGAAAGAACTACCATTGAAGAAAACCCTATCCTCTTTAGGACTAACATTGTTGAATCCTTACAAAATCCTTCTACCATTGATGTTCTAAAAACCATAGCCTAAAATCCCATAAATAGAAACCTTGATACCATCTTCTCCAAACTTTTTATCTGATTAAGATAAAGGGTTTGACACCATCATTGATGCCTTGACCACCCGAGATGATGAAGTCATTCCTCAAAATCTATCTTTGGTACACTATGCTACCTTTGAACCCTTATCTAACTCAGCCAACACCATCAAACTTGATGAGTTCACAACCAACATCTCCAAACCTAATATGGGAGAGAAAGAAGAAGAATAAGTGATAAAGAAAGAGATTGAAGGCCAAGAGAAATAATGAACTAAAGTTTTGGCTTAGAAAACCTCGTTTGATAATGTTCAAATGAAAGGAGGAATGTCTACTAACTTTAGCACTACCTATCCCTAGAGGGTGAGAATAAGATCCATGGCTACCAAGGAGATTGAATCCTTTGCAAGATCCAAGAAAGACAAAGGCTAGGCTCCTATTGTAATAAAACCTAATAGGAAAAGAAAGATTTTGTTGGACAATCCCATTGAGTCTGCTTCTGAGTTAATATCCAATTCATTATCTTCCAAGAATGTGCCTCTTTGTGCTATGTTACAGCGAAAAAAAAACATCCTAATTGTAACACCCCTAACCCGAATCCATTGCCAGATTAGGGTTAGAGGCGTTACCAGACATATCAAAAACTTTTACAGACATTTCATAAAACAAGTTATCAATCATAATCAACGTGTCCCTTTTATAGGTCAATAAGACCTCAATCATGCTTTAGAATAGGGTCGGGACCAAACCGAACACATATGAAATTCCTCAAAAATTTAAAACTTTTTTAAATTACAAAGGTCACACGCTCGTGTGGACAGGCCGTGTGCCTCTCACGGCTACTAAACACATCCATGTGTCCTGGCCCTACCGAATCAGAGCATGTATACTGACTTATCCACACAGCCACCAGGCACGCCCGTGTGCCATGGCCTTGTAAAGTTAGGCTAGCTACTGACTTAACCACACGGCCTCAAGGTACGCCCGTGTACTATGGCCGTGTAGGCAAAATAGGCCACTTGCTAGGCCAAAATGCTACCCACACAAGGGTCAATCCTTACAAGCAAATTGCCAATTCATTTTATGCACACTTGACATCCAAAACATGTCAAACAATCAACAATTCTTCATATTCAAACTCATTTCCGAACATACCACTTTGCCCAACTAAAAAAAAAATACAACTACATTCAAACATGATTCATCCACATTTACCTTTCATATAATCATTTCTTTTCTCAAACATACATACTCACAATGCATTCATAAACTTACCATATCTTTGACCATTTCATTAGCTATCTAGCCATACCAAAACATGCATCATTTTTCATATATGCCCAAGCATATTACCAATAATTATCTAGCCACATCTTATGGCTATTATGCACATTTCAAACATAATCAAAATGACTAGCCTATACATGCCATATCTAGTTATATACATATTTCAAAGGTACCACAAGTTGAGTAGTGTGATGATGATCCTCGACGGTCCCCGAGCCTTCAGTAGCTTTGACGATCTATAAAATAGAACAAACACATACAAAGTAAGCTTTCAAAAGCTTAGTAAGCCATATACAAATAAACTTAGCATAAAATGACATAGCCATATTGTTATAATGACCATAATGGTTCTTATAGCAAATTCATCACATTCATTCCTTGGCTCATTTACTTAGCCATAACTTACCACATTCTTCAACTCAAATACCATATATACACATAGCTCATTTGAGCATATATTCACGTATCATTCCATCAATTCATTGCACATATTCATCTTAGTAAGTTCATATAGACACTTACCTTTCATACACACTTAGTGTACAAACTAAACGTACCTGAAATGGATATACAAATCATGTAATCATTCGTATCTCGGATTTACCCGTTGAACCGCTCGGAACTAAATAGAATGCTTAGATTTCTCGGAATAGTCATACAATGCCAACGTCCCAAATGTGGTCTTACATGTAATCAGATGTCAATGCCGCTGTCTTAGATAGGGTCTTACACGAATCAATACGATGCCAATGTCCCAGACATGGTCTTATATGTATGTCTCATATCGATGCCAACGTCCCAGATGTGGTCTTATACGAAATCTCGAATCAATGCCAATGTCCCAGACGTGGGCTTACATGATATCACACAACAGACACCTATGTCATGTCATGCGTTCTTTCTATCTATTCCTAGGTTCAAACGGGACTTCTCGAACATTATCAACTTGTCGACTTATTCGTAATCCTTATTTCATATACATTCCATCACAAGAGATGTTCATGGTAATTTATATTCCATAAATACACAAATAGTTTAATACAAATACGTTTATTTGTATATTGACTTACCTCAAGTTCGGATATTCGTTCGGACTCGATTATTCGACTACCTTCGCTTTCTCGTGATCTAAATTCGTTTTCTTCGGTTCTTGATCTATACATATTCAAATTTAACCCTTTTATTCATTAACTTATTCAATTCAATCCAAAAACATACATTTAGGGCTATTTGTAACTTAACCCTCATATTTGCACATTTTATCAATTTAGTCCATTTTTCTCAAAACATCAAATATACAAAATTGCCATATACTTATGCTTAGCCGAATGCTCATATATCTCATAAAAGTCCAAATATTTCATTTATTTCATAATCTAGTCCCTCAAAATACTATTTTCTCAATTTAGCCCTAATTAGCTAAAGTCATAAAAAATTCATGAACAAAACATGTTCATTTAACACATATCTTTCATTTAACACCTAAACTCATCACAAAGCTTACCATTTCATTAATGGAACATCTCATAAACATAATCAATTCTCAAAATTAAGACATGGTTTTTGAAGTAGACGAAGCAACGATTTCAAAAACATAGAAATTATCAAAAATCGAAGTCAAAACTTACCTTAATCAAGAAGACAAAGAGCCGAATGTTAGAAAGCTTCAAACTCTTTCTTTCTTTTGTGTTTTCAGTGGAAGGATGAATGAATTGATGCCATTTTCATGTTTTGTTTTTATCATAAGACATTTTAATACATAAATAACATAATTAACCTTATACTAAACATAGGTATATATATAAACATTAAGGGCATTAATATCCTTTATCCATCCACTATCTAAATATTGGCATAATTACCTCATAAGGCCCCCTTATTAAAAAGCCATCTCAAATGGACACTTTTACAAATATCATGCTAGTTTTACATTTAATGCAATTTAATCCTTTTATCAAATTAAGCACACAGACGGATAAATTAACTTACGAAATTTTAACACATGTTTAATCACATATTAAAGGCACTAAAAATAATATTAAAATATTTCACTGACTCGGATTTGTGGTCCTGAAACCACTGTTCCAACTAGGGTCTAAACCAGACTATTACACTAACGTTCCAGGTTATGCTGCTAAAAGGAAGAAAAAGATGAAACAAGTATGGGTGCTAAAAAGTTTGTCTAATGCAATTGAAGCTGGAAGAAAGAATCTTGGCTCAAAAGAATAAAGTTTTCTTGGATTCGGATTGCTCCAAAAAAATTCTATATTGATATTTAATGGATTCATCATTGATTGAAACATTGATGAAAATTCCTTTGTTGATCACAATATTGATCGATTGTTGTAGAATATTAGAGTTTTCAGATTAGTTTGCTATGTTTAGTCATATGTAAAAGGGGTAGTTCATGAATTTTATGCTAATCTTAATCATGGTATTGCAGTTGAAATAAGTAAATATTACCACAAAGTTTTCATTTGTGGTAGTTGGTACAAATTTTATCCTAAATAAATCAGGAAGATGTTGAACTGACCCACTACCAACAATATTGAGCTTCAAGAATCCATTGATTAGACTATTATTGCATTAACCAATGTCTCCACCCTACCTGGCTTGTGAAAGGTACTCTTTAAGCCTCTTCTTTAGATCCTATATATGTTACCTTCTATATTTTTGCTATATAAAATTAGCTGCCCAATATCCAAAAGGATTCAGTAACAAAAAGAATGTTTGAAATTCTTATAAAGGTTGTAGATATGGTAGAATTCGATATAGGATAACTTAATTTTTATGAGATCACCAAGTTTGTTGAAAAGGTTTATGAAAATTTTATGATGCCCTATCCATCATTAATATTTAAAATTCTTTATTAAAAAGATCCTAATCTTGTCTGTGCCAATGATGCTTATGAGAAACCAACACCAGAGCTAAAGCTTTCTTGTAAATGGTTAGAGAGAAAGCATGTTGTTAATGAACCAAAGGAAATAGTAGATCTTGAGTCTAGTATTCCTGAAGCTAAAACTGCTGATCATGGAGTGCCACCGTTACATGCATCAATCCTATCTCTATAGGCAAGTGGGCAAGAGTCATTATAGATCTTCGAGCCTCAATTGACTTCTACAAAAAAAAAAATTATGACAAGTTGAGGGCAAAACAAAAGTTGTTAAAAAGATAATTGATTGAGAGAAAGCCTTTTTTGTTAATCTCTTAACTTGTGCTGATATGAGGAGTGGTTTGGCATATTTGTCAAACAAAAAAATGGGAGAAGAATTTTGGATTGAGGTGGAGCTACTGGAACTGGAATTGGTTGGCAGTAATGTTGTTGTTGATGATTTGTTTTTGTTGTATTAAAGGGGAGAATTTTTTGAACTTTTTAAAATTTTTAGGATTTCTTTACAGTCTTTTATTTTGCTGGATGATTGTATGTTAAAGGGGGAGTTTGTGGGAAAATATGAAACTGACAATTGGGTGCCAATGGGAGTGCTCACTCCCTGGCCACCAAATCTATGTTGCCAATTTATTGAACGGTTTATATAGCCTATGTTGGTTTTATGGATGATATCTAGCCCATTTTTGGAAGACCATATCACTTGGGAAATCTTTTAATGGAGATTGGATTAAGTAGAAATTACCTAAAACAATCCCTTAGATCGTGGAATTTAGATTGGAATGTGATTCTATTTGCTGAGCTATCAAGAGTCCATATTTACATTGTTTGATATTATTATATTGTATTAAACTTATCTTATTGTTATATTAGTAGGATTGATATAAATCTTCATATGTAAGCAAGTCTTGAAATAAAGTATATATAATTGAGAGACTTGCAAAGATGAATGTACTGAGAGTTTTAAGCACTTAATTTATTCTTTTGAAAACCTTAATGTGTGAGTTCAATTTTGATTGTAAAACCTTGTGTTGTTGCTTTACTTGTTGAATTCACAAAGGGATGAATTTAGTGGTGAGAGTATTGAGTTTTCAAAGTACAAAGGTGAGGGAAATTATCATAGAGCGTGATTGAGTAGATTCATTTTGTGTAATTGTTGAAGAGAGTAGATATTTCTCGCTGAGCTATACTTCGTATATGTAGGGAAACTGAACCGCGTTAGAAATTTCCTTGTGTTTTTTTTTTGTTTACTGTTTTGACATTTTGTGGTTGATGTCCATTTCCTAGACATTGCTTTACATGTGCAGTATAATTCTCAACAACAGTCTAGTTCTTTCATTTTTAAGCTATGAAAGTGTTAATGTGATATCATTTATCCACATCGATCATTGGACTCCGTAAGAGATGTTACATTGAATATTCCTTTTAAATTGATTTTTTTTTTTGTCTCAAAGGTAATCACTACAACTCTCTTTACTAGACAAGTTTTTTGTCCAAGAAGTGATTACTACTACCATCTCTACTAGATAAGAGTTAAGTAAACGAGGTATTTAAGTAGAACCATGTTGGCCCTAAGTCGAACTAAAACATAGGTTTAAGACAATTTGTTTCTTCCATGTTCTTTTGTACGAGCTATATGGTTTGGGACTGAGCTGGGTATTAGAATGGACGATGCTTCATTTCGGCATGTTAGAGACTGAACTCTAAGATGGAAAGAAGATGTGCAAACGAATCATCATCAGGCACATATTATTGAAGCATTTGTCATATGGTGTATATGGAGAATGAGAAATGAGGTGATATTTAGGAGCACTCATAATTGGCCTTGTCGAAACCATTTTTCTTTGGAAAACGGGGTCGACTTTAAAAAATGAAAATGGAGTTACCACCAATCTTTATTGAGGTGTGATTGGATCACCTTGAAGTTAAAATATTTTTATTTATTAAAACAATAATTTTGACCTACAAAATTTGAGAAGACGGGTTCGGGGGTCGGTTACGCATAAGGAAGGATTAGCACCCCCGTGATGCCCAAAATTGGTACCGAATTGATTGATTAACATCTTAATGTAAAAAATTTGAAAAGATTTTAAAACACGATCCTCTTTTTTTTTTTAAAAAAAAACTTGAATAAGTTAAATTGGATGCTGAGACCCGTTTATTTCAAAGGAGTAAAATATCATACCCAGTGAGTTAGGATACGACATTTCGAATCCTCGAAACTAAGCTTGTCTTTTGACATTTAAAACTTGTACATTTAAATTTAAAAAGGATATTCGGTTATTTGGATCAAACGAAAAATCGGAACCCAGTAAGTTAGGGCATGATTTCTCAAAATTCCAAATACAGAATATTGCCCCCCTTTTTTAAAAATCCTTATCTCGAGATAGCAAAGTGTCACATCCCGTAAGTTAGGACGCAACATTTTTGAATTCCCGAGAATAAGTTTTTTATATTCAACTCATATGCTTTGATTTTTAAAAATATAATCGGTTCTTTAAACTCGACAAGAAAAATCAAAACCCAGTAAGTTAGGGTACGATTTCTTTCGAATCTTAAAACGCGAAGTATTTGCTTATTTCAAGACATAAATTTTAATGCATCGGATAAAATGTAGTATGATTGTAGTAGAATGGAAAATGAATTACAGCGTTAATATGTGCATGACAATAATAAATGTTAAAGTTAAAATAAAACAAACCAAAATAAAAAGGGATAATAAGAGTAAAAAAATAAAAATAAGATAACTAATAAAAGAAAAAATAAACAAATAAAAAAAGAAAAAAATTAATTTAAAAAAATGAGTAAGTAGATAGATGAAAACTAAAAAATAATTAAGAATTTAATAGTGAATCAACAAATAAATAATCGAATGAATATTAGGTAAAACAATTTAAAAAAAATAATAATAATAATGATGATGATAATAATAATAATAAGGAATATAACAATAGCAATAATAATATTGAAAATAATAGTAATAAAAAAATAGAAAAACTAATACTAGCAACAATAAAAGTAATAGCAATAATAATAATATTAATAACAATAATATTAAAAATAATTAATTTAATAGTAAAAATAACAAAAGGGACCAAATTGAACTTAAAAAACAGGAACTTGGGGGCAAATCTGTAAATAAATAAAAAGAAGAGGGCTCATTTGAACACTCAGATAACATGAAAGGACCAAATGGGGAAATATCTCCGTCCACCAAAACGGCGACGCTTGCTGTGGGACTAAAATGGAACAGAAATAAAATTACAGGGGCCAAATTGAAAGTAAAAAAGATTTAATTGCAATAGCCTTAAAAAGCGGAAGGGCCACATCAGTAAATAGCCCAATTTCACAAAACACGCGGATCCTCCCTTGGGTAGGGCCAACACGCGGGTTGAGGGGTAAAACGGCGTCGTTTTGGGCATTTGAAACTTGCCCCAAAACGACGCCGTAAATTCATTTTCCCATTCATTTCTAGAAAATTTGAAAACCTTCCTAAAAGCTCTCCCCTCTGCGATTTCCAGTCAAATTTCGGCCAAGATACCGGGGCCGGACCACCGCCGGCGACCGCCGTGCGCAGTTGCCGAAAAGGCTAAAAGACACCTTTTTGAACCTCGTCTGACGTAGGGCACTGATCTGCCCTTAAAACGTAAAAAAAAAACGCTTCAAAGACCGAAAGAAGGACCGAAGCCTTTCGGTTTCCATGCTTCCGACCGTCGGTGAAGAAAGGTAACCCCTTTTGTTTGTTTATTTTCCGATTAAAAGTAAAAACGAAATGAAAAAAAAAAGAAATAAAAATAAAAATTAGAAAGCCACCTTTTCATTTTCTCTTGAAATCTGTTTTTTTTTTATATTGATCGTATGTAAAAAAAAAAAAACTACAATGTTGTTTTCTGTTCTTATAGCTGAATTAAAATAAAATGAAATACAAAAAAAAATCCTTCGTTTTTCTTGTTGTCATTTGTTTTGTAGTTTTCGCAAGTACAGAGGTGACGTAGTGTATGAAGGCGGTGGTGGTGCGCGTGTGGGTGTATGGAGGCTGAAGGGATGCGACGCAAAGGGGAAACCCTAGGGTTTCTTGGCTGAAGGTGCTAAGTCTTTGGGCCATTGGGTCTATTCCAAAGTTGAGCCACTGTAATTGGGTTTAGTAGTTAGGTTTGGGTTGGTTACTTTTGGGCTACTGTACTAAATGTAATTTGGGCTCTCAAGCCCTGATGTTTGTAAAAGATGGATAGTAAGTTTTGGATTTTTATTGACTTTTTATACTTATTTTGGTTTTATTTTTGTGTATGATTTTAATGCCTTGGGCCCGGACGAATTGGGCCAATTATAGGCCTTAACATTCAAACTTAGTTGATATGACTATACCTGGAATCTTAAAATTATAACACTTAAATATTTTTAATAACTTAATTTATTCAATTTGAATAAGTAAACTAGGTTATCGATAACCTAAAAATCTCTACTTATAACTGCCCAACTGATTTTATAACGATTGAATATTCAATCCATTAAATTCGAAAACTACAAACCCTAATTAAGACTCTTAGGTCACCAAGAAAAATCCGAAGGGTAAAATAGTAAACGAGGAGAAAATAAGAAATAAATAAATTTATTTATTAGAAAGAAATGTGGAATTGGAAAAGTGGGGTACAAATACAGGACAGGAGAAACGGTTCTCGCTCAAAAAGTTTTGCTTTCTCTTTGGGTCTTATTTGTCTTTACATCTGCCACCCATTACCAGAGGGGCACCAGCTCTTTATTTTATTTCTCTTAATTTTTAATTTTCCTATCCTGTTTTTCATTATTCATTATCAAAATTTTGTATTAAACGAACTATATAAGCTATATATTTCCCTTTTTTTTCTTTTTTTTTTGAGAAATTTTTCTCTCTAGCCCTTAGATTTACGTTTTAAAGAGTGAGAGATTATAGATTGCTAACCGTTAGAGAAGGAAAAAGGGAGCCCGGAGATCTCGAGAGTTTTTTTCTTTTTCTGAAGCTGATCTATCTGGGTTTTTAAACACTGGTCTACAAGATTTCTTTAGAATTTTTTTTTCAAAAAAAATGTGGTGGATGATGAATGAAGGAGGAGGCCATTATTGTTCTAAGAAAACTGATGACATCTGTGGTGATGTTTGTGGTCAGGTACTTTACTATTTTGATCTCTTTTGTTCATCTTTTTATCCTTCAATTTTTTTATTTTAATTGTTCATGGGAATGAGTGGAAAGTGAATGGTGTTGAAGTTTTTTTGTAATTTCGCTCAACTTTTAATCTGTTAAGTTAAAAGTTATTGGGGTTTAAGATTTTTGTAACTTCGTTTAACTTTTAATCTATAAGTTAGATGCTAGGTATTCCTTGTGAATCTCGTAGTTTTTTGGGTTTGGATCAATTTTTGAGCTAATGCCTTTGGTTTTGATTTGGGGATTGAGAGGATGCCTATATTTACCATTAAGTAGAAACCTAAAAATTGGATTCCAAAGATGTAAAAAGTAATTTGGGAATGTTCTTTTACTTTGTAGCTTCTATCATACTTTTCTAAGAATCTAAAAAGGCAGCTGTATATATTCCATTGCCTTTCTAAATTACGATTCTTATTGTGTTGGGGATGATTACTTCCCCTGCCGGATTTATAATATTCTTCGATGCTTTGAGCTATCAGTTTGCTTCATATATATATATATATATCCTAATAAATTTGATAGTTTTAACATAGTATTTTCTCTATGCTACAGGAATCAAGCCGGCTGAGCATGTCTAGAATCCGCTGCATACTGCGTGGCATTGATTTGAAAACTTATATATTTCTATTTATACTGGTTCCGACCTGCATATTTGGTATATATATTCATGGGCAGAAGATTTCATACTTCCTGCGCCCGATATGGGAATCGCCACCGAAACCATTCCATGATATCCCACATTATTTTCATGAGAATGTATCAATGGAGGCGCTCTGCGAACTTCATGGTTGGAGAATTCGTGAATTTCCAAGACGGGTTTATGATGCTGTGTTGTTTAGTAATGAAGTGGACATCCTTACCATACGATGGAAAGAGTTGTACCCTTACATAACGCATTTTGTTCTTCTTGAGTCTAATTCAACATTTACGGGGATTCCAAAGCCTATGGTTTTTGCTAGCCATCGAGATCAGTTCAAATTTATTGAGCCCCGGTTGACTTATGGAACAATTGGAGGAAGGTTTAAGAAAGGAGAAAACCCATTTGTTGAAGAGGCTTTGCAGCGAGTAGCATTAGACTACCTTCTCAAAATAGCAGGAATTTCTGATGATGACTTGTTGATAATGTCAGATGTTGATGAAATACCAAGCAGGCATACTATCAACCTCCTGAGGTGGTGTGATGACATACCTCAAGTTCTTCATCTTCGGCTGAAGAATTATCTTTATTCTTTCGAGTTTCTTGTAGATAGTAACAGCTGGAGAGCATCGGTCCATAGGTATCAGACGGGTAAAACAAGGTATGCACATTATCGCCAAACAGACGAGATTTTGGCAGATGCTGGATGGCACTGCAGTTTTTGTTTCCGCCACATCAGTGAGTTCATATTTAAGATGAAAGCTTACAGCCATAATGATAGAGTGAGGTTCTCTCATTATTTGAACCCAAAGAGAGTTCAGAGAGTTATTTGCAAGGGTGCCGATCTGTTTGACATGCTTCCGGAGGAGTACACATTCAAGGATATAATTGGGAAAATGGGACCTATTCCTCATTCCTTTTCAGCTGTTCATCTTCCATCATATCTTCTAGAGAATGCAGATAAATATAAATTTCTTTTACCTGGAAATTGTTTGCGAGAAAATGAGCGAGTCTTCTGTAAAGGCTTGTCAGAATTGCTACTGATGTGACTCCTCCCGAAGTTTTCAACTGAACAATTAATGACTGCGGTGTGTCACCGAGCAGACGTCTTTCGGTTTTTGCAGTTGCAAAAATGATTGAAGAGTTTGGATGAATGCTTGTGAATTCTAGGTTTGTATATAACTTTTTCTTCATTTGAGAGGGATATTTGATTCACTGAGCTAGGATCTTCCTGTATCAGATATAGCTTAGCTGTTGCGACTGCATGTGTATTTACTTTAAGGATCTCTAATACATCAGTTTGAGATTACTGTGGTTTCCCTAGTTGGGATGTTTTGTTTTGAGGCAACTTTTGCATGCATGTTATATTGAGTTCCTTAAATTGTTTGGTATAAGCATGTCCAAAGCCTTTGTACTATCTTGTTCGTATTAAACATATTCGTTGGCGTAACAGTTTCTGTTATCCCAAGCAAATTAAGAGTTGAAAACTCAAAACTCGATTAGTAACCACAATTTCAATTTTTTTATGTTCAGAGGTTGGCTAAAGTTACTCATGTATTAAAAGCTTAGGACATAGCAGAGTGATCCAGAACATGTTTTACTGTGTCAGAATTCAGAAACATGTATGAACCAGAAAATTTAGTAGCTGAAAAATTCTGAGAAACTATTTTACCTTCGTTGGTGTTGACAGATCCTTGATGCTAAACCCAATTTGATCAATTCTGCTACATCTTGCTAGGACTGCGAGCTGTATGTGTGAAACCCTTCAGAAGAACTCCTCATAGGAACCCCTACCTTTGCAACTTGTTTGAAAACAAACCTACTCATTAACCACTATACCATGGCCAAACTATCATGTCTCATTCGAAGTAATTAACATGTTAAAGCACCACTCTACCTAGGCCAATGGCCCCAGACCACCAAGTTGCTTGCCCATGACACACCAATAGCAATCCAATATATAACGCCATGGGACAGGAGACAACATATATAAGGCACGAAGCCCCAAGTCAAAGGCATGCAATACATATCCTCTCTCCTACCGTCTTAAGCGAATTTCTTCTTCTCTATCTCCTACTCTGAATACTTTACTAAATGACTCGCCACCCTGTCCTAAACAAGGTGAACCAACCATCTTTAATTTTTATTCATTGTATCAACAATTGGTGTAATGAAGTTGGACTCACTCCTTAGCAAGATCAAAATCAAAACGCAATGCAAAATATCGTAACAACCCAAAACATTAACCATACCCATTAGCAAAATCAAAAGTTTGGAGTGTATTACTACGATTCATAAAACCAATATGCCCAACATTACCCCTTTTAGAATAGATATTATGAAACTTTAATTATCAACATCCAAACCAAACATACACAACCTAGAACCAAAATGCCAGCCTCCAACAATTCTCTAAACTGCAGGAACAACTCCGAAATTTACAAGAACAATTCAAGCAATCCCAGGAATCTCTGCAACAACAATTAGCGTACAAACAGCAACAGGAGGTGTTGCCAAGTAGTATACAAGAGTTGTTAGCTATTCAACACCAAGAAAGAAGACCGAGCTTCCTCAGTCATGCAAGAATAAGACCATAAGTTGAATTGAGAAATCCTACAACAGTGTGATGCAGTGGATAACAACCTAAGGGTTGATAGAGAAGCACCACAATGGAAGGACTCGGAGTATATTCCTCAGCATGTCTCACTGCAAGATGCGGTATGGAAAAACGAGGTGGAAACCCTTTTAAAAGTAGTGTAGGGTTTGCAAACTGCACAGTTCAGTTATACAGAGTGGATGTCGAACGTTAATAGCTCCCTGGCACCCCAACATTACCAGCACAGTGTACCCGAACAACTTCATACTGCCAAAAGAGATGTTTGATGGTAAGAAAGACCCTACAGATTATATTTCACAATTCAAAAGCTAGATGAGGATTTGGGGGGCATTAGACGAGTTGAAATGCATAATTTTCCCTTTAACGCTTCGAGGAAATGTAAAGAAGAGGTACAATTCTCTTTGATCAGGAGCAATCACCAGCTTTGAGGAGTTGTCTACACTCTTCATTGGCCACTTCTTGGCCAACAAAAATGTGTTGAAAAAAAAGAAGCTCGTTAGCGGTACAATTACTGTAACATCAGAAAAATTTTGCCATTAAAAAATAAGTAGTGAAATTTAGTATAAAGTAAAGATTACAACAAAATAATTATGAGAGACATAAACTAGATGTTGGAAAGTATGGAAAGTGAATTATTGATAAGGACTAAATTTGAAATTTTGTAAAAGTATAAGGGCTAGAGTGCAATTTAACCATAAAAGAAAAGTTGTGAGAAAATAATAATCATTCCATGTAAAATATATTATTATTCGTAAATTTAAAATCAGGGTATAGGCTAAATTGTAATAAAAATAAAATTAGAGGGGTTGAAGGTGAAGTTTTGCCAGTAAGAGAAAATGGATTGAATTGCAGTTATACTATAAGAAAATAATATCTACATAAATAATGATTACATTGGGATACATACGTATTCTATGCGTCAAACAAACTAGTGATGAAAAATGTTGAAATGATTATTTTACCTTTATGTCTTACATATAATAAAAGATATTTTAAAGCATAATTTAATTATTTTATCATTAAAAATTATTTTTTAATTTTAAATTATAAAAAGAGAGGGATATTTTTTTAGAATTAAATATGGGACATTGGATTAAAATATTAAATCTTACCCATTTATTTAAATAATAAATAAATAAATACTATAAAATGAAAAAAAACCTAGAAAAGTAAAGAAAACTCATCTTTCAATATATATTTGTGTTGGACATGGAAAAAAAAAAGGAGAGGAGTTTTTGTTTTATTCAATTTGATCTTTTCCTAATAAAGCAAAGTAAGTTTTCATACGTAAAGATAAGTCAAAAGTGATTTATAATTAGAAATCAACTATAAAAGCTTAAAGATGGATGTTGGAAGGGGAAAAAAGCATGGGTATGTGAAGAAATTAGTGGAAAAATTAAGGGAAGTTGCTTAAATAAAATGAGCAATTTCGGTAATTTCTATGACCTTGCTGACCAATGGAAGCCTAAAGGTAGACTAATATGTTTGGTGAGTGTGCAGAACATTATTCGAACGCATAGAGACAATGGATTGCCCATGAAGTTCACGATGTTGCAACACAGATTGGATGTCACAACATAGTAAATAAAGTACCAAAGGAGTAGTCTACCATCGGTGTTGCGACATAGCCATAGGGTGTCGTAGCACAGCCCTGAACACATGCTCCAATGAATAAACTGCCATCAATGTCGTGACACAAGCCAGAGGGTGTCACGACACAAGCCAGAGTGTGTCACGACACCAATGTGAGAGGTCGCTTAATGGGCCAAGGATGTTTTTGTGTGCACAATGAACTTTAATGCAAAAAAAATTAATTGTTTTAGGTCAAGGATCAATGGTCAAAGCTAGGCCTATAAATAAAATTGCTCTGAATAGTTTAGGGATAGCTTTTTACTTAGTTAAAATTTTACTTTCAATTGTAATTTATATTTCTTTTCAGTAGTAATTTTTAGTTCTGTTTCCTATTTCTTTCTTCGTGGGGATCAGATTGTACATCGATCAACTCTTCACGGATTACCGTTTGCGCTATTATAATTATATCAAAAAATTTCTTATCTTTGTTCTTGATCTATTCTTAATGTTTATCTTTTCAATAAATTATATTGCATGTGTTAAATCATAGGAAACTAATTCAGTAAGGGAGATTAATGAGTGGATGTGGGATTAATTGATGCCTATGTAGGTTTTCTTAAAGGGTCAGTTGGTTGGGATAGAAAGAACTTAAAACCTTAGGCTTGATGAGCCTAAGAAGACATATAGATGGGAATGAACTCGAAATCAGTATTTGTAACACCTCAAACTTGGTTGAGGTGAATTGACCCGAATCTAGTGTGCCACATTAGCCACCACACAAGTGACTCTCTGTTTACTCCTAACCAAACCTCCATCACACCACGAAATTTCAACATAAATCATGAGTTAAGTTATTTTAATGCAGCAAAAATACATAACTATAAACGTGGAACCCAAGACATACAAATACATGATGTTTACTATAAAGGGGAGAAAGCTTAACCCAACATATTAACGTGGTATAAAGTCAAACAAGAAATTTTCAGGGTTTGCAGAATCATACAAATGTGCACAAATACATGAAAATAATGCAATAAAACTTCTTAGGTTTAAAGTTTATGTCAAGTAAGATTCTAAGTACATAGTCTGAGCATGCATATAATGAAGATTGGCATAGCATAATATTTTATTTATATTGAAAGGAAATTAACAAAGTCAATCAATCATGTATTTTCTTAATTTTACTAAAAATTAAGTCTTATAATAATGGCGAAGTCATCAAATAACATCTCTAAGCCTAAACAGATTCCTATATTGCCTTTGCCCAGGGTTTGTCGGTTCCTTTCCAGAGTTTATGTTTCGTTGGGATCACTCGCCTCGTCTCAACTTACCTTGCGATCTAATTGTCAGCAATGTAAAGAAAAGTAGGGGTGAGCTCTTGCGAACTCAGTGAATATACAGGAAAGAATAACCTTATTGTAGTACAAAACATAAGTTAAACAAAAACATAGGTGTAATACTAAATTGCAAATAGAGTTCGTCGTACTGGTGCGAAGACTATTTTGTAAACACATATAGCTTATTAATAACATGTAATTTCAGAATCACAAACTTATTTACTTGCTTGTTCCTGTTGAAAAGCATAAAACATGTGTCAAATCTTTTTGTTGGATAAGTGAATTCCCTATAACCCCTCAGAATGACTTAAAAAGTCCTTAACATGTCTCATAAGTGTAGCACAAGGCTAAACACTCTCCAACACATCAACATGTACCGTTGAATGGAACATCTCTCGACATTCCCTTATCTCTTTAGCCTGTCCCATGGTCTCATTGCCCAAAACATAAACATGAGGTTGAGTACTCACAATCTTATGGCATACCATTATATCCAATAGATTTAAAAGGATTATCTTGTAAAAAACATAACAAATCATAGAGCTTGAAAAGACAGCACACATGAAAACATGTCTTAAAACATAGTAATAAACAAAGCATTAAAGAAAGCTTGTACTTATAGGAAAAAATTACTCTCGGAACTTAAGTCAAAAACCTTAAGCTTTTGTTTAATGGTTATGGTTCGCACACACATAAGTGGCGACCCCTGAACACTCACCGGTTTCTTATGAAAGTTAAACTAGTTTTGCTTTTCCCTTGTGCTCGTAGATGGTTCGACTGGTTCATAACACACATAAACATACACATATCACTTTACAGACAAAACACATTAAATTTGAACATACGAACAAACCTAGTTTCCTAAACAAATCCTTAACAGATCGGAGACTTACCTTGGTTCTTAGTAACTCGGTTCCTGAGTAGAGACTTGTCAATAAAATAATCGATGAAGGAATTCTATATGAAAAGTCCTTAATTTATAGGTACTAGGTTTTTTTGTTGTAACACCCCTCACCCGTATCCAACTCCGGGATAGGGTTCGAGGCGTTACCGGACTTAAACATTCACAATCATACAAAACTGGGTTACCAAATTTCACCCAAAATTTCAACTTTTCAAATACATGCATTTGACCTTGTCATCTATTTAATCACTTATACCACATAACAATACATTAACACATACCATGGACAAATAGGCTTACAAGCCAAAATCATCATAAGCCACATCTCATGGCTATAATCAACAAACCAATATAAGCCAATACATTTGACTAATCACAACAACATCCATCATAAAAAATTAAGTCCCTATACATGCCACTCACTTGAAAAGATTTAACATACATATGCCAATACTCCAAGGATAATGGCTCGATAGTGTGATCTTGCCTCCCGACAATCTCAACCACCCCGAAATGACTGACAAAACAAAAAGAAATAGAAAGGAGGGAGTAAGCTTTACGCTTAGTAAGCTCGCATGAAAATAATAAGCAATGTGATAACATTTTCATATTCTTCCTATTTATTCAAATTCTAGTTAAGCTATTTTCTTAAGTCACAGTAATTAAATTATTTATACCTGGAGCTACGAAACTCCAAATTAAGATCCGTAAATTTTCCATGAAACTATACTCAAATATCTTCTTACCATAAAATTTTCATAATTTTTGGTTTAGCCAATCAATACAGTTTATTCATTAAAGATTATCCTATTTCACTGTTTGACTATTCTGACCTCTCTTCACTACAAATTTTCTCCTCGTACAGAGTTCATATGACCTTCTTGTTTAGTTAAATTGAAAATAGACTCATTCAGGATTTCAGGCATATAAATTATATCCCACAATTATTTTTGTACAATTTTTAATGATTTTTCCAAGAAAGAACAGGGTATCACATAATCATTCTGAACCAGTTTCACAGAAATTCAAATATCTAAAAATAGACGAATCATTTGTTTTCTATGTTTCTTTTATATGAAAATAGACTCAATAAGATTTAAATCAATATCTGATCAAACTTATAATTCAATTTCTACTATTTTTGGTGATTTTTTAAATTCACATCACTGCTACCGTCAAAAGCAATTCTATTGTAAATTTTTGCTCTCTCTCACTTTAGTTGTATTCATCACTTGCCTATACCAATCTTTCCAATTTCCGATTACATATCGAACATATTGTTCATACGTACATCTGTCACATTTCTCAATTGGTCACATTCACACTTGCACTTATTCGTAACATGATCGCACCAATCATCATTAGTAAATTATCTCGTTGAACCCCTTCGGAAAACGCCGGATACTCGGTGGTCTCAACACATAGCTCCACCTACACATAATTTGGCTTTCTTGTACACATGGTGAAGGTCCCTTATCACCCATGTGACCTAGCCATTCCATCTCGTAGCTTTCTTGTCTACATGGTGTCCAACACTAGGAACCACTTATGTGACCTAGCTACTCATAATCCGTAACTTTCTTGTACACATGGTATACACACAGTATTACACATGTGACCTAGTTACATATGAAATTATTATCCCGTAGCTTTCTTGCACACATGGTGAAAGTCCCTTATCATCTATGTGGCCTAGCTACATATCAAATTTTGCCATCTCGTAGCTTTCTTGTGCACACGGTGAAGGTCCCTTATCACTCGTGTGACCTAGCTACATATTGTCCGTATCTCTCGATTTTCCGAAGGTTCAATCGAGAATTTCCATTTCCATACATTTTCATATTTTAGTTATCACCCAATGATTTCCATAATATCTAACAAAATAATTATTGTACAAGTAAAATAAATTCATTATTTACATATAAACTTTCTTGTCGAAATCTCGTCAGGTACAACCGTGTAGCAACTCATACAACCCATGTAATATTAATTTAACATTCAATTCTTGTAACATTAATTTGCCATTCAATTTCACATGACACAACAAACATCACATTTTCCATACCATACATACCATCCATCAACTTCTCCTAAACATATTAAATCATACAATTTATGCCATATCAATAGAAAATTACAATTCAAGCATGGTGTTGCATTATTATTAACACACGAACTTACCTCGAATGCCGAAACGACCATTTTACCAACTTTCCCAATTTTCGATCTTCCTCCAGTTCTAGGTCCAAATCTCGTTTTTCGGGTCCTAAAACATCACATTTCACTTATTTAATTAATGTACTACTCAAAACAGTCCCTAACTCAAACTTTGGAAAAATTACAATTTTGCCCCTAAACTTTTGCATAATTATGATTTTGCCCCTAGGCTCGAAAATTAAACTTTATTCCTTTTTCTTATGTTTTATGACATGCTGAACATTTTCCCCTTCTATAGCAACTTCAAATTCTTACTATAACACATTATTATGAACAATAACAACTTTTACCAATTAGCTCGTTTTACTCGTTTTCACTGAAAATCACTTAGTAAAAATCGTTCCTCTACTCATAAACATGCATAATCTACCAAAATTTATCAAAATACACAATTATTCAACATAGTCAATTTTTAAAATTAAACTCTAGCTCAAAATAATGGTAGAAATAGCTAAACTAAGTTACCGGGATTTCAAAAATTGATGAATATTAAAAACTGGGCTTAGAAACACTTACTATGAAGCTTGAAAAGCTTGAAACCCTTAGCCATGGAGTCATGAAATTTTTACAGCAACTTGAAGAAGATGAGCAGATTTTTTTCTTGTATTTTGTCTTTTTTTATTCATTAAAACACTAAATGACTAAAATACCCTTAAGGCTTTTCTTTCAATTTTGTCCTATTCATGCCCATTTTTGTTCATCAAGTTATCCAATGGTCTAATTCCCTTTTAAGGACCTCCAATTTAAAACTCATAGCAATTTGACACCTTTAATATATAGAACTCAACTTTTGCACTTTTTACAATTTAGTCCTTTTGACTAAATTGAGTGCCCAAACGTCGAAATTTTCGAACGAAATTTTCATGAAATCTTTGTGCGAAATCGTAGACCATAAAAATATAGTAAAAATAAAATTTTCCTCGTCGGATTTGTGATCTCGAAACCACTGTTCTGACTAGGCCCTAATTCGGGATGTTACATTTCTCCTCCCTTTAAGGATTTTCGTCCTCGAAAATCTTACCAGAAGAGTGGCTTAGTTCCTCATAATCTTTACTATCTCATAATTAATGCTAAAGAACTTTTATTTTAGCCTTCATTAAAATGCAGGGTCTTATTTAGCTTTCCCATATATGTATATTGAATAGAGCATCAATTAGGAGAAACAAATTTATATCATCATGCGTATTATTTCATAAGGTCCCATTAGATGGAATGTAATGGAATGCCAAAGAGACATAGAGCAATACAGATTATGTACCAGTCGGCTACCAATACTTTTATCTATACATCGTGATTAGAAAGCACTCCTATAAAACAAGGATTTTATCAGTGGGGCAGTAACCAAAAAAAAATATTTCCAAGAACAGTTAAACATACAGAATACCTCGAAAAAGATTGTCATAATCTGATATCTTACCTTTCAACATTATTCCTTCAATTATTTCTACCATCGTAAATCTCACAATATGCTTTTCATTAAAGAAGTTTAGTTCTGAAGAAATTTCCAGTTAATACATTTACTAACACCTTACCGTACTAGTCCTGTCGTTACTTATCAATCTAATTTAATCTCTGATCATGTTCATAATCATTCTATAGTTGAACCCTTTTAGTATCATACTTGTGAACTTATTCAATACAATCTCATGAAATTCCTTCACAAAACACCACTCTGGTAAGGGGGTGGGGTCGTAAGATCCCTGACTCGTCTCTCATACACATGTACATGTGACACAATTTCATCATTATAGTCATATAACTCAGTTCAATCAATTTAGCCCATTCATTTAAGCTATGCGAGTTTTCCAATCATACTTATTCAGACAAGCATACGTAGACATTTGTTCTATGAATATTTATGATAAGTCACCCAAACATATGCATTTGTTCAAGTAAATCAATCATACGCATCATGGGATCATCGTTTAAACATATGTAAGCTCATCATAGTATAATCCTTTATTCAAACCTTTCTGGATTCCTATTTATCACATTCACTTAATCAAGTAAGTCAAGTGTACAACATCATATGAGCATCAAACAAGCTTGAGTATTCAACGCAACATGAACTTCCATCTCACATGTTATCACGTATATCATGAACTTTTATTCATAATTTTTTGAATCCAGGCTTATCATAACTATACTTTACCCGAATACCTTAGCATCACATTTAACATAGTTGGTGTAGCTCGGTTGGAGAGTACCTCTGTCCAAACAAGATGGTTCTCATTTGCGTTGGAAGACATCACACTATCACGAATTGGTGGCATGTAGAGCTAGACTCTTATTCATGCTAGATTAGTTCGAGAACATACTAAATCATAGCTCTGATACAACTAAATGTAACACCCCTCACCCGTATCCAACTCTGGGATAGGGTTCGAGGCGTTACCGGACTTAAACATTCACAATCATACAAAACTGGGTTACCAAATTTCACCCAAAATTTCAACTTTTCAAATACATGCATTTGACCTTGTCATCTATTTAATCACTTATACCACATAACAATACATTAACACATACCATGAACAAATACGCTTACAAGCCAAAATCATCATAAACCACATCTCATGGCTATAATCAACAAATCAATATAAGCCAATACATTTGACTAATCACAACAACATCCATCATAGAAAAATTAAGTCCCTATACATGCCACTCACTTGAAAAGATTTAACATACATATGTCAATACTCCAAGGATAATGGCTCGATACTGTGATGCTGCCTCCGACGATCTCCAACCCTGAGTTGACCTGACAAAACTAAAAGAAATTGAAAGGAGGGAGTAAGCTTTACGCTTAGTAAGCTTGCATGAAAATAATAAGCAATGTGATAACATTTTCATATTCTTCCTATTTATTCAAATTCTAGTTAAGCTATTTTCTTGAGTCACAGTAATTAAATTATTTATATTTGGAGCTACGGAACTCCAAATTAAGATCTATAAATTTTCCATGAAACTAGACTCACATATATTCTTACCATAAAATTTCCAGAATTTTTGGTTTAGCCAATAAATACAGTTTATTCATTAAATATTCCCCTATTTCACTATTTGACTATTCTGACCTCTCTTCACTACGAATCAATTTTCTCCTTGTACAGATTTCATATGACCTTCTTGTTTAGTTAAATTGAAAATAGACTCATTCGGGATTTCAGGCATATAAATTATATCCCACAATTATTTTTGTACTAGTTTTAATGATTTTTCCAAAGAAGAATAGGGGATCATGTAATCATTCTGAACCAGTCTCACAAAAATTCAAATATCTAAAATTATACGAATCATTTATTTTCTATATTTCTTTTTTATGAAAATAGACTCAATAATATTTAAATAAATATCTCATCCAACTTGTAATTCAATTTATACTATTTTTGGTGAGTTTTCAAATTCACGTCACTGCTACCATCCAAAGCAGTTCTATTGTAAATTTTTGCTCTCTCACACTTTAGTTGTATTCATCACTTGCCTATACCAATCTTTCCAATTTCCGATTACATATCGAGCATATTGTTCATATTTACATTTGCCACATTTCTCAATTGGTCACATTCACACTTGCACTTATTCGTAACATGATCACACCAATCATCATTAGTAAATTATCTCGTTGAACCCCTTCGGAAAACGCCCGATACTCGGTGGTCTCAGCACATGGCTCCACCTACACATAATTCAGCTTTTTTGTACACATGGTAAAGGTCCCTTATCACCCATGTGACCTAGCCATTCCATCTCGTAGCTTTGTTGTCTACATGGTGTCCAACACTAGGAACCACTCATGTGACCTAGCTACTCATAACCCGTAACTTTCTTGTACACATGGTATACACACAGTATTACACATGTGACCTAGTTACATATGAAATTATTATCCTGTAGCTTTCTTGCACACATGGTGAAAGTCCCTTATCATCCATGTGGCCTAGCTACATATCAAATTTTGCCATCTCGTAGCTTTCTTGTGCACACGGTGAAGGTCCCTTATCACTCGTGTGACCTAGCTACATATTGTCCGTATCTCTCGGTTTTTCGAAGGTTCAATCGAGAATTTCCATTTCCATACATTTTCATATTTTAGTTATCACACAATGATTTCCACAATATCTAGCAGAATAATTATTGTACAAGTAAACTAAATGCATTATTTACATATAAACTTTCTTGTCGAAATCTCGTCAGGTACAACCGTGTAGCAACTCATACAACCCATGTAATATTAATTTAACATTCAATTCTTGTAACATTAATTTGCCATTCAATTTCACATGACACAACAAACATCACATTTTCCATACTATACATACCATCCATCAACTTCTCCTAAACATATTAAATCATACAATTTATGCCATATCAATAGAAAATTACAATTCAAGCATGGTGTTGCATTATTATTAACACACGAACTTACCTCGAATGCCGAAACGACCATTTTACCAACTTTCCCAATTTTCGATTTTCCTCCAGTTCTAGGTCCAAATCTCATTTTTCGGGGTCTAAAACATCACATTTCACTTATTTAATTAATGTACTACTCAAAACAGTCCCTAACTCAAACTTTGGAAAATTATAATTTTGCCCCTAGGTTCGGAAATTAAACTTTATTCCTTTTTCTTATGTTTTATGACATGCTGAACATTTTTCCCTTCTATATCAACTTCAAATTCTTACTATAACACATTATTATGAACAATAACAACTTTTACCAATTAGCTCGTTTTACTCGTTTTCACCGAAAATCACTTAGTAAAAATCGTTCCTCTACTCATAAACATTCATAATCTACCAAAATTTATCAAAATACACAATTATTCAACATGGGTCAATTTTTAAAATTAAACTCTAGCTCAAAATAATGGTAGAAATAGCTAAACTAAGTTACCGGGATTTCAAAAAATTGATGAATATTAAAAACGGGGCTTAGAAACACTTACTATGAAGCTTGAAAAGCTTGAAACCCTTAGCCATGGAGTCATGAAAATTTCGGCAGCAACTTGAAGAAGATGAGCAGATTTTTTTCTTGTATTTTGTCTTTTTTTATTCATTAAAACACTAAATGATTAAAATACCCTTAAGGCTTTTCTTTTAATTTTGTCCTATTCATGCCCATGTTTGTCCATCAAGTTATCCAATGGTCTAATTACATTTTAAGGACCTCCAATTTAAAACTCATAGCAATTTGACACCTTTAATATATAGAACTCAACTTTTTCATTTTTTACAATTTAGTTCTTTTGACTAAATTGAGTGCCCAAACGTCGAAATTTTCGAACGAAATTTTCACGAAATCTTTGCGTGAAATCATAGACCATAAAAATATAGTAAAAATAAAATTTTCCTCGTCGTATTGTGATCTCGAAACCACTGTTTCGACTAGGCCCTAATTCGGGATGTTACATTGGGACTCTTAGGAAACCTTAATTGACTTAGGAAAAGGGTTTCGTACAAGAATAATGTCCTAAGAGAATAACAAGTCAACTTCCTAATTTAGGTATAACTCGACTTAAATTGGTGTACCCCAATTCGCCAAACTTGCTTAGCGTACTTAGCTCGTTAAAATTATTAGCGTACCCTTCTTAACACATCTTTTGACATACACTCTTTGCTGAACCTGCTGGCAAATTCTTCTAAAAATCTTCTGATGGATACCAACTCACCAAACATCTGGTGTATACCTGCTTGCTCAGCCCAAACTTCCAAGCCTTATCTTGGGATGTTACAATATTGCCTATCCTTGAAAACCTTACCCTAATACAATCTGAACTGTTACATCGAGAGATAAGTAGTTCTTGTCGACTCATTAGGTTAGTGGAAAGCTGAAAGGCCATACTAGGTTAATACTACTTGATTAATAGAACATGAAGTAGGAGTTAATTATGAACACTGAAGAAGTTAGTCTTCTATCATTTAATCTGATAAAAACTACAATCTGTTTCTGTATTTATTTTTATTACTTTTATAAAATATCATTTATCATCACCTTAGGAATAATCGTAATATAATTTAACTAAAGTACTAACTAGTCTCATTTGTGTAAAAGTTAATATTAGTTTAGGCTCGCCTCCCTTAGGTATGAAAATCAGAATACTTCAATACTTTGTTGTATAAACTATATTACAATCTGACCCGTATACTTGCGAACACTACCTTAATTGCAGTATTCTCACTTCTAATGTTGGTACGTTGGGAGGCAGTCAGTGATGTGTGGCAGAAGAGGAAGTTAATGATATTTTAACTGGATGTCATACTTCACCTTGTGGTGGTCACTTTAGAGGTAAAAGAACAACGCAGGAGGTTCTGCAATTGGGATTTTACTAGCCAACAATGATCTGGGATGCTTGTGAGTTTGCACGAAAATGCAATCAATGTGAAAGAATGGGAAATTTTTCAAAACGTGACGAAATGCCACAGATGGGACTGCTAGAAGTTGAAGTTTTTGGTGTATGAAGTATAGGTTTTATGGGGTAGTTTCTAAACTCATTTCTGAAACCAATACATTCTGCTAGCAATTGATAATGTTTCAAAATGGGTAGAAGGTGTCGCCGAAAAATGACACTAAATCTGTGGCAAGGTTTTTTAAGGAAGAATATTTTTTCAACATTTGGGACACCTAGAGCATTCATAAGTGATGAAGGATCTCATTTTTTGCAATAAACAATTGAAACCTGCACTGGAAAGGTATAGTGTCCGACATCATATCACCACTGCATATCACCCATAAGCTAGTGGTCAAGCGGAAGTTTCAAACTGAGAAGTAAAACAGGTTTTGGAAAAGACTGTGAATCTGAATAGGAAGGACTGGGCAACGAGGCTCGACAATGTATTATGGGCATACAGGACAACTTATAAAACACCCTATTAACACGCCAAACCTGATCCCTTAGAAGGATCCAAGTATGATGTGTCACTACTTAGAAATCATCCATCTTTAAAATTGTTTCTGGAAAAAACTTTGTATAATTTATAGTGTTTGACTTAAACCTTTAATAAAATATTAAAATAAAGTATAGCCAAATGGTGTATAAACTTCAATAAGATAATTTTATTAAAGTATTGTTTATCAATCATAAGTTTTAATTACAATTCCATCTCAAAATACAACTAGACATCACCTTCATATGTCATGCATAGTACAAATAAATAGATATCTCATAGCAGTAGATATCCTCTAGCGTAGTCCTTAAAAAAGTCTTCCTTCAATAGTAGGCTTGAGAAGGAAAGGGTAACAGGGTAAGTTCAAAAGAACTTAGTGAGTTCCATAGGGATCTTAAGCAAAATACTAATAACACAATCCAATCTTTGAAAGGAATCACTCAACAATCCAGAGTATGCCCAATGGCATATATAGAACTCAGATAGACTTAGTATGCCAATGGCATGTCACATGGGCGAATACTATACGCCAACACGACATAACTCAGACATTCGATTTTCATGTCAGCCACATACATAGAGTTCAAAGCCAGATTCATATTAGATGTTTCTGTTTCATTCATTTACATTCTCTGAAATAAAAAGCACTCACAAACAAAGAAAAAAAAGGTGAAAGTAAAACAAACCCTCACTGTTAGCTCTAAAAATATTGACTAATGCTAGCACTCAATAAGGGAGAAAGACTTGGTAACATATTAAGTTCTTATATTACTTAATCAAAATTCAATTATTTAGAATTAATAAAGAAGATTTCTACTAACAAAGGTTTATTCATCTGTAGGATGCCAAGAAAGGGTTTAGAGCAATGAAGTAAGTTCAACGGTAGAAGGAATGCACAACTTTTCCATAAACTTGTTAGCGCAAGAAGTAGAGGGTGTTAGTTAATGAATAAGAATTAATAAAAGTAAGTAAACATAGAATCCTAACTTTTAAAGGTAAGAAAATAGGTTATAACGGCCAAAATCTTAGAAAATAACTACCTAACTTTGAGTGATAAGTTTATGGTGTTCTAGGTGGAAAAATATTTGTTTTCACTTTTTTTTTTGTAACAGCCCGATTTAGGGCCTAGTCGGAATAGTGGTGCGAGACCACGAATCCGAGGAGAAATTATGAGTTTTTAAAGTTTATGTTATGTTTGCATGCTAGTATAAAAGTTTCATGAAGCAATTTTATTAAATTGAGGTTGATTGGTCCAAAAAGGACTAAATTGCAAAAGTTGCAAAATTTGAGTTTCTAGAAGCTTTTTGTATGAAATAGCTTTAGAATATGAATTATGAACCCTTGAGTAACAATTTGCCCAAAATTTTATTTTTGGACAAAATTGGCCTTGAGATGGTATTATAGAATATTTTAGTAATAAGCGCATTTTGGTCATTTGTCTAATAAGTGATTAAAATAGGAAAAAGATGATAAAAATCTCATCATCTTCTTTCCCCCCATTGCCGAAAATTGAAGGAAGCCATAGCTAGGGTTCTTTAATTTTTCAAGCTTGCTAGTAAGTGCTCCTAAGCCCGGTTTTTGATATTATTCGTATTTTTGAAGCCCCGGTAGCATGAGTAAGCTATTTTTAGCTATTTGATGAGCTAAGATGCATGTTTAAAAATTTACCCATGAGTGAAATGTATGATAAATGATGTTTTATGGGAGTTTATGAGAGATTGATGTTAGATAAACATCTTTTTCTTAATGAATTTCATGAAAAATGATAGTATGTACCATTTTGTAAAAAGTTATAAAATTGCTCATACCTATTAGAAATAGTGAGAATTGATGATTGCTATAGTAGAGAAAATGATTCAGCTAAGCATGATGTTTAAGAAAGTTGCATGAAAATTATTTTACGAGCCTAGGGGCAAAAGTGCAAATATGAGAAAGTATAGGGGCAAATTAGTGATTTTGCCAAAGTATGAGTTATGAGTCAATTTAGCCAATATGATTATTAAATGATCTATTTATGATTATAGAACAAGAAAAATGAAGCCCGGATTGAAACCGAGGCAAGAACAAAGTCGAGGACTAAATTGCATAACTACATACATTTTGAATATTGAGGTAAGTTTGTATGAGTTCTAAGCTTTATGATTTTATCATTTAATTGCTTAGTATAAAATACATTGTTTTCATGAATGGTTTAATGTTATGTTAAACAAAGAAGTCAATAAGATTAAACAAGAGAAAGTCCCGAATGAAGATGAATTACCCGGGAGATACGGTCTATTACATGAGATAAGAAAGTCCGTATAAGACCAAGCCAAGGCATGGCATCGGCAATTAAGCAAGTTATCATGTAAGCCTAAGGACTCAAGCTTGGCATTGATCAAGTTATCAAGCAAGTTATTATGTAAGCCCAAGGACTCAAGCTTGGCATTGATCAAGTTATCAAGCAAGTTATCATGTAAGCCTAGGGACTCAAGCTTGGCATTGATCAAGTTATCAAGCAAGTTATCATGTAAGTCAAGGACTCAAGCTTGGCATTGCATAAGTTATCATGTAAGACCAATGCAAGCTTGGCATTGATTCAAGAAGAGATCTTCCATATAAGTCCATATCTAGAGTATGGCATTGACATGAAGTACATGACAAGAGATCTAGTATTCTCGGTAATTCATAGAAATTCATCAGGCAAATGAGCAAGCTAAAATGTGAAAACAAGAATGTTAAGAAAGCATAGCTATTACCATGTTGAAATTGAATATTATTACTGTTATGAATGATGAGTTAGAAGACATAATTATTATGTTTAAGTATGCTGATCAATGTGGTCAAGTGATACAGGTACCTTATTACCTTATAAGTATGAGATTAGTAAGTACCATGAGACGAGTAAGAATCATGTATGAGTAAGTAAGCTTTATAGATGAGATAATGATACCATTCTTATGTCAAATGGTTTATCTGAAGCAAGTTTATTTATTATGTGTTATACATGCAAACTTACTAAGCTAAATGCTTACGTCTTTGATTGTTTCTTTCTATGTAGTCCCGTCGAGCTAATTTGTGGATCGTTGGAGTCAGAGCTCGTAGCACACTATCGACCCTTATTTTGATATAGCCAAATTATATTACTAAGTATGGCTTGTATAGGAATCATTCATTTTGAGAACATGTTTTGTGTAATGCCATTGTATAGGCCATCAAGTTTTTATTCTTTTGTATATGGCTAAGTGGTTGGCCAAACTTGTTTAAATTGTTTGTATATAGACAACAATGAAATACATAGTATTATTCATGAAAACATGTTATTAATGAATTGTATTGTTTTGAGTTGGGTTGATGTTAATTTCAGAGAGGCAAATGGCTTGGTAAATAGCCTCTAGTTGCTTACACGGTTAGACACACGGGCGTGTGTCTAGACCGTGTTAACCTTGCACCTTAATATTTTAAATAAAGTTAGACTACGGTCATTTTACACGGCCGTGTGTAGGGACCGTGTAAGACACACGTTCAAAGCATGGGCGTGTGCCCAGGCCGTGTGGTTGAAGTCAGTAGCTTCACACGGTTGGTAGACACGGGCGTGTCAAGGCCGTGTGAATAAAGTCAGTAACCTCCCACGGATGTAGACATGGGTGTGTCTATTGGTACACGGGCGTATGAACCCTGCTTCCAAGTTGAGTGTTAGATGAAGCATTCAAAAGAGTTCAGGTAATTGTTAAAGGCCTCATAGGCCCATAGTGTGCATGTTATGATCAAGAAAGAAAAGTTTTAAGTTGGTTCAAAATTTTACAGCCAGTAAGTACATGTTTAAGTGAGTTTAAGCATGGTAATGCCTCGTATCCAGTCCTAGCATCAGTCTCGGGTATAGGGTGTTACATTTAGTGGTATCAGAGCTACGGTTTAGTCGGTTCTAGGACTAACGTAGCATGAGCACGAGTATTGCTAGACATGCCATATGTAAGAATTTTTTTATAATGATAGTGTAACGACTCCTGATGATTTGAATTATGTTTATACATTTAGTAATAGATCCCGATAGAGCTGTGGCGGATGATGTAGAAAGTAACGCACCAGCTCCCGCAGAAGGGACGGTGCCGAATGAGAATGAGAATAGACCCACTACAGTGAGTCAAGATGGAGGAGAAGGGGCTAGAGAAGCCTTCCTCCACATGATGAATACATGGTATACAGAGTTCATTCGGGCGAACCTGAATGGACAACCCCCTCCACCCCCGCCTGTTCCACAACTTGCTCCAGTAGCCCCTCAAGTAGTAGAGGTGGTAAGATGAGATAAACCTCCAATTGATAAGATCAGGAAACATGGGGCAAAAGAATTCCGGGCTAAAAAAGATGATGATCCAGGGAAGGCTAAATTCTGGTTAGAAAATACCATCAGGGTATTCAATGAAATATTATGCACACCTGAAGAATGCATGAAGTGTGTAATCTTTCTTTTAAGAGATTCTACTTATCATTGGTGGAACACCCTTGTGTCGGTAGTACCGAGGGAAACGGTCACATGGGAATTCTTCCAAGAAGAGTTCAAGAAAAAGTATATCAGTCAAAGGTTTGTAGATCAGAGGAGGAAGGAATTCCTAGAGCTGAAGCAAGGTAAAATGTCAGTGACCGATTACGAGCGAGAGTTTTTACGACTCAAAGAAAATACGCTTTCAGAAGTGTCGTCCACTTGAGGCCATTATGAGTAAACGGTTTGAAGAAGGATTAAATGAGGACATCAAGTTGTTTGTTGCGGTACTTGGATTAAAGGAATTTGTTGTGTTAGTAGAAAGGGCTTGTAAAGCCAAAGAATTATTAAAAGAGAAGAAGAAGTCTGAAACTGAGTCTCACGACTCTAGAAAGAGACAGTGGAATAAGTCATTCCAGTCTTCGTCCAAGAAGTCAAGAGATTTCCCTGCTCGATCAACTACTTCCACTGGATTTTCAAGGAAAGACAAGAGTAAACCGTATTCGGGGAACAAAGCACAGAAGGCTTCAGTTGCAAGTGTCGGGAATTTTAGGTTTGACAGGCTTGAATGTCCACAGTGTGGCAGACGTCATCTCGAAGAATGCCGAGCACATGGAAATGCATGTTTTAGATGTGGATCCCAAGACCATTTTATAAAAGATTGTCCAGAGATGATAAAAGAAGAGAGAACTCCAAACCTAAGATCCGAGAGTATAGTCAGAGGGAGACCACAAAGGAACCCGGGAAGTGGGGTAAGTGGAAGAGGTAACCCTCGAGAGCAGGCCACAAGACTTGAGGGTAGAGCACCTACAAGAACCTATGCCATTCACGCTCGCGAAGAGGCATCTTCCCCTGATGTTATTACGGGTACCTTTTCTCTTTACAATACCAAAGTTATTGCTTTAATAGATCCCGGATTCCCACACTCTTACATTTGTATGAAATTAGTATCCGAATTGAGTATGCCTATTGATACTACAGAATTTATGATTAAAGTGTCTAATCTTTAGGCATGAGTGTGTTGGTTGATAAAGTTTGTAAAGATTGTCCAATAATGATTAGAGGTCATTGCTTTAAAGCAAATCTTATGTTGTTACCATTTGATGAATTCGACCTCATTCTTGGTATGGACTGGTTGACTACCCATAAGATGATAGTTAATTGTGGGAAGAAATACATCGAGATGAGATGTGAGAATGGGGATACTCTTCATGTAGAATCAGATGAACCAGGTGGATCGCCGGTAATGATTTCTCATATGACGGTACAGAGATACATAAGAAAAGGGTATGAAGCCTATCTGGCCTTTGTGATGAATGACAAAGAAACAGAGCTAAAGATTGAGTCAGTACCGATAGTATGTGAGTACGTGGATGTTTTTCCCGAGGAATTACCAGGACTGCCACCAGTTAGAGAGGTTGAGTTCAGCATTGAGCTAGCTCCCGATACCGTACCTATATCCATTACTCCTTAGAGAATGGCTCCAACAAAGTTGAAAGAACTAAAAACACAATTGCAAGAGTTGACAGAAAAAGGTTTTGCAAGATCAAGTTGTTCACCATGGGGTGCTCCGATTTTGTTTGTGAAAAAGAAAGATGGTACCATGAGATTATGCATCGATTACCGTCAGCTTAATAAAGTGACAGTAAAGAGCAAGTATCCATTGCCTAGGATCGATGATTTGTTCGATCAATTGAAAGGAGCTGCTATGTTCTCCAAAATAGACTTGAGATCGGGGTACTACCAGCTGAGAGTAAAATATTCAGATATATCCAAGACTGCCTTTCGAACAAGGTATGAGCATTATGAATTTTTAGTCATGCCCTTTGGGTTGATCAATGCTCCGGTAGTATTCATGGATTTAATGAACCATATCTTTAGACCATATCTCGACAAGTTTGTGGTCATTTTTATTGACGACATACTGATTTATTCCCGAGATGAGAATGAGCATGCTAAGCACCTACAGACAGTTTTGCAGACTCTTCGAGAAAATTAGTTATATGCCAAGTTTAGTAAAAGCGAGTTTTGGCTCAAGGAAGTAGGATTTCTGGGACATATTGTCTCGAAAGATGGAGTTTGAGTAGATCCAAGTAAAATCTCGGCCATAATGGACTGGAAGCCACCGAAGAATGTCTCTGAGATTAGAAGTTTTCTAAGCCTAGCCGGCTATTACAAACGTTTCGTCAAGGGATTTTCCATGATTGCAGCCCCGATGAATAAATTGTTACAGAAAAATGTGAAGTTTGAGTGGACAGAAAGATGCCAACAAAGTTTCGAAAAACTGAAGACAATGTTGACAGAAGCTCCAGTTTTAGTACAACCTGAGTCGGGGAAAGAATTCATAATTTACAATGATGCATCCTTAAATGGATTAGGTTGTGTACTCATGCAAGAAGGCAAGGTGATTGCTTATGCCTCCAGACAGTTGAAGCCTCATGAGAAAAATTATCCGACGCATGATTTAGAGTTGCCTGCCATAGTCTTCGCTTTGAAGATTTGGAGACACCATTTAAAAATGTCAGATTTTTACTGATCATAAAAGTCTGAAGTATTTGATGACACAGAAAGAGCTGAACTTAAGACAACGGAGATGGTTAGAATTGATAAAAGATTACGAGTTGGTCATCAATTATCATCCAGGAAAGGCGAATGTGGTCGCTGATGCTTTGAGTAGGAAGTCCCTTTTTGTTTTAAGAGCATTGAATTCAAGAATGATTTTATCCGACGATGGTTCTATTTTAGCTGAGTTGAGAGCTAGACCAATGTTTCTTCAAGAGATCTTAGAGGCTCAGAAAGAAGATAGTGAAGTGCAATTCAAGAAAGCTCAGTGCGAGTCAGATGCTGAATCTGACTTTCGGACTAATTTTGATGGATACTTGATATTTAGAGACAGAATCTGTGTACCGAGAAAAGAGGAGCTTATTCAGAGAATTTTACATGAAGCACATAACGGATGTTTATCTATACATCCGAGCAGTACTAAGATGTATAATGATTTGAAGCAACGATTTTGGTGGCTGAAAATGAATAAAGACATTTTAGAGTTTGTTTCCAAGTGCATGATTTGCCAGCAAGTAAAGGCTTGAACATCAAGTACCTTCTGGTTTACTTTAGCCCATCTTGGTTCCCGAGTGGAAATGGGACCGTATTACTATGGATTTTGTGATGGGTTTACCGATGTCACCAAGCAAGAAAGATGTTATATGGGTTGTAGTTGATAGACTCACTAAGTCAGCCCATTTTATACCCGTACGAGTGGATTACTCACTTGACAAGTTGGCAAACTTGTATGTTTCAGAAATAGTAAGTCTTCACGGAATTCCCTTATCGATCATATCGGATAGAGATCCGAGATTCACATTCAGATTCTGGAAAAAGCTGCAAAAGCCTTGGGTACAAAGTTAAACTTTAGCACAACTTTTCATCCTCAAATTGACGGACAGTCAGAAAGAGTAATTCAAATACTAGAGGATATGCTCCGGTGTTGTGTTCTTGAATTTCAAGGCAGTTGGGAAAAGTTTCTCCCATTAATAGAATTTGCCTACAAAAATAGCTTTCAATCGAGCTTAAAGATGGTGCCTTATGAGGTTCTATATGGGCGTAAGTGCAGAACACCTTTGTTGTGGACTGAACTCAAGGAAAACCAATTTCACGGGGTTGATTTGGTTAGAGAAGTTGAAGAGAAAGTTAAAGTGATACGAGAATGTTTGAAAGCTCCATCAGATAGACAGAAATCCTATTCGGATTTAAAAAGAAAAGAGATAGAGTATCAAGTCGGGGATAAAGTTTGCTTGAAAGTGTCACCATGGAGAAAAGTCCTTAGATTTGGCCTGAAAGGCAAACTAAGCCCACGTTCCATCGGACCTTACAAGATCACTGAAAGAGTTGGGTCGGTAGCTTACTGCTTAGCTTTGCCGTCAGAATTAGAAAAGATACATGATGTGTTTCACGTGTCAATGTTGAGACGCTACCGATCAGATCCTTCACATGTAATTACCCCGTCAGAAATAGAGATTCTTCCTGACATGACATATGGTGATAAACCAATCAAGATTTTAGCTCAGGAAGTCAAGCAGTTATGAAATAAAAGTATTGCCTTAGTGAAAGTATTGTGGAAAAGACATGGAATAGAAGAAGCTACATGGGAACCAGAAGAGAGTATGAGAAACCAGTATCCCAACCTTTTTGCTGGTAAGATTTTCGAGGACGAAAATCCCTAAGTGGGGGAGAATTGTAACAGCCCGATTTAGGGCCTAGTCAGAATAGTGGTGCGAGACCACGAATATGAGGAGAAATTATGAGTTTTTAAAGTTTATGTTATGTTTGCATGCTAGTATAAAAGTTTCATGAAGCAATTTTATTAAATTGAGGTTGATTGGTCCAAAAAGGACTAAATTGCAAAAGTTACAAAATTTGAGTTTCTAGAAGCTTTTTGTATGAAATAGCTTTAGAATATGAATTATGAACCATTAAGTAACAATTTTCCCAAAATTTTATTTTTGGACAAAATTGGCCTTGAGATGGTATTATAGAAAATTTTAGTAATAACGGCATTTTGGTCATTTGTCTAATAAGTGATTAAAATAGGAAAAAGATGATAAAAATCTCATCATCTTCTTTCCCCCCATTGCCAAAAATTGAAGGAAGCCATAGCTAGGGTTCTTCAATTTTTCAAGCTTGCTAGTAAGTGCTCCTAAGCCCGGTTTTTGATATTATTCGTATTTTTAAAGCCCCAGTAGCATGAGTAAGCTATTTTTAGCTATTTGATGAGCTAAGATGCATGTTTAAAAATTTGCCCATGAGTGACATGTATGATAAATGATGTTTTATGGGAGTTTATGAGAGATTGATGTTAGATAAACATCTTTTTCTTAATGAATTTCATGAAAAATGATAGTATGTACCATTTTGTAAAAAGTTATAAAATTGGTCATACCTATTAGAAATAGAGAGAATTAATGATTGCTATAGTAGAGAAAATGATTCAGCTAAGCATAATGTTTAAGAAAGTTGCATGAAAATCATTTTACGAGCCTAGGGGCAAAAGTGCAAATATGAAAAAGTATAGGGGCAAATTAGTGATTTTGCCAAAGTATGAGTTATGAGTCAATTTAGTCAATATGATTGTTAAATGATCTATTTATGATTATAGATCAAGAAAAATGAAGCCCAGATCGAAATCGAGGCAAGAACAAAGTCGAGGACTAAATTGCATAACTACATACATTTTGAATATTGAGGTAAGTTTGTATGAGTTCTAAGCTTTATGATTTTATCATTTAATTGCTTAGTATAAAATACATTGTTATCATGAATGGTTTAATGTTATGTTAAACAAAGAAGTCAATAAGATTAAACAAGAGAAAGTCCCGAATGAAGATGAATTACCCGGAGATACGGTCTATTACATGAGATAAGAAAGTCCGTATAAGACCAAGCCAAGGCATGGCATCAACAATTAAGCAAGTTATCATGTAAGCCCAAAGACTCAAGCTTGGCATTGATCAAGTTATCAAGCAAGTTATCATGTAAGCCCAAGGACTCAAGCTTGGCATTGATCAAGTTATCAAGCAAGTTATCATGTAAGCCCAAGGACTCAAGCTTGGCATTGATCAAGTTATCAAGCAAGTTATCATGTAAGCCTAGGGACTCAAGATTGGCATTGATCAAGTTATCAAGCAAGTTATCATGTAAGTCCAAGGACTCAAGCTTGGCATTGAATAAGTTATCATGTAAGACCAAGGCAAGCTTGGCATTGATTCAAGAAGAGATCTTCCATATAAGTCCATATCTAGAGTATGGCATTGACATGAAGTACATGACAAGAGATCTAGTATTCTCGGTAATTCATAGAAATTCATCGGGCAAATGAGTAAGCTAAAATGTGAAAACAAGAATGTTAAGAAAGCATAGCTATTACCACGTTGAAATTGAATATTATTCATGTTATGAATGATGAGTTAGAAAACATAATTATTATGTTTAAGTATGCTGATCAATGTGATCAAGTGATACAGGTACCTTATTACCTTACAAGTATGAGATTAGTAAGTACCATGAGACGAGTAAGAATCATGTATGAGTAAGTAAGGTTTATAGATGAGATAATGATACCATTCTTATGTCAAATGGTTTATCTGAAGCAAGTTTATTTATTATGTGTTATACATGCAAACTTACTAAGCTAAATGCTTACGTCTTTGATTGTTTCTTTCTATGTAGTCCCGCTGAGCTAATTTGTGGATCAATGGAGTCGGAGCTCGTAGCACACTATCGACCCTTATTTTGGTATAGACAAATTATATTACTATGTATGGCATGTATAGGAATCATTCATTTTGAGAACATGTTTTGTGTAATGCCATTGTATAGGCCATCAAGTTTTTATTCTTTTGTATATGGCTAAGTGGTTGGCCAAACTTGTTTAAGTTGTTTGTATATGATATCAATGAAATACATAATATTATTCATGAAAACATGTTATTAATGAATTGTATCGTTTTGAGTTGGGTTGATGTTAATTTCAGGGAGGCAAATGGCTTGGTAAATAGCCTCTAGTTGCCTACACGGTTAGACACACGGGCGTGTGTCTAGACCGTGTTAACCCTGCACCTTAATGTTTTAAATAAAGTTAAACCACGGTCATTTTACATGGCCGTGTGTAGGGACCGTGTAAGACACAAGTTCAAAGCATGGGCGTGTGCCCAGGCCATGTGGTTGAAGTCAGTAGCTTCACACGGTTGGTAGACACGAGCGTGTCAAGGTCGTGTGAATAAAGTCAGTAACCTCCCACGGATGTAGACATTGGCGTGTCTATGGGTACACGGGCATGTTTCTAAGTAACAGGGGCGTGTGAACCCTGCTTCCAAGTTGAGTGTTAGATGGAGCGTCCAAAAGAGTTCGGATAATTGTTAAAGGCCTCATAGGCCCATAATATGCATGTTATGATCAAGAAAGAAAAGTTTTAAGTTGGTTCAAAATTTTACAGCCCATAATACATGTTTAAATGAGTTTAAGCATGGTAATGCCTCGTATCCAGTCCTAGCATCGGTCTCGGGTATAGGGTGTTACATTTTTCTTTTACTCAATCTAAGTACTATGTATGATAAATTTTAAAAGAGTTAAAATAATAAAACTAAATTGGAAAAACTAAAGAAATAAGGTAAAATACAAATCTTGATCGTTTTTTTGTTTAAGGCATGTAAGAAAACTTTAAGGGCTTTTTTTTAGCAAAGAGGTGTTGAGTTAAGGATGAGGTTGAACAACCAAACCTAGGCTGTAATGCCAAATGATTTGAAAACCCAAAATTGAATTTTAAGAGCTCATACAATCAACTTGAAATAAATTGAATGAAAATAAACTTTCCTAGAAAATAAGAAAACCATGAAAACACAAAAATTTAAGACCTTTAAGAACCTAAAACTTCAATAGGCAATGCTAAGATTCAATGCAAAATTTCCAAAATAAAAAATTATAAAAATAAGCAAAGATGGAATGTAACTGCCCGACTTAGACTCTAGTCGGAACAATGGTTTTGAGACCACAAATCTGAGGTCGTAAAAATATTTTAATATTATTTTTGGTGTTTACCGTATGTGATTAAGCATGTGTGAAATTTCTGTGTGAAAATTTTATCAATTGTATGCTTAATTAGCAAAAATGACTTAATCCCATAAAATGTAAAAGCTTTGTGCTGATTGTTAAAGTACTCATTTGGCATGGCTTCATAACGGGGAAGTCCTTATGTTGTAATTAGAACTTTGATAGTGAATATGGACAAAAATGGGCTTATATTAGTTGATTTTAAATGTTATAAATTAAGGGTAAAATGGTAAAATGTCAATTTAGTAATATTAAACAAAACAAAAACATTTGGTGGCCATTTTTCATCCATCTTCGACCAAAATAAGAACCAAAGAAGAGAGTTTGAAGCTTTGATGTTTTCGGCTAGGGCTTAGCTTAATTGAGACCAAGAAAGGAGGGATTCGGATCGAGATTGAGGCAAAGATAAAGTACTTGATTAATCGGTTAGTTTCAATATTTCAACATCCGAGGTAAGTTCGGATATAATACGTGTTTTTTAAACTATGTTTAATTGCTATGAAATGAATAGTTATGTGATTATTGAATTTGAAATATAATGTGTGGGATCGAGATAGTTGGCACTAAGTGTGCTTATTTGGAAATGTGATTGTAACACCTCTTACCCGTATCTTGTACCGGAATCGGCACGAGGCATTACCTGACTCGACTCACTTGGTCATATAACTTTGAGTTAGCAATTTCATTTCCAAATTCAAAGATTTTCAATCTTTCATCTAACTTCTTTATAATGGGCCTATAGGGCCCTGTACTAACCACAGGAAAATATCGGACATAAATCGAAAACTTTGACACATTTAGAAAAATGTCACCTAAATAGGGGTCACACGCCCGTGGACTAGATGACATGCCCGTGTATCATCTTACACGCCCGTGTTCAACGCCCGTGGTCGACACTGACTTGAGTCACATGACCTGGACACACGCCCATATGGCTGGACCGTGGTCGCCTCTGATTAATCCACACGGCCTGGGCATGCCCGTGTGCTTCAACCGTATGACAATTCAAATTCCAATTTCAAGATCCAGACTTCACACGGCCTGGGCACACACCCATGGCTTGATCGTGTGTCACACACGGCCTAGACACACGCCCGTGTGCCTACCCATGTGGACAAGAACAAGGCTATTTGCCAAGCTCTTTGCACCCCTATAGCTTACACTACGTGAATCCATTCAACATACTAATAAACATCACATAATTTCAATATGAACTTCCATAGATAATTTTGTAATTTCATAAATGATAAGGTGAGCCATCAACCATGGCAATATACAAAATAGTTATATTAACAAGGACCAATACATTTTGGCCAAAATGACAAAATATCCTAACTAGTTTAACCCCTATACATGCCATGTACAAAATCATTAAGTCTAGGTATACCGAGTGAGCTGATAGTGTGGGCGATCGTCTGAATATTTTCGTATCTCGGCTTGGCTCTTAAACTTTATAAAAAAAGGGAAAAATAGAAGGGGGAGTAAGATTTAAGCTTAGTAAGTTTACATGTAAACAATATAATATTATAACATGTATTAAACAATTACATAGCATTACATACTAAGCAAGAAACAATCTACATTTATGATCATGCTTACTCATTTTCTCCATTCCCACATTCCAACCATATCACAAGCTTAATGCATACATTCATTAACAGGTTCCCCTACACTTGGCATCACAAAGTCACATAATACAACATATCACTATCTCTAATTCCATTACTTATAGTCAAATTACTCGGTGGTTTCGCACTTAGCCCACCAACAACCTTTATTAGGGTGGTATTGTAGATAGCCCACCAAAAAGATTAATTACGGTGGTATCGCACATAGCCCACCAAATGATGAATAGATGATGGTATCGCACATTGCCCATCATAATTAAGCAACAAGGTGGTATCGCACTTAGCCTACCAACAAGTGTCGTCATTACACATTTATATGACTATTTCATCGTTCACACAGTATTTATTCAATGACTACCACATTCAATCCATTTGAACCACACATGTTCCCAATCATGCCATACACTAATTAGCAACATAATGTTTACACAAATATGCATTGTTTACACATAAACTTACCTCAGTGCAAAAAGTGTTAACTAACGATTTAATCTGACACCTTGCCTTTTCCACGGTCAAGGTTGATTACACACTCTTCTTGATCTAATTACAATGAAATTCAATTTGTTTAGATCATCCTATGATCATAATACATCAAAATCTATACTTGGGCAAAAATGACCATTTTGCCCTTATATTATGGCAAAATTATGATTTTGCCCCTAGGCTCATAATTTATTTTTCAACACATTTTCTCAATAAACAAGTCTAGATGAACATTTATTTCTCTTACAACTACTCACCATTCTTACCATTTCATGCATTTATGACACAAATTCATTCTTTGCATTTAAGTCCTATTTAGGTGCTTTCATGTAAACACCTTTCACAAAAGTTGTTTCTCATCTCTCTAACATTCATTTTATTTAATAAAAACTCTGTTAACAACATAAATACTCTCATGGCAAGTCGTTAGACTTCCCACCATATTGCAATTTAGTCCCCTCATTAGCTAACTTAAGCTTCGGGGGTTCCAAAAACACAAAAATCACCGAGAAAGACCTCTAAAATCACTTACTTGTAGGGAGATAACTTGGCTGAAATTTTAAAGCATTCAAAACCCCTCTAAGCTTAAAACTTTCAGTGGAGGTGAATAGTGAATAGTGAAAGATGATATCTTTCCAATTTAGCATTTTTTATTCATCTTTTATCACCTAATGTCACCAAATTTGACTAAAATTAATGCTCTTCTCCCCCTAGCTTCCTATGGCCGGCCAACACTCTCAATATGGCCTAATTGCACTTTAAGGACCTTCAATTTAATATTCTATTGCTATTAGACACCTCTACCTTGTAAAATAGAACTTTCGTACTTTATGCAATTTAGTCCTTTTTTGCAATTGTGCAATCAATCGTTAAAATTAAGGTACCAAAATTCTCATGCATCCCTATAAACATGTTATGACACATAAAATAATATCAAAATAATTTTCCTCAACCTCGGATTAGTGGTCTCAAAACCACTGTTCTAACTAGCTCTAAAACCGGGCTGTTACAACTCTCCCCCTCTTTAAAGATTTTCGTCCTCGAAAATCTTACCGGTAAAGAGGTTTGGATATTGCTCTCTCATGGCTTCCTCCGGTTCCCACGTAGCCTCTTCTACACCGTGTTTTTTCCACAACACTTTTACTAAGGCTTTGTCCTTATTCCTCAATTGTTTCACTTCTCGAGCCAAGATTTTAATCGACTCTTCCTCATATGTCATATCCAGTCGTATCTCAATTTCTGTTGGAGGAATCACATGCGAAGGATCGGAGCAATAACGCCTTAACATTGATACATGGAATACATTGTGAATTTTCTCTAATTCTACCGGTAAAGCCAACTGATATGCCACTGGCCCAGTCCTTTCGGTAATCTCATACGGACCTATGAATCTCGGACTCAATTTACCTTTTAGATCAAATCTCAATATTTTCTTCCACGGCGACACTTTCAGAAATACCTTGTCGCCCATTTAAAACTCAATTTCTTTTCTTTTCAAATCCGCGTATGACTTTTGTCGGTCCGAAGCAGCCTTCAGACTATCCCGGATCACTTTCACTTTCTCCTTAGTCTCTTTAACTAAATCAATCCCATGAATTCGCTTCTCACTCAGCTCGGTCCAATACAAGGGAGTTCGACACTTACGACCATATAAGGCTTCATACGGTGCCATGTGTATGCTCGACTGATAACTATTATTGTAAACAAATTCGACCAAGGGTAGATATCTTTCCCAACTAGCTTCGAACTCTAACACACAGCATCGGAACATATCCTCAAGAACTTGGATTACTCTCTTAGATTAACCATCAGTTTGAGGATGAAATGCAGTACTAAAATTCAATCTTGTATCCAAGGCCTCCTGTAACTCCTTCCAAAACCTCGAAGTAAATCTCGAGTCTCTGTCTGAGATAATAGATACAGGCACTCCATGAAATCTTACTACTTCTGCAATATACAACTCGGCTAACTTTTCTAGTGAATAATCAATACACACAGGTATAAAAGGAGTCGACTTCGTTAATCTATCAACAATAACCCACACAACATCTTTCTTCTTTGGAGTCATAGGCAAGCCCGTGACAAAACCCATTCAACATACTAATAAACATCTCATAATTTTAATATGAACTTCCATAGATAATTTTGTAATTTTGAAAATGATAAGGTGAGCCATCAACTATGGCAATATAAAAAATATTTATATTAACAAGGGCCAATACATTTTGGCCAAAATGACAAAATATCCTAACTAGTCTAGCCCCTATACATGCCATGTACTAAATCATTAAGTCTAGGTATACCGAGGTGAGCTGATAGCGTGGGCGATCTTCTGAATATCTTCGTATCTCGGCTTGGCTCTTAAACTCTATAAAACAAGGGAAAAAAAGAAGGGGTTTCACACTTGGCATCACAAAGTCACATAATACAACACATCACTATCTCTAATTCCATTACTCATAGTCAAATTACTCGGTGGTTTCGCACTTAGCCCACCAACAGCCTTTATTAGGGTGGTATCGCACATAGCCCACCAAAAAGATTAGTTACAGTGGTATCGCACATAGCCCACCAAATGATGAATAGATGATGGTATCACACATAGCCCATCATAATTAAGCAACAAGGTGGTATCGCACTTAGCCCACCAACAAGTGTCGTCATTACACATTTATATGACTATTTCATCGTTCACACAGTAATTATTCAATGACTACCACATTCAATCCATTTGAACCACACATGTTCTCAATCATGCCATACACTAATTAGCAATATAATGTTTACACAAATATGCATTGTTTACACATAAACTTACCTCGGTGCAAAAAGTGTTAACTAACGATTTAATCCGTCACCTTGCCTTTTCCACGGTTAAGGTTGATTCCACGCTCTTCTTGATCTATAAAAATGAAATTAAATTCATTTAGATCATCCTATGATCATAATACATCAAAATCTATACTTGGGAAAAAAATGACCATTTTGCCCTTATACTATAGAAAAATTACGATTTTGCCCCTAGGCTCGTAATTTATTTTTCAACACATTTTCTCAATAAACAAGTATAGCTGGACATTTATTTCTCTTACAACTACTCACCATTCTTACCATTTCATGCATTTATGACACAAATTCATTCTTTGCATTTAAGTCCTATTTAGGTGTTTTCATGCAAACACCTTTCACAAAAGTTGTTTCTCATCTCTCTAACATTCATTTTCTTTAATAAAAACTCAGTTAAAAACATAAATACTCTCATGAAAAGTCCTTAGACTTTCCACCATATTGCAATTTAGTCCCTTCATTAGCTAACTTAAGATTTGAGGGTTCCAAAAACACAAAAATCACCAAGAAAGACCTCTAAAATCACTTACTTGTAGGGAGATAACTTTGCTGAAGTTTTAAAGCATTCAAAACCCCTCTAAGCTTGAAATATTTGGTGGAGGTGAAGAGTGAATAGTGAAAGATGATATCTTTCCTATTTAGCATTTTTTTATTCATCTTTTATCACCTAATGTCACCAAATTTGACTAAAATTAATGCTCTTGTCCCCCTAGCTTCTTATGGCCGGCCAACACTCTCAATATGGCCTAATTTCACTTTAAGGACCTTCAATTTAATATTCTATGGCTATTAGACACCTCTACCTTGTAAAATAGAACTTTCGTACTTTATGCGATTTAGTCCTTTTTCGCAATTATGCAATCAATCGTTAAAATTAAGGTACCAAAATTCTCATGCATCCCTATAAACATGTTACGACACATAAAATAATATCAAAATAATTTTCCTCAACCTCGGATTAGTGGTCTCGAAACCACTGTTTCGACCAGCCCCAAAATCGGGCTGTTACAGTGATTAAGATGATTTGCACTGTGTGTGCGAAATAATAGAAGCTTCGGCCTTGTAGTTGGCACTGGGTGTGCGATACCAAATTACATTTGGTTTTGTATTGAGGCACTAAGTGTGCGATATTATTCCAGTTTCAACTATGAATTGGGCACTTAGTTTGCGATTGTATTGAATAGATAGTGAACAGTGGATAAGGTGCAATATCAAGCTTGGATTAGTAAGATCATTAGTCAACTAAGTGCTGGCGAAGGTATGTTTCGATCCTATGTGGTTGATGATATTGTTCAAGGTTGAATAAATGAACATAGAGTATATGGATGAGGATGATATTGTTCTTAGTTGTGAATCTATCTATGTGATGGTTTAAATATGATTCAATGTTGTATTATTAAATATGATGTATTATATTATGATCATACTAAGCTCTTAAGCTTACTGTGTGATTTGTTTCTCTGTTTTACAGTGTCAGTAAAGCTAGCTCAGATCCGGGGATCGTCAGCTTTTCTATCACACTATCGGCTAACTATTCTGGTACTTTTGAAGCATGTGTATATTTTAAATATGGCATGCATAGGCTTGGTAATGTGGCATGTTTTGTAGTAAATGATCCTTATCATGTGATATGGCTTGAGGATTGAATAATGTTGGTATGAATGTGTAGGGTTATATGAGAGATGAATATGGTATGATTCATGTTTAACTGGTTGATGAAAGTTATGGTTTGAATGTGAAATATGGTATGGTATATATGATGATTAACCTATATGATTGGGATGTGAAATTGGTTGAGTTGGATGGGCATATTTGGGTAGAAATGATGTTTGGTTAGTAAATGGTTTAGATGATGATTAAATGGTGCATATATTGGTATGATTGAGTGCCATTTGTGGTATAAATGCTTGTAAAATGAGGCTTGTAGGTTAACCCAAGTGTGGATGCTAAGATTGGCCTTGAAAATGGCCTATAATTGCCCACACGGTTGAGCACACGGGCGTGTGGCTCGACTGTGTTCTTCAAGGTTGAAATCTGATTCAAGTCAATAGCGACCACGGGCTGGACACACGGGCGTGTGACTGGCTGTGTGGTACAAGTTAGTGTCGACCATGGGTGAGGCACACAGCCGTGTCTCAGGCCGTGTGGACAAGTCAGTATGTATGCCTTGTTTTGACACAGCTTGGACACACGGGGTTGTCCGAGGCTATGTGCCTACCCACACGGGCGTGTGACCTCTGTAACTTAGAAAAATGTTTAAATTTTAGAAATTTTCGCATGTATTCGATTTAGTCCCGACCCCATTTTAGCATGTTTTTAGGGTCTCATAGACCTCAATAAGGGACTATATGTTTATATTTGAATATGTTTGATGATGATTGACTTTGTGTTGTGAAGTGGATGTGAAATGTTATGAAATGTTACGATTGATTGATAATGCCTCTTAACCCTATTCCAGCGATGATTACGGGTTAAGGGATGTTACATTTTATTGGTATCAGAGCTACAAATTAGTCGATTCTCAGACTAACGTAGCGCGTGTAAGTTTAGCTATACATACCATATATATAATTGCGATAGTGTGATGAATCCTGACAGCTAAAAATATGTTTTCATATAGTAATGGATCCTGATCGAGCAGTTGCTGACGATGTAGAGAGTAACGCGCCTGCTCCCACTCAAGAGACAGCGCCGGCCACATCTAGGCCGAATGATAGTAGTGATGGAGGAGAGGCTAAGCAAGCCTTTTTTCGAATGATGAGTGACTAGTTTTCGGAGTTCATTCAAATGAATCCTGCTACTCCACAACCTCTACCCCTAAAAGTAACGGTTGTGCCACAAGTTACAAATCCGATTCGATTGAATAAACCTCCTGTGGATAAAATCTATAAGTACGGGGCTGAAGAGTTTAGGGCCACAGCTTATGATGATGCCGAACGAGCTGAGTTTTGGCTCGAGAATACAATTTGAGTGTTCGATGAGATGTTGTTGACCTCTGATGAATGCATTAAATGTACAGTTTCTTTGTTGAGAGATACGGCTTATAACTGGTGGGAAACGTTGATTTCTGTGGTTCTAAGAGAGAGGATTACCTGGGACTTCTTTCAAGTTGAATTCTGAAAGAAATATATTAGTCAATGATTTATAGATAAGAAACGCAAAGAATTCCTCGAGTTGAAATAAGGTTGCATGTCTATTACTGAGTACGAGCAGGAATTTGTGAGATTGAGCCAGCACGCACGGGAATGTGTTTCAACTGAAGCTGCTATGTGCAAACATTTCATAGAAGGGTTGAATGAGGATATTAAGTTGTTGGTTGGGATACTTGACATAAATAATTTTATTGTGTTAGTTGAAAGAGCCTGCAAAGCTGAGGAGCTCAATAATGAAAAGAAGAAAGCTGATTCTGAAGCTCGTGATGAAAGAAATAGGTCGATGAGTAAGTTTTCTCAACCTTCGACGAAGAGATTTAGAGATGAAAGCAATCGTTCAAATGCTTCATTGGACATTCGAGTAGAGATCATGCAAGACAAAGTTTTGGTTCACGAACTCAAGCTCCAATTGAATCAAGTGTTGGAAGTGTCAAAAGCAACAAGCCTGAGTGTAAATAGTGTGGAAGACGACATGTTGGAGAATGCTGTTGCAAGTACAACAATAGAACTTGCTACAAATGTGGATCACGAGATCATTTTATTCGAGACTGCCTAAAGTTAACTGAGAGAAGAAAAGGTTCAAAGTACGAGACCGAGTAATATGACGGCTAGGGGTAGACCACCCAGAAACACTGGGAATGTGAGTGGAAGTCCAAGAGGGACTATCGGTACAGCTGTGAGATCAGAGACGAGAGCACCTTCCCGAGCCTATGCTATACACGCACGAGAGGAAGCATCATCTTCAGACGTCGTCACTAGTGCTTTTACTCTAGTTGATATTGATGTGATTGCATTAATAGATCTAGGTTCTACTCATTCCTATGTGTATGTGAATCTAGTATCAAGTAAGACTCTACCTGTTGAGTCTACTGAATTTGTTATTAGAGTATCGAACCCCTTAGGCAAGTGTTATTAGAGTCCATTGATGTTTCGGGATGTTTATTTTCCGACTAACTTGATGTTGCTACCATTTAATGAATTTGATATAATTCTGCGTATGGATTGGATCACTTTACATAATGCTATTGTGAATTGTAAATGAAATAGTATTGAATTGAGAACTCAGAATGGTGAGATAGTTCGAATTGAATCAAGTGATTTGAATGGGTTACCAGCTATTGTGCCTGCAATGAAAGCTTTGAACTATGTGAAAAAGGGTTGCGAAGCTTATCTGGCATATGTGATTGATACAAAAGTAACAGAAAAGAAAGTTGAATATGTGCCTATGGTTTGTGAATTCCCTGATGTGTTTCCTGAAGAGTTACTGGGATTACCTCCAATACGAGAAGTTGAATTTGGAATTGAATTAGTGCCGGGGACTACTCCTATCTCAATAGCTCTGTATAGAATGGCACCAATGGAATTGAAAGAGTTGAAATCTCAGTTGCAAGAGTTGAACTGATAGAGGATTTGCACGACCAAGTTTCTCGCCCTGGGATGCTCCTGTGTTGTTTGTGAAAAAGAAAGACGGCACTATGAGGATGTGTATTGATCACCGACAGTTGAACAAAGTGACGATAAAGAATAAGTATCCTCTGTCTAGAATTGACGATTTGTTTGATCAGCTAATAGGAGCCATAGTGTTTTCTAAGATAGACTTGAGATCGGGCTACTACCAGCTACGAGTCAAAGAGTTAGATGTACCGAAGACTGCTTTCAGAATGAGGTATGGACATTATGAATTTTTAGTTATGCTTTTTGGACTAACGAATGCTCCTGCAGTGTTTATAGATTTGATGAATCGGATATTCAGACCGTATTTAGATCGATTTATCATGGTATTTATCGATGATATTCTGATTTATTCCTATAATGAGATGCAACATGCCGATCATTTGAGAATTGTGCTACAGACTCTGCATGAGAAACAATTGTATGCAAAATTCAGCAAATGTGAGTTTTGGTTTCGTGACGTTGGTTTTCTGGGGCATATTGTATCAGATGCGGGAATACAAGTTGATCTGAGTAAGATCTTAGCTATTTTAGAATGGAAGCCTACGAGAAATGTGTCTGAAGTCCATAGTTTTCTGGGACTAGCGGGATATTATAGGCGGTTTGTGAAAGGCTTCTCGATGATTGCAACTCCGTTGACGTAGTTGCTATAAAAAGATGTTAAATTTGAGTGGTCAAAAAAATGCCAATAGAGTTTTGAATAGTTGAAAGCGTTGTTGATAGAGGCGCTAGTGTTAGTTCAACCTGAATCGGGCAAAGAAATCATAGTTTATAGTGATGCATCGTTGAATGGTTTGGGTTGTGTGCTGATGCAAGAAGGCAAGGTCATCGCTTATGCTTTGAGACAGTTAAAGTTGCATGAAAAGAACTGTCCGACGCACGACCTTGAATTAGCTATGATTGTGTTTGCATTGAAGATTTGGCGTCACTACCTATTTGGTGAGAAATGTCATATTTATACCGATCACAAGAGCTTGAAGTACTTGATGACTCAGAAAGAATTGAATTTGTGATAGAGAAGATGGTTAGAATTGTTGAAAGACTACGAGCTTGTGATAGATTATCATCCGGGCAAAGTTAATGTTGTTGCTGATGCCTTGAATCGAAAGTCTTTATGTGCCTTGTGAGCTATGAATACTCAGATAGATCTATGTGGTGAGGATTTAGTTTTGGCTGAGTTGAAAGTAAGGTCGATGTTCGTACGTCTGATTTGTGATGCCTAGAAAAGTGATGTTGAAATGATGGCTAAACGAGCTCAATGTGATTTGAATTCCGATTCAGAATATCGAGTTGATAGTGATGATTGTTTGAGATTCAGAGATCGAATTTCTGTTCCAAAGAATTCAGAGTTGATTCAATTGATTTTGAATGAAGCTCACAATAACCGTTTGACTGTTCACCTTGGGAGTACAAAAATGTAATGATTTAAAACAATTTTATTGGTGGCATGGTATGAAAAGAGACATCTCTAACTTTGTGTCGAAGTGTTTAGTTTGTTAGTAAGTTAAAACGAAACATCAGGTTCCATCCAGTTTGTTACACCTGTTTTTCGGCTAACCTGAAGTTGATACCATTCGATGAATTTGATATAATTCTGGGTATGGATTGGATCATTTTACATAATGCTATTGTGAATTGTAAACGAAAGAGCATTGAATTGAGAAGTCAGAATGGTGAGATAATTCGAATTGAATCCAGTGATTTGAATGGGTTACCAGCTGTTGTGTCTGCAATGAAAGCTTTGAACTATGTGAAAAAGGGTTGCGAAGCTTATCTGGCATATGTGATTGATATAAAAGTGACATAAAAGAAAGTTGAATCTGTGCCTGTGGTTTGTGAATTCCCTGATGTGTTTCCTAAAGAGTTACCAGGATTACCTCCAATACGAGAAGTAGAATTTGGAATTGAATTAGTGCTGGGGACTACTCCTATCTCAATAGCTCTATATAGAATGGCACCAACGAAATTGAAAGAGTTGAAATTTCAGTTGCAAGAGTTGAATGATAGAGGATTTGCACGACCGAGTTTTTCGCCCTGGGGTGCTCCTGCGTTGTTTGTGAAAAAGGAAGACGGCACTATGAGGATGTGTATTGATTACCGACTGTTGAACAAAGTGACGATAAAGAATAAGTATCCTCTGCCCAGAATTGATGATTTCTTTGATCAGCTAATAGGAGCCACAGTGTTTTCTAAAATAGACTTGAGATCAGGCTACTACCAGCTACGAGTCAAAGAGTCAGATGTACCAAAGACTGCTTTCAGAACGAGGTACGGTCATTATGAATTTTTTGTTATGCTTTTTGGACTAACGAATGCTCCTGCAGTGTTTATGGATTTGATGAATCGGATATTCAGACCGTATTTGGATCGATTTGTCGTGGTATTTATCGATGATATTCTGATTTATTCCTGTGAAGAGACACAACATGCCGATCATTTGAGAATTGCGTTACAGATTCTGCGTGAAAAACAATTGTATGCAAAATTCAGCAATTGTGAGTTTTGGTTGCGTGAGGTTGGTTTTCTGGGGCATATTGTATCAGCTGCGGAAATATGAATTGATGGATATAAAAGACGAATGAGAATTAGATTGCATGAATTACATTCCATAGTAAGTATATTTTATCGAGAATGTATGAGATAACTTATGACTAATTTAATTTCTTAGGATTATTATTTAATTGGATGAATAAATTAAACAATTGAGTCTAAATTGAAAATTAAATTATGTAGTCATTGTCGTTTATTTATATTTGAATAATTAAATAAATTTGCATATAAATTCTAATACAATAAAGTCACAACGATTTTAATGGAATTAGAATTGAGTTGTGTAAATTATTTACTTAAAATTGATTGGTTAAACTATTTTATTTAATAATTAATTTGGAGAAATATTAAATTATTTAATTAATTAAATATTAAATCTTGGTTTTTCTTATTTATAGAAAAAATCTTGAAAAGTGAATCGGATTCGACTAGACCAGTAGACGATAGCATGCCACGGTAATGAGAGTAATTTCCCATGTATATCGCCAACTTTGTACCTTTGTAAAGTCCTACTTGGACTAAAACTCCCCTACCTTAATTAAGTATGAACTCTGAATGGGAATTAAACTCTTGTGTATACCCTTTAGAAATACCTAGCCAAAATTTATATGCATCATTTTGTTAGGGAAAACTCTGAAGAAGGTTATTGAAAGTATATTTAAGTAAATTTTTTTTATACTCAAACAAATCCTATTTTTATTGAGTTTGAATTTTAAATTTGTGAGAATAATAATTGTAATTCCTAGAGATTTTAATTCATATCTAGAAGTTGAATTTTCCATTTTAGGATACATAGAGATTTCGACTTTTACCTCTTTTGAAGTTTCAAATTTTTTCTTGTGTAAAGCTCCTTCAGTTAGTGTCAACTTCCTAAGCATCTAAAAATTTGAGAATAATAAAGAAGATTATTCAATTGAAAACTTTAGATTCCATTTGAGTTAATCAGAAAATCTAAACACTTTCTCGTAACTTTTTATAATTTGGATATACCTCCCGAGCCTTGGAACACATGTACTATTTTATCAAATTTATTACGCGATAAAAATCATTTTCAATTTCTTTTAAAAAATTCTGCTAGGTCAACTCTTATATGTTTTCTGAACACTTTTCTAATAGATAAAAAGCAATACATAACAGGAAATATGTAGAAAGTGACACACATCATTCATTACATCCCAATACACATGCAAAAATTTGTAATGACTCAACTTTCGAAACCTATGAACCGACACCATTTTAAGAAGCATACAGAAAGTGCTATATCATTAGAGAGAAGACTTCAAAAAAAGACCCCTTAATTCTCTAGACATCTTCCTCTTTATCATTAAAACCCCTTTAAAAACTTTCCGCGTGTCTACTATGTGAACAGCCACAAGCCCTCCAATCTTCATCTTAACCTATTTCCATAAATAATGTTATTTGTTTAATTTTGATATATACAAAAAAAAAAAATCATTAGAAACTTCTATTGAAATTCTTCCTAATATCGTTATTCAATAAACTTCGTGGTTGTTCAAGTTAAATTCGAAATTTTATGGTTAAATTTAGATCTTGAAAGAGAAATTATGAGTTGAAGACTTTTCAAATAGGTAGTGGATGAAGAACCAACCAAGTGTCATCGTCCAATCCACTTGGGCAGCATAATTTTGAGTCATAGATGATTTTACATGTCATGTTATTCAATTAACAAAAGGAATTCCCAACTTCCATGAGCAATAATAATGAGATGACTTTCGATGTTGCCGTATGTGTGGATCCTTCTTTAGAGTTCAGTCCTCATATTTGGGCAAGGTTCAAGAAAGGCCGATTTCCCAAAATTCCAAAGTGGATAGTGACAGTATATCACAGTTCCTTTTGGTATGTCTAGGATATATAAATTATTAAAATTTAAAATTTAAAATTTGTCATCTTGTTTATATGAGACCACCTACAAGGGTTGCATGTTGGCCTATTAATCTCGGGCGACAAAACTAGAAACCAAAATATTGGGTATCTAAGCGGTAGACCAAGTCAAAAGGTTCATTTGAATAGAACCACGATGTTAATGGTGAAATTAGAATCAATGATTTAATATGTATTTTGATTCAATTGAAAATAAAAAAAAAATCATAAAAGATGTATAATAAAAAATTAATTGAAGTTCATAATTGAGTTGATGTCATAAATCATTCAAACACTAACTTGATTAAAAAAATTAATTTGATGTACTTTCATATTTAAAATAAGTTATCTTACTCGATATTACTTATCTTTTTATTTTACAAGCCCAATAAAAATATACATATGATACAATTTGAACCTATGTCAATTGTATTAGTAAAACTTTAAATTCACCATTAGAACAAAGTTTTATTTTGATTGTTTTTATTATGCACATTTTATTACATCCATCAATTGTGTGTTTTAAATATGTAATTTTTACACATTTGTATGTGATAAAATTTCTAATTTGAAATAGAATAAATATAATTTTTTAATAAAAATAAATAAAACAAAGCCAAAAAATAAAAAAAGAAAACCATAGATTTAAAATAGAATAAATATATTTTATAAACTGAAGTAATTTATTCCTTGCTAAAATAATAGCGGATTTAGAAATTTTTTGTCTTATTGTCGATATACGTAAGTTAACAATTATTGCAGAACTACTGGTATTGATTGTAGATAATTTAAAATTTGACGAATTTAATTAACAGGAAGATTTTTTTTAATTAAAGAATTTAATTTGAAAAAAAGCGAAAAAAAACTTTTAAGGATTATGTAAAATTATAGTTTGAAACATATTTTAAATAATTAAATTTGAAGATTTTATTCAATAAAAAGATTTTTCCTGTAATTAAAAAATAAATCAAAATAAAGTTCAAATAATCTTAGTAAATATATTAAATAATTAAATTGGAAGATTGTATCCAACAGTAATATTAATTTAATAAACTTAAAAAGTAAAATTATAAAGTAAGTGGTGTTTTTCTATGTTATGAGAATGTGATTGTTGGTAATGTGATTGTCGAGAATGTTACTTTACAACATTTAATATACATTGGAATGTGTTGAGTAAAATATCAAAAAAGTTACATTATCACATTTGGTTTATTAAGTAATTTCCTAGGAATATAATGATGATTTACGAATTTACCTTTATTAAATAAAAACAATATTCACATATTTAATTTTTATAATAAACTTTATTCTTAACAAATATTTGAATTAAATATTATTAAATAAAATTTAATTGATAGTTTTTAATTTTTTTAAATTTTAATTGAAAGCAAAGCTATTTCAAATTTGTCTTGCATATATTTTTAATATAATAATGCATATATAAAATTAAGTACATATAAAACATTTTTTGGAACAAATTAAAAAAAATACTTGAAATCACGTTTTGTTTTAACTAAAAGCTAACCTAAAAACTATAAATAATTTAAGGGTAAATCATGCAAAAAGGTTATGATCAAATTAGTTTTAGAGCTAAACCTAAACCTTAATTTTTTTTTCCTATTGCTCGTAAAAATTCATAAAGATTATAATAAAATTGAAAATAAATATAATATGAACAATATACTATATAGATGATTATAAATGCATGTGAAAATAAAATTGGGAAAAAAAACTTACTTGCGAAGAACCCGTTGAAGTAATAGAAAAAAATCAAGTAGGAGAAAGGCAAAAGGAGACAATATTTATTTTTATATTTATTAATAGACTAATACCTTAAATCGATATAAAGTAGGTTTGATTTTATCTTAATATTTTTTTAACTTTTTAATTTACACAGGAAAGTAACTTTCCCAAATTTTATTATAGAAATCACATTTTCATATTTATAGAAAAGTAACTGCCATAAAAAAGCTAGATTTCAAGAAAAGTAAATAAAAATTGACACCCCAAATATTGAAATTATTTTCAAACTGATTAAATAAGAAGAAAAGTGATTTTTTTATTATAACAAATGCTACATAATATTAGTTAAAATATTTTTTTTTTTGAATGAAAGTTCAAATATATTGAATCATTTAAATAGGAAATAGTTAATTGACAATGAGTTGTTTGTTGTACTAACCTTTTGTGAAATTAAATAAAATTTAAAATTTGGAACATACATAATTTATTTGTAGGATAATGGTATTTCTTTTAATAAAATTAATAATGTTGGAAGTAATATCTATTTCCAAATCCTTTAATTTAAATATATAATTTGCATAAGTAATATATGTTGTATATTGGTTCGCGATGGAATGTGCAAGTGTATACAGTCGTTATCAAGTAATGAGTAAGTAAAGAGTTATCATCTCCACAGGGACTATGTTTAAATCAATAAAATTGTAAAATTACTATTAACACAATATTTTTAAGGTGATTGATGTTAGTATTAAATTAATGCAAACGAAAGCAAACGAATTAACCTAAATGCAATGAATTAACAATAATAACATGAATAAGCTAGAACAATTACAACACTTGACTCAATTCATTCTTATCATGTTTAACAATGTTCTGAAAAAATTCCATGGCAACTTGATCTTTCATTAATTTGGAACCTCATATAAATTCTTTCGAAGTCTTATACTTAGAAAAACATGTATATTTCTAGTCCATATTTTACTAAGGATTCCTTAGAATTTATGTGAAGTAACAGAGATGGATTCAAATAAAAACAAAATTAAGTCATCATTGTCAATGGAAAAACATCAAAACAATTTGCAAACATGTTGAATAACTAAGAACAAAATTAAAGAATAGCAAAGAAGAAACTCTTGATGATTTCGGCGATTTTCCAAAGACCGATTGTGGTGGCTTCCTCCAGTTCTCATGGCTGCTGCTTTGCAAAATGCTCTTCAAGGTGGCCGACCAAGAGTGGTTTTCCTCAACAGAAAATGCTAGTTAAAAGAAATGGGCAAATGAGAATGCTTATGCATGGAAGAGAGAAAGAAAGTGAGTTTATGGACAAATGAATAATGAATAAAGGATGAATGAATGATGTTTGGAATGAGAGATGAGAGGTAGTATTTATAGTTGAATAGTAGCATGAAAGTTTACTAAAAATAGCTTGGAGATCCCTTGAAATACTCCATTGCTTGGCCGGCCATGAAACGTGGAATGGGAGGTTGGGTGGTTGCTTGATTCATGCTTGATTTCATGCATGAAACAGGCAAGGAAGTGGACGGTAATCAAGATGGAAGTTGGAGGCTGATTTGCGATTTCTTTGCACATGTAGGGACCTTCAAATTAATTCTCCCAAAGTTGGTTTGGGTTGCTCTCATGCCTTTGCCGAATTTGGGTCATTCTCTCCCCTTATTGGACAGTTTTGACAACCCAATTGAGAGCATAATTCATTCTTTTCAGTAACCATCTTCCAAGTTGGGTTGAATTGAATTTATGAGTCCAATTGGTGAGCTTGCCACCCACATGAAGTAGAAATTAACTTGTGTTCATGTGTGATATTATTGACTCCCAAATGAATTAATTTAGTGGTCCAACTGCAGTAAATCGAGTAAAAATTAACATGTAGCATAAAATAGCAAAATTATGAAAAATTAATACTAAATTATATAAAATTACAAACTTCACTCAAATTATCCCTAATGTCTTAATATGAATTAAAATGACTCAATTGGCTACTTATATGCTCGTAATTTGCATAAATTATGAGTAAAAATGTGCTAATAAAACCTATATAATTTAAACATATCATGTATATACTTAGAATTTACAAGTTAATAAAATGCTACAAAGTAGTTTAAGTTGAATTATATTTAATATATTAGGTTAAAAATGTAGATTGTTTTAAAATATATTAGAAATTTTATCATACATATATGCGTGTGGAATCATGTATTTAGAACATATAAGTGTATTTATAAATAATATACAATAAAAACTAAAAATATATTTATTAAAGTTTCATATAAAAATAAAAATTGCTTTAGTCTAAATGGTAAAGAAAAAGTTTTATCTGCATGATGTCCTTTGTTAAAATCTCACTATAGACAAATATTTATTAATTTATAAAAATATAAAAAGTTTAAAAAAAACTCACATAATCATAAAGCATATTTTGCCAATAAATTTTTTTTTTTTTTGTAATTCTTAACTTAGTTGGGATCTAGTTGATAAGTGACATCAACTCAGTAAAAGGTTTTATAAATAATATAGATTAAGAATTTATACAGATTATTAAATACAAAATCATAAAGGGTAAACTATGCAGATAGTTACCCAACTATAAAAATATTCATTTTAAAATGAAAATTTTGCAATTTAGGCATCACGTTACATAGTTCAATAATTTTGGTCACTCCTATAAAAATCTCAAACAAAAATCTTACATGACATTTTTCTTTTAAACTTTGATTTTTATTTTTTTTTCCCTTTCTTTCCAGTTTCTTCTTTTCTTTTATTTTCTCTATTTCCTTTTTCTTCTCTTTTTTTGTTCTAACCCTAATCGTCATTGGAGGAAGTGCTCCACCACCGGTGTTTTGACGGACCTAAAACTATTACTAAACAAAAGGTCTCCACACTTTCTATCCATATTTCAATTTAGAATTTTTCCTAAAAATTTACCAAAGCCTACAAAACCCCAAGCAAAGGTTTGAACCTGAAAACCTTTATCCACTGGCATCCATTGTTGGATAGTATTGCTAACAGGGAAAAACTTTTACAAAAACTTTTTCGCAAGTTCATTCCATGTCATTATGGATCTCTGTGCCTATGAATCTAACCAAGAGAAAGCGTTATCTATTAAGGAGAAAGGGAACAACTGAAGATAAATAGTGTCATCGGTGACCCCATTAAATTTAAAAATATCACAAAGTTGGAGAAACCGTTTTAAATGCTAATTTAGGTCCTCTGTCATAGTTCCTCTGAATTGTAGGTTATTCTGAATCATCAGGATCATGGTCGGCTTAATTTCAAAATTATTGGTTGTAATAGTCGACCTTGTGATACTACCTTAGACTACGTCGAGGGTTGGTAGTGCATAATCTCTCAGTGTAGGTTCCTTTTAAACCATTGGTGGCTCTATCGGTATTAGTTGTTGTGGTGGTGGTAGATCCGATAAGTTAGGATCGTCGAAGAGTGGATTAACATATGGTGGATCAACTACAACAGGCGGGTTATTTTGCATTAGTTGTTGTTGTTGTTGTTGACGATTTCTACGTATTATTCTTTCTAGATCAATTGCTGGCTCTATGGGTGTTCCCTTACTCTGAGTCATACATTAAAACCCACAAAGTAAAAGAAAAAAGTTAGAAAATTAAATGAATAAAAATAAAAGAAAATATAAATCGTATCTATAATTTAAAAAATTCCTAACTATCCTATTAAACGCAAAAATTAAAACTAATTTAGTGGCGTTGCCTCCCCGACAACAGCGCCAACAACTTGACCGCTTCTCGATGTAACAACATCTGAAGTGTGAATACTGCTACTAAGGATATGAGTTAAGGTGGTGTTCACAAGTATACGGGTCATGTTGTAATATAGTTTACAATGAAGTATGGAAGTACTCCGAGGATCGTACCCTAAGGAAGCGAGACTAAACTAATATTAATTTCTACATTAATGGGTCTAGTTAGTAATTTAATTAATTATATTACGATAATTCTTAAGGTGATGAGAAAATATATTTTTATAAAAATAAGATAAATAAGAGTGGGAATAGAATGCGGATTCATCAGTTCCAATGATGGAAGATTAACTTCGTTTAGTGTTCATAATTAAATCCTACTTAGGGTTCTACTTAATCAACTACTAATTAACCTAGCGGGGGCCTCTCTCGACCTTCCACTAACCTAATGAGTTGGTAAGAACTATTTATCTCTCGATGTTACAGTCCAAACTAGATTGGGGTAAGGTTTCACGAATATGCAATACCGGTTTTGGGTTCATTCCCACCTATATGACTTCCTATGGTCATTAAGCCTAAGGTTTTAAGTTCTTCCTATCCCAACTGGTTGATCCGCTAAGAATCCCTATATAGAAGTTAATCAATCCCACATCCACTCATTAATCTCCCTTATCAGATTAGTTCCTCATGAATTTAACACATACAAATAAATTGATAATAAAGATAAACATTATAAAGAAAGCAAGAGCAGAGATGAGAAAAATCCTGATAATTTAATAATAAAAACACGAACAATAATCCATTAAAGGCCATTTACAATTTGATCCATATGAATAACGAAATAAGGAAAAACTAAACTAAAGAAAAACTTAATAAAAAAATAAATTGAATATAAAGTTGAATAAAAACTTGAATAAAAACTAATGGTGAAAAATTGTTCATAAAGTGTTTAGACCCTTCTATTTATAGGCCTAAGGTAAGTCGTCGATCATTGACCTAATTTGTCCGCCTTTTTGCATTAAAGTTTGTTGTACGGACAAAAACACACATTGGAAAAAATAGATTTTTGGAAGCTTTGAGGCATATTATTGATTAGTAAATGTAGAGATTTGAATCATAAAATTATAGTTTTATATTACACTTGTATGAGACCTTCACAACAATATATCATATGCTCAAAATGGTTGAGTGATGAATAAGAAATTTATGCTCAAAGTAAGCCACTTGTGAATTATGTAACACCCCTTACCCGTATTCAACGCCAGAATAGGACTCGAGGCATTACTGGACTTATATCACAAGCATTCACACAATTCCGAGTCATAAATTTGCATCCAAATTAAAACCATTCATATTCAATTATAAAGTCCCTTATACGAGCTTACGAGGCCCAAAACATGCTTTAGAAGTGGTTCAGGACTAAACCGAGAACTTAGAAACATTTTACAAAACTTAGAAAATTTTTGCTAGAAGCAAGGCTCACACACCTGTGTGGTCCAAGGGACATGCTCGTGCTTCAGACCGTGTTCAAATTAGGTTGCTCTCTGACTTGTGCCACAAGGTTGTGCCACACGTTCGTGTGCTAGGCCGTGTAGCACACATGGCTGAGACACATGCCCATGTCTCTGCTCGTGTGCTCAATTCTGGACATTCTGTTTTGTAACAATTAAGGTGCAGGGGACACATGACCGGAACACATGCCCATGGGGCAGACCGTGTGTCACACACGGTTTAGACACATGCCCGTGTGTCTACCCGTGTGGACAAAAACAAGGCTATTTACCAAGCCATTTGCCACCCTTGTTCACACATACACTTAAACCAATTCAAGGCACAAACATAAAATACCTAGGTAATCAAAACATCCACAATTATGACCAACACGATATCAACATCTATCATACTCACAACAATTATTAAGCCACAATTGACTATTTTCAAGATACCTAATTGTACACCACTTTATCATCTCATCAAGAAACCATATTGCCAAACATTTCACATTTATGTCATAAATCACTTTTCTATCATTCACCAAGTATACCATGACCATATCACCAAAGACATTTGCACATATATATCTATACTTAGGCTTACAACCATGATAGCCCAAATAAGCCAATCTACATGACCAAATATGAAAACAAGCCTTTGACAATTACAAGCCAACACATTGGCTACAATCATAATGACACATATAACAAAAAAACTAAGTCCCTATACATGCCATAAACTCAAAATACTTGAATTCATCAATACTCAAAGTGATAGCTTGATAGTGTGATAGGATCTCCGATGGTCTCCAATCCGAGCTAGCTTAATGACACTATAAAACATTGGAATGGAATGGGGTAAGCTATATAGCTTAGTAAGTTCATATACAAATAATACAAACATTATTCATACATTTGATATATAAATAACTTAACAAATATTAACATAAATGTCATTAAAACTTCATAAATGTCATATGACCATAAATGTCATTTAATATCAACATAACACATATCAACATAAATGTCATTTAAGCTTCATAAGCACAACTTACTTAATCTCCTTCTTACCAATTGTTCATCATATACCGAATCCATTTTCTTTGAGTTTTTCATACATACCTGTACCAACTCGTAACATAATCACGTATTTTCTCATCTTCTACATACCGTTAAACATTTCGTCAACATTTCTCGTTGAACCATTTAGAATACTAAAGGATACTCGGGAATCTCATACACACAGTACCGTATCAATGCCATATCCTAGATATGGTCTTACATGTAATCTTGTATCGATGCCAATAGCCCAGATATGGTCTTATACGAAGTCTCATATCGACTCCATATCCTAGATATGGTCTTACACGTAATCTCAGTGACCTTAATGTCATGACATTTGTATCCTATCTATTCCTAAGATTCAACCAGGATTTACTCGCTTGTCAAAACTTCGTCAATTTCATCCGTAGAGTCAATCATACCATTCATGCAATATCAAAACATTATAGATACAATTATAATGTTGCATTATTTACATACAAACTTACTTCGGTACAAAAATAGCGAAAATAGACCTAATCGTCAAACACTTTGGTTTTCCCCCGATCTAGACCCGAACTTCATTTTCCCTGATCTATAATACCAAATTCATCTCACTTAATCATCACATTATTCATTTCAGTCCAAAAGTCACATTATGGAAAAATTACATTTTTGCCCCTAAACTTTTGATATTTTACAATTTAGTCCCTAGGCTCGTAAAATGATTTTAATTCAATTTCTTCAAAAATCAAGCCTAGCCAAACCATTTTCATACTCATAACAGCCTAAAATTCTCATTTATTTACATTTTTCTACTCATTTTATAACTTTTACAAATAAGTCATTTTTGACATTTTTACCAAAAATCACTTAGCAAAAGTCGTTTAACAAACAACAAACATGCATTTTCTACCATCAAACATAAAAATACACACATGTCTAATATGGGTTAAACCTTAGACCTTGATCATATCTTAAATTAGTGGTAGAAATAGATAGATCAGGTTACAATAACAACTTCAAAACTGTAAAGAGCATAAAAACGCAGGCAAGAACGGACTTACAATCGAGCTTGAAAGCTTGAAAAACCCTAGCCATGGTTTCTCCTTGTAAAATTCGGCCATGGGAAGAAGATGAACAAATTTTGGCTTTTTAATTCATTTTAATTACCAAATTACTAAAATGCCCTTAATGAAAAACTTTAGAAACATACAAAACCATGTCCATTTTTGTCCACCAACTTAACCAATGGTCTAATTACCATCTAAGGACCTCTAATTTAAAATCTCATAGCAATTGGTCACCTTAAACATATAAAACTCAAATTTTGCATTTTTTGCAATTTAGTCCTTTTAACTAAATTGAGTGCCCAAATGTCAAAATTTTCGAACAAAATTTTCGTGAAATTATTCCATAAAACTGTAGACCATAAAAATATAATAAAAATAATTTATTTTTGCGTCGAATTTGTGGTCCCGAAACCACTGTGTAACACCCTTTACATGATCGATCTTTGGAGCAGGTACAAGGCATTACCGGACTCATATCACAAGCAATCACACAATTCCGAGACGTAAAATTTCATCCAAATTAAAACCATTCATATTCAATCATAAAGTCCCTTATACAAGCCCACGAGGCCCAAAACATGCTTTGGAGGTGTGTCGAGACTAAACCGAGAACTTTAGAAATTTTTACAAAACTTAGAAAATTTTTGCTAAATGCAGGGCTCACACGCCCATGTGGTCTAAGGGACATGCCCATGTGACCCTGGGACACGCTCATGCTTCAGACAGTGTTCAAATTAGGGTGCTCTCGACTTGTGCCACACAGCCGTGCCACACACCCGTGTGTTAGACCGTGTAGCACACACACAGGTGAGACACTGCCCCGTGTTTTCAGTGCGGACATTCTGTCTTGCAACAATTAAGGTGCAGGAGACACATAGTCAGAACACATGCTCGTGGGGTAGACCGTGTGTCACACACGGCCTAGACACATGCCCGTGTGTCTACCCGTGTGGACAAATTAAAGGCTATTTATCAAGCCATTTGCCACCCTTGTACACACATACACTTACACCAATTCAAGGCACAAACATAACATACTTAGGCAACCAAAACATCCACCATTATGACCAACATATGCCAATACAATATCAACATCTATCATACTCATAACATTTACTAAGTCACAATTGGCTACTTTCAAAATACCTAATTGTACACCACTTTATCAATTCAGCAATAGACCACATTTCCAAACATCTCACATTCATGTCATAAATAACATTTCTATCATTCACCAATCATACCATGTAACATCCCGAATTAGGGCCTAGTCGGAACAGTGGTTTCGGGACCACAAATCCGACGTAAGAAAATTTCTTTTTATTATATTTTTATGTTCTGTAATTTCACGAAACGATTTCGTAAAATTTTGTTCGAAAAGTTTGACGTTTGGCCACTCAATTTAGTCAAAAGGACTAAATTGTAAAAAGTGGACTAAATTGTAAAAAGTGCAAAACTTGAGTTCTAGAAGTTAGAGGTGTCAAATTGCTATGAAATTTTAAAGTAGAGGTTCTTAAATGGTAATTAGCCCATTAATTAAATTGTTAGACAAAAATGGATATGGTATATGTTAGATGAGATATTTTTTTAAGGGCATTTTGGTCCTTTTGTAAATTAAATGAACTAAAAACAAAATTAAAATGCCAAATTTGTCCATCTTCTCCATATGGACGAAATTTACCAAGAGAAGACATGGGTAGGGTTTTCTCAACTTTCCAAGCTCATGGTAAGTCCGTGCTAGCCCCGTTTTTCAAGTTATTTACGGTTTTGGAGTCCCAATAGTTCGATTGAGCTTATGCTACCAATAATTCATGCTAGGGTTCATCTTTGGGAAATTACCCATAGGTGAAAAGTGTTTATTTTGATGTTTTATGGTAGTATATGAAGCTTGAAATTATGTTAAACAACTTTCACTAAGCGATTTTAAGTGAAAATGAGTAAAACGACACAATCGGTAAAAATACCTAATGTTCAAAAGTGTATGTTAGAGTAAGACTTTGATGTTGCCATAGAAGGGAAAAATGATCAGCATGTTATAAAACATAAGAATAAGGGCTGAAGTTTAATTTTCAAGTATTGGGGCAAATGTAAAAGTTTAGGGGTAAAATTGTAATTTTGAAAAAGTTGAGTTAAGGACTGTTTTGAATAGTACATTAATTAAATAAGTGAAATATGTTGTTATAGATCAAGAAAAACGAGGTTTGGAACTAGAACGAGAAATTGACGAATAAGTAATTTTCACCGATTTTGCTTTCGAGGTAAGTTTGTATGTAAATAATACACCATTTTTTATTTATGTTTTAATATTTTGGTTATGTTATATGAGATATACTTGAATATGGAGTAATTACTTGATGCAAATTATGAATTGTGATTGATTATGAATGAATTGGAAAAATGTTGAAAAGTGAGAATTCCCGGTTGAACCTTCGGAATAGAAAAGCTACGAGATGGCTAGGTCACATGAGTGGTACTAAGTGTAGGCCACTATGTGTACAAGAGAGCTACAAGAAAGTTTTAGGTCACGTGTGTAGTACTAAGTGTAGGCTACTACGTGTACCAGACGGATAGGTCGCATGTGTAGTACTAAGTGCAGGCTACTATGCGTACCCGATAGTTTCGATCACATGTGTGGTACTAGGTGCAGGCCACTATGTGTAAGTGATGGTTTTGGTCACATGTGTAGTACTAAGTGCAGGCTACTATGTGTACCAGATAGCTTCGGCTACAAGGGTGGTACTATATGCAGGCCACCGTGTATCTGTTATTATTCCGATGAGTTCAACGGGAAATTGACTAAGTGAAAATACATGTGACTATGTAACGATTAAGTGTAATTGAATATGACTAAGTGATGGATAAGTGCAGGTGTAAGTGTGAAAATTTATGAACAATATGCTCGATATTTGAGCGAACTTTCGCTAGGAGGAAATGGAGTAAGTGAAATTATGAAAGAGTAAATTTAAAAATAAAACAGTTTTGGACAGCAGCAGTAGAGTAACTTTGAAAAATCACCACAAATGGTATAATTGGAATTAGTAGTTGAGTGAGATATGAAATTAAATCTTATTGCGTCTATTTTCATATGAAAGAAATAGAGATATCAAAGGAATTCTGTATTTTGAGATATTTAGATTTTTGTGAGACTGGTTCAGAGTGATTTTGAGATCCCTTGTTCTGACTTGGAAAAATCATTGAAAATTGTGAAAAACTAATTTTGGGACATAATTTATATGGTTAGATTCCGTAATGAGTCTATTGTTAGAAGAAATAAACTAGAGCATTATTTGAATTCTGTACAAAAAGATAATTAAATTTTAGTAAAGAATGGTCGAAATTTTTGGACAGCAGAACAGGGGAGACTTTGCAGAATAAACTGTACTAAGTGGCTAAACCAAAAATGCTGAAAATTTTATGGTAACAAGATACGTGAGTTTAATTTCATGGAAAATTTAAGGATATTAATTTGGAGTTTCATAGCTCCATATAAAAATAATTTAGTGACTGTGACTCGAATAGACAGCTTGCTCTGAACTTGAATAAATAGTGAATTTGAATGCAGATATGATTGTGTTATTTTGTAAACGTGTTAAATCCATTTCTTATTATTTACATACTTACTAAGATTTGTAGCTTACTTCCCTTCATTTCCCATATCTTATAGGGTTGTATGCTAACTCGAGTTGGAGAGCGCCGGAGATGTAATCACACTATCAAGTTATCCTCGTGGGGTAAAAGTGAATACAAACCTCTTAAGTTTATGGCATGTATAGGGACTTAGTCATTTGTATATGTCATAATTGGTTTGGCCTAAAGTGTTGGCCTTTAATATTTAGCAATTCATTTTGTATAATTTGGATGAAATTTTATGACTCAGTTTAATACGTTTACAAGTGTATGTGTTTTGGTAATGCCTCGTACCTATTCCTGTTGAATACGGGTAGAGGTGTGTTACATTTAGTGGTATCAGAGCTATGGTTTAGTCAATTCTCGGAGTAACATAGCGTGTGTGAGTCTAGCTATACATGCCATATTACTACTCGTGATAGTCTGATATCTCCCGACTCTGACGAAATTGTTTTGTTAAGACAGAGATGACTTCCAACCGAGCTATTTTCGATAATGCTGATAATGATATTGAAATGATTGAGATGTGCTTATGATGTGTCAAAATTTGGAAAGGTATGAATAGAATTTCACGATATATATGTGTTAATGTAAGAAATGAGATAACCACAAGTTGAGAAATGTGAAAAGTGGAATGAAATGAAAGTTTATATGGTGATAAGCCCATCCATGTTTGTTTGGCATGCATATGGTGTTATGTACCCAACATATTTGATTAAGTGAGTATGATAAGTAAATTTACTCAAATTGACAGAATATGTGTTTATGTACACTTGTTTAAATAAGATTATCGAAAAGTTAGTAAACATGACTATGTATGTTAATTAACTTGAAGTGAATTATGTAATTGTGATTATATGATGTTGGTGATGAATACAAAGTCATATGTATGTATTTATGAGAGTTAAGTCAAAAGTTTTACGACCTCATCTCCTTACCAGTGTTGTTTTATAACGAAAATTCACGAGAACCATGTGGAATAAGACCATAAATGTGAAACTAAAGAGTTTAATGGTAAAATACTTAGTAATGCATATAGAGATAAGAATAGTTTGGAAACTGGAAACAATTTTGGAAGGATATCAGGATGTTTTAAAGATTATACAGATTATGCAATGTCACGGATAAAGGAAAAGTTAGTCTCGGCTAATCGAATTATTCAGATATGATGTTTAAAGTATGTGTTTGCTGAAATTTTTCCCGAATTGATTTTCGTTAATGAGTGGAATAATACAGGGTTCATGATGGCAGAATTAGTCAAAGAAATGATATTTGAGTAGTAAAGATGTCTGTGTGTGATAGTTCCAGTTGAAATGAATATGATGATCTTTTCTGTGCATTCTATATATTCTTTTATCCTCAGAGATATGTGTGTGATTGTTCAGTTTCTGATAGAGTTTCTACGTTGTGAGAAGCTAACTATGATGTTAGACGAATGCCCTGTTGATCTGGTCGGTTTATGACTGGTATTTCTTTATCTCTTTGGAATTCTATTTAAATATGTTGGAATGAAGTCGATGGTAAAAATTCATGTGAGATTATTATTATGTTTCTATTGATTATGGTTTCATTTTATATATACGAAAATTATATTCTAGAAAGCATAATACAGAGATATGCCTATTGGATTATTCTAACCGGATGATGTTATTATAAGTTAAAGTTGTTCTGATTGGAAAAGTTATCACATTTGTGAAAGTTTGAATGGTCTTGGTATACTAACAAAGTTAAAGAAATTGAAGGTATTATTAACCGAAGCTCTAGTTTTAAGTTCAGTTGGAAATTAAGAGAAAGATACTAAACCACTATTCTGGTAAGATTTTCGAGGACGAAAATCCTAAAAAGCGGGAGAAATGTAACATGCCGAATTAGGGCCTAGTCGGAACAGTGGTTTTGGGACCACAAATTTGACGTAAGAAAAATTATTTTTATTATATTTTTATGGTCTACAATTTCGTAAAACGATTTCGTGAAAATTTCGTTCGAAAATTTTGACGTTTGGCCACTCAATTTAGTCAAAAGGACTAAATTGTAAAAAGTGCAAAACTTGAGTTCTAGAAGTTAGAGGTGTCAAATTGCTATGAAATTTTAAAGTAGAGGTTCTTAAATGTTAACTAGCCCATTTGTTAAATTTTTGGACAAAAATGGATATGGTATATGTTAGATGAGATATTTTTTTTGTAAGGGCATTTTGGTCCTTTTGTAAATTAAATGAATTAAAAACAAAATTAAAATGCCAACTTTGTCCATCTTCACCATATGGACGAAATTTAACAAGAGAAGACATGGCTAGGGTTTTCTCAACTTTCCAAGCTCATGGTAAGTTCGTTTTAGCCCCATTTTTTCAAGTTATTTACGGTTTTGGAGTCTCGGCGGTTCGATTTAGCTTATGCTACCAATAGTTCATGCTATGGTTCATCTTTGGAAAATTACCCATAGGTGAAAAGTGTTTATTTTGATGTTTTATGGTAGAATATGACGCTTGAAATTATGTTAAACAACTTTTACTAAGCGATTTTAAGTGAAAACGAGTAAAACGACACAATCGGTAAAAATACCTAATGTTCAAAAGTGTATGTTAGAGTAAGAATTTGATGTTTCCATAGAAGGGAAAAATGATCAGCATGTTATAAAACATAAGGATAAGGGCTGAAGTTTAATTTTCGAGTATTGGGGCAAAAGTGTAAACATGTAAAAGTTTAGGGGCAAAATTGTAATTTTGTAAAACTTGAGTTAAGGACTGTTTTGAATAGTATATTAATTAAATAAGTGAAATATGTTGTTATAGATCAAGGAAAATGAGGTTTGGAACTAGAACGAGAAATTGACGAATAAGTAATTTTCACCGATTTTGCTTTCGAGGTAAGTTTGTATGTAAATAATACACCATTTTTTATTTATGTTTTAATATTTTGGTTATATTATATGAGATATAGTTGAATATGGAGTAATTACTTGATGCAAATTATGGATTGTGATTGATTATGGATGAATTGGAAAAATGTTAAAAAGTGAGAATTCCCGGTTGAACCTTTGGAATAGAAAAGCTACGAGATGGCTAGGTCACATGAGTGGTACTAAGTGTAGGCCACTATGTGTACAAGAGAGCTACAAGAAGGTTTTAGGTCACGTGTGTAGTACTAAGTGCAGGCTACTATGCATACCCGATAGTTTCGATCACATGTGTGGTACTAAGTGCAGGCCACTATGTGTAAGTGATGGTTTTGGTCACATGTGTAGTACTAAGTGCAGGCTACTATGTCCACCAGATAGCTTCGGCTACAAGGGTGGTACTATGTGCAGGTCACCGTGTATCTGTTATTATTCCGATGAGTTCAATAGGAAATTGACTAAGTGAAAATACATGTGATTATGTAATGACTAAGTGTAATTGAATATGACTAAGTGATGGATAAGTGCAGGTGTAAGTGTGAAAACTTATGAACAATATGCTTGATATTTGAGCGAACTTTCGGTAAGAGGAAATGTAGTAAGTGAAATTATGAAAGAGTAAATTTAAAAATAAAATAGTTTTGGACAGCAGCAGTAGAGTAACTTTGAAAAATCACCAAAACTGGTAGAATTGGAATTATTAGTTGAGTGAGATATGAAATTAAATATTATTGCGTCTATTTTCATATGAAAGAAACATAGAAAGCAAAGAAATTCTGTATTTTGAGATATTTAGATTTTTGTGAGACTGGTTCAGAGTGATTTTGAGATCCCCTGTTGTGACTTGGAAAAATCATTGAAAATTGTGAAAAACTAATTTTGGGACATAAATTATATTGTTAGATTTCTTAATGAGTCTCTTTTTATAAGAAACAAACTATAAAATCATTTTAATTCTGTACAAAAAAGATAATTAAATTTTAGCGAAGAATGGTCGGAATTTTTAGACAGCAGAACATGGGAGACTTTTCAGAATAAACTGTACTAATTGGCTAAACAAAAAATTCTTAAAATTTTATGGTAACAAGATACATGAGTCTATTTTCAGGGAAAATTTATATATCTTAATTTGGAGTTTCGTAGCTCCAGATAAAAATAATTTAGTGACTGTGACACGACTAGACAACTTGCTCTGAACTTGAATAAATAGTGAATTTGAATGTAGATATGATTGTGTTATTTTGTAAACGTGTTAAATCCATTTCTTATTATTTTCATACTTACTAAGCTTTGTACCTTACTGCCCTTCGTTTCCCATATAGTATAGGGCTGTATGCTAACTCGAGTTGGAGATCGCTGGAGATGTAATCACACTATCAAGCTATCATCGTGGGGTAAAAGTGAATACAAACCTCTTAAGTTTATGGCATGTATAGGGACTTAGTCATTTGTATATGTCATAATTGGTTTGGCCTAAAGTGTTGGCCTTTAATATTTAACAGTTCATTTTGTATAATTTGGATGAAATTTTATGACTCAGTTTAATACGTTTACAAGTGTATGTGTTTTGGTAATGCCTCATACCCTATTCTGGTGTTGAATACGGGTAAGGGGTGTTAGATACCATGACCATATCACCAAAGTCATTAGCACACACACACACACACACACACACACATATATATACTTAGGTTTACAACCATGATAGCCCAAATAAACCAATCTACATGGCCAATTATCAAAACAAACCTTTGACAATCACAAGCTAACACATTGACTACAATCACAATGACATATTTAACAAAATGACTAAGTCCCTATACATGTCATAAACTCAAAATATTTGAATTCACCAAAACCCAAAGTGATAGCTTGATTGAGATAGGATCTCCGATGATCTCCAACCCGAGCTAGCTCATTGACACTATAAAACATGGGAAAGGATGGGGGTAAGCTATATAGCTTAGTAAGTTCATATGCAAATAATACAAAACATTATTCATACATTTGACATATAAATAACTTAACAAATATTGATATAAATGTCATTAGAACTTCATAGATGTCATATGGCCATAAATGTCATTTAATATCAACATAACACATACCAACATAATTTTCATATACCAATAGCTCATCATATGAATAACATAGCACATATCAACATAAATGTCATTTAAGCTTCATAAGCACAACTTACTCAATCACATTCTTGCCAATTGTTCATCATATACTGAGTTCATTTCCTTTGAGTTTTACGTGCATGCATACTGTACCATCTCATAACATATTCATGTACTTTCTCATCTTTAACATACCCGTTGAACATTTCGTCAACATTTCTCGTTGAACATTTGGAATACTAAAGGTGTAACATCCCTTACCCGTATTCTATGCCGGCAAGTGCAGAGGTTTACCGTACTTAACTCACATGGTCATACAACTTTAAGCTATAAAACTTCAACCCAACTTAACATTTATCAGTAAAGGCCTACGAGGCTCTAATCGAGCATACGGAGGGTCTCGAAATCCAACCAAAAATTTTTATGCTTTTAAAAAGTTTTGTCTAAACAGGGACCACACGCCCGTGTGAAATAGGTCGAGCAGTGTGGGCGGCGCGTGTGTCACACACACGCCCATGTCCCTAACCCGTGTGGGATTTATTTTTATTTCGAACCTACAGGGGTTTTCACACGGCCAGGCACATGCCCATGTTCTTGGCCCATGTGCTCCACGTGGCCTAGACACGCCCGTGTGCAAAAACCTGGGTATTTTTTTTGTGACGTTAGCAACCTCATATGGGATACACGGCCTAGGAAAACGCCCGTGTGGCTAGCCCGTGGTTGATACTGACTTGCAACACTAGCATGTAGGGGACACACAGCCTGGTCACACACCCATGGGACTGACCATGTGTCACACATGGCTTAGACACATGCCCGTATGCCTTCCCGTGTGGGCAAGAACAAGGCTATTTTCCAAGCTCATTTCACCACCCTAGTTCACACAACATAATTCCATTCAACAAATCACTAAGCAACTCAGATTTACAACATACACTTCCATGAATAACTTCATCTTTTCATAAAATTAGCAATAAAGAGTCATCATCTATGACTATATACAAAAGAGTTTATCTTTAAAGGAGCCAACACACACATTTGGCCCAAACAACAAAACATTTCTTCTAGTCTAGCCCCTATACATGCCATACTCAAAAATGCTAATTCTAGATATACCAAATAGAACTGATAGTGTGGGTGATCTTCCAGTTAACTTTGTATCTCGAGCTGACTCTTTGACACTATAAAACAAGGGAAAAGAAAGGGAGTAAGCTTTGAGCTTAGTAAGTTTACATGTAAACAATAAACATCATATTATATGCTAGTTAATAAATAGCATTATGCACTAAGCAAGAACAATCCACATTCCATAGTCATGCTTACTCATTTCATCTCATACCACATTCCAATCATATAACAAGCATAAAGCTCACATTTAATAGCATACATTCCTTGCACTTATCACCACAAAGCCACATGAAACAAACACTTGAACAATTACTCAATGAACCATTGAAATAATACCAAACACTCAGCGGTTTTGCACTTAGCCCATCATTAATCTATAATTAGGGTGGTATTGCACATAGCCCACCAAATGATAAAGTAAATGATGGTATCGCATTTGACCCATCGTGAATGAATAGTAAGGTGATATCGCATTTAGCCCACCATTAAGAGTATTTACGGTGGTATCGCACATAGCCCACCATTAATCTATAGTTAGACTCATACGGGAATTACTCAATATCTATTGAACTCAATTCATCTCAATCATGAATAATTTCATTCATACGATGCACCATTTATTAGCAACATGTATACTCGTGATAAACCGTAAAATTAACATATTTTAATCCCACATTTAGCATGCTTTTGGATGATTTAAGCCTCGAATTATTTAATTTGGTGCTCTTAATCCTTTGTTTTCATGTTTTATACTCAGAAGAGCACCGGATGATGAAAAGAATGAAAAATGGACCCAAAACAGAGTAAATGGGCCATATGACGAAATCAACACGGCCTGGGCCCAAGACCACATGACCGTGCCTCATTCAACAGACTCGAGCACGGCCTGGCCATGACTTACACGGGTGTGTGCCATGGGTGTGTCCCTGCCGCGGCCAAGAGGAGTTTTACTCGGATTTGGATACTTGGAGGAAAAGAAACACGTTTCAAAGCCTATTCAAACACCCTAGTAGGAATTCCACTCAGATTAGGAGACCTAGGGACCAAGTAAGGCATTTCAAAGCCTATATAAACACCTTAGGGGGCAACTTAAGCGGAGAGTTCGGCAGAAGTCGGAACCCAAGGCTTTAGTCAGGGGGCGCCCAGCTAGGCCAAAGAGGGCAGATTTGTGGAGATTTACTCGAAGATAGCAAGTTGATCCATCTCAAGAAGCTGGAGTTATACTCAAGACGAAGGATCTCTACTTCAATTCCTTCAGGGGTTTTAGGGATTTCTTATGTTTTGTTTTATCTTTTCTTCTGAGATGTTTTCTTTTATCATTATGAACTAAACCCTCAGATACCTGAGGAGAATGAAACCTAAGATGAATCTTGGTATCATTTGCTGAACTATATGATAAATATTTGACTTGTTCTTAATTATGTGTTCTTAATTCTTGTTTTGATATTTTCGGGATATTAATTCAAGTGTGATGTGCTTAGGTGGAGGAGCAAAAGTCCCTGCTTAAGAGTAGATCTAGCATAATTAAGCGGAGTTGATCGTGCGCCTAGAGATAGGGTGACGAGATTTTGCCGGATTAGGGTGAAATCTAATATGGGTGTCCATAGATCGAGTTAATGCGATTCTAGGGGTTTTAATTAGAAAGAGATTTCAATTAATCAACCTAGGGTTAGACGTTAGTCGCCTCGAGCGAGGGATTAGTATAACTTAGGGAATCTTACGGATCAAGTCAAATGAATAAATCGTCTGGTTTAGAGTTAGATAACAAGTGAAGTCTAGGTGGATTCTTCTTGGGTGTCATCTTAATCAATTGGTTTTTCCTCAAGTTATTTTCACAAATTTCATTCTTCTTTGTCTTAGAGTCTTTAGTTTAGTAGTTAGTTAATTTTAGATTAGATAAACAATTTCCTTAATTCTTAGGCTAAATAATAAAAAGAGAGTTAGTATTAGCACTTTTGGTTCCTTTGGGTTCGACATTCCGGTCTTGCCTTAACTATACTACTGTTCGATAGGTGCGCTTGCCTCAAATCGTTGTCATAGTTAGTTTCCAGGTTCGATCATTCTTTATATAAATTTTAAGACTTTGACATCGCATAAAACAACGATCAAGTTTTTGGCGCCGTTGCCAGGGAACTAAATTATTAAGAACGCTTAATTTTTTTTACTTTAGCCTTTTTTTTATTGCAATTTATTTTCATTATTATTTTTTATTTTTATTTTTTTTACTTTGCTAATTTTTCCTCTATTTGCTTTTGGCAGATAATTTTAGTTTATAGAGAAGATGGCATTAAATAATTATTAGTGGCAAGTCATGAGGACAATTCCAACTAAAGTAGCCAGTGTTTTCAACCTCGACGTGGTCACCAGGTTATCTAACCAACTAGAGATGATGAATAAAAAGATTGATGGTTTGTATAGTCTCTCGCAGGTACACCCAGTAATGCAATATGATTCGAAAATAGGAGGCGTGGCGAATCTTGAGTACCCACCCTACGGATATGGCATGGAGACCGAACAAGTCCACTATATGGGTAACTATTCTAGACTTCAAAATAATTTTCATAGTGACACTTATAATGCAGGTTGGAGGTACCATCTCTGTAACACCCCAAACCCAGTCTATGCATTAAGACCAGTTTTGGTATGCCACACAAAACGAACATACATCTAGTCATTTAATGATTTAAAGAAAGCAGATTCTCAAAACTATTTTGGAAATGAAGTTTATCAAAAACCGAGGTTAATTTAAAATCTATGATTTTAAACATAAGAGTTTATAATTTGAAATCAAAATTCATAAAAGAGTTTTTACAGAAAATTTTACAAGATAATGACATTTGAGAAAAACCTCATTTTTTTTATATATAAATTAAAGAAAATTTATAAAAATAAAATAGTCTCATTTAAGTATCAAAAATGTAATTAAAATCCATCCACGAAATAAAATCCATAAAAATAATATCAAAGGCCTTATTACATCACAACTGAAATATTAATTAAATAAAAATACTTAGGAGTAGTTCAAAGCTCATAAAAACCATTATTTGAAGTATGGCCTCCACGAAGTCATCCTCGGCCCAAGCCTCCATTACTGATCGTTACCTGAGAAGGGTAAGAAAACGGGGTGAGTTACTTAGAACTCAATGTGTAACCCACTTACCAAGTTCGTTGGACCAAACCATTTAAGCATTTAATTGGGCTTTAGCCCATTTACGAATATAACAATATAACAAATAAAAATGCATATGAAATGCAATTGCCAACCAAGTCTAAATTTCCATCCGCTACACCACCCGTACCAACCAGCACACATGTGGGGATCAAGTCAACCCACCCCGCCAACACACCAATCGCAGGCATTAAGCCATTTAATTCGCAAGCAAAATGCCATTTAAAACGATGATTTGCAGGACAGTGGCCATTAATACGTAGGCATTTAATCCATTTAAACTGGGCACGAAGCCTTCTTCTCTTCATCAAAATATCCCAACCCATGTAATCATGTTTATACAATGCACAACAATTTATTCATATGATAATTTTAACATCAGGCCCATAATAAAATTTGGCCCATTAAGCAATACAACAAATTGGCCCATATATCGATCTATCAAAACGATCCATTAAGCAATCTATCAAAACGGCCCATTAAGCAATCTATCGAGACGGCCCATTAACACATGAGGCCCATATATCACTTTTTATCAAATTAGCCCATTAATAGCGATTTCGTAACTTTCACGATTTTAATACCGATTTCATGCACTTACACTAAAGTGTTAATAAACCAATTTTTTCCGATTTTACCAACTTTGCAATTATTAGTCTAATGCTTAATAACGGTATAACATCTAACCCATGAGATAAGTGTGAAATTACACACCTGATTAAGGTGAGAACTATACTTTCCCGCTTGTCAATACCTGAATACGTGTCATGCTTGATTAGAACACTAATACTTAATATAAATCTATACTAAAGATAAGCGATCTAGATCTTTACCCTCGGAATCTCGAACAACAACTATTTGTCAGTTCTCCCTGGTTGACGGTTCATAACCCGATGGGAAATCTCGAACAGCTAATGGCTCTGAACTACGAACAACTTCAAATAATCGATTCTCCTTGGATGAGGGTCCACAACCCGGTGGAAAGTCTCGGATTGCCGAAACAGCCCTTCGCTTGAATCTAGAGGGAATAGTGAATCCGCCCCTCTTCCGAACATTATTCACCACTCTTTTCGACCCTATCTTGTTTGCCTTCATTGATAAAAGAATATTAGTCCAACTAATATTTCGAAATTTTAGTCTACAAGTTTTAAGGGTGAAAGTGGCTTACCACTAAATCTTACGTTCATGGAATGAAAAATCGAGCGACAGCGTCCCTAAGATAAAATCGATTAATAACTCCATCTTTAACGAAATAACGAGTAATATGGAAGTCCTTGATAGAAACCCTTACCTTAACACTTTGAACCGAATCCTAGCGATTCACGATGCTTACGAATACTCCGAGTTTTGGCCTTCACTTTATCACTATAAAGACGAGAAGATTGTCTAAGAAAAAGGGATGAAGAATGCTATTTTCGGTCAAAAGACCCTCCCAAACTAATATATATATTCGGCTAGAGAAAAGAAGAGAATAAAGGGTTCTTATCGATTATTCAAAATGAGTGCAAAGAAAACGATTGATAATAAAATATATGTGAAGAGGGAAGTTAGGCCAAGAAGAAAATTTTGATGAAGATGATGCTAGCAATATTTGGCCATGGAGGAAAAGAGAAGGGAGAAAATGTGTTTGTGAGAGTGAACAAAATGGAGAAAGAAAGAGATAAAAGATGAGAGGTTTGTGATTCGGTTTTCAAAGGTGAGAAAAGAACAAAGAGAAGGGTTGGGACAAGGGAGCATTCGGCAATGGGGAATAAAAGAAAGAAAAAGAAATGGCTCTTGTGTTTGGTATTTTCAGCACTGGAGAAAATAACTTGAGAGGTTTGGAAAAATATGACCAAATGGTCAAAAAGAAATGACCAAAAGAAGAAAACAAAATGTTCACTAATGCACAAAATGCATTCGGCTAGGGAGAGAAAGATGAAAAGAAAAGATTTTGTGAAAAGCACAAAATGACCAAAATGAAAGTGACCAAACTTGCTACACATTCTTACCAATACCTCCAACAACATTCGGCCACCCCCTAGCCCCCAAAACCGTCCAAGTTCATGGACAAAGTTTGGCCATTCCAAACTTTCCAAAACATCACCCTTGTTTCATGCCTTATGTCCCCCCTTACTTGCCTTTTCGAAATGATTCTTTTCTTGAAGTTCACTCTTACCATATCTCTTATCCATCATACCATAAAAATAAAGTCCAACCTACCAAAAATAAGGCTTGACCGACACATGCTAGAAGAGTACAAAAATAAAAGTCACTAAATGCATTCCAAAAGAGTTGAACCTCTTCCCTCAAACAACATTTATGGCGCCAACTCCACTTTACTACTAGCTCATCTTATGCTAGTTTTTGTCATTTAATTTCCTTAAACAACAAGGTCACTTGTTCCACTTCACTAGAGTACTCATTACTAAAATTTATTCTAATTCCGAATAAATCCCGAGCCTTCTCAAGACTATATTAAACACATAAATTGAATCATTCACAAACTAAGCACCAAAAACATGCAACATATCGATACTCAATTTTTAGGATGTTACAATCCCAATTTCTCGTGGGATGATCAAAGTAGCCAAAGACCGGAACTTCCTCCAGATTTTCAACAACCACCTCACCAACCGAAAGAGGAGTCAAACCTCGAGGAGATGCTGACAAAATTCATAGCAGCCACAAAAACATGTTTCCAAAATATAGAAACAAAACTTGAGGCATCAACACAGGAGATTGAGGATCAGTTAGGGCAACT